>CM071874.1:15875817-15905349 GCA_036759665.1 Gynandropsis gynandra
GATGTTTTCCCGCCCAATCCCCCCCCCCCCTCCCCCAACTCTATGAATTTCAGCCTATTTCCCTCCGAACTATATGAATTTCACCATATTCCCACCCAAACTATATAAATTCTAGCCTATTACCCTCAAACTATATAAAATATAGCCTATTTCCCCCCAAACTATATAACCTATAGCCTATTTCCCCCCGAACTATATAAATCTAGCATATTCCCCCGAACTATATGATTTCTCTAAAAATAACATATTTTCTTTACTTTTAATGTATTATTAAATTTTTTATATTACAAAATATTAAAATAAAAAATACTTTAAATTCTAACAATTACAAAAAATTCTATATGATTTCTCTAATAGTAACATAATTTTAACATGACCATATTTCACTCAAATTTAACACAATTTCACCCAATTTCACCGAAATTTAACCCGATTTCACCCAATTTTAATTCGATTTAACCCAATTTTTACTCGACTTCACCGAATTTCAACACGATTTAACTCAATTTTTATTCGATTTCACTCAAATTTAACCCGATTTCACCCAATTTTAATCCGATTTCCCCCAATTTTTATTCGATTACACCCAAATTTAACCCGATTTCACTCGATTTAATCTTATTAACCCAATGTTAACCCAATTTCACTAAAATTTAACCCGATTTCACCAAAATTTAATCCGATTTAACCTAATTTTTACTCGACTTCATCGAATTTCAATACGATTTCACTCAATTTTTATTTGATTTCACTCAAATTTAACTTGATTTCACCGATTTAATATGAAATCGAATAAAATTGGGGTGAAATTATGTCAAAATTTGATGAAATCGTGTTAAATTTGAGTGAAATATAGTGAAAATTCGGTTAAACCGGATTGAAATTCGGTAAAATCGAATAAAAATGGGGTGAAATTGGGTCAAAATTGGGTGAAAACGTGTTAAATTTGAGCGAAATAGAGTGAAAATTTGGTTAAATCGGGTTGAAATTCGGTTAAATCGAGTAAAAATTGGGTGAAATATGATTATGTTAAAATTATGTTACTATTAGAGAAATCATATAGAATTTTTTGTAATTGTTAGAATTTAAAATATTTTTTATTTTAATTTTTTGTAATATACAAAATTTAATAATACATTAAAAGTAAAGAAAATATGTTATTTTTAGAGAAATCATATAGTTCGGGGGAATAGGCTAGATTTATATAGTTCGGGGGAAAATAGGCTATAGGTTATATAGTTTGGGGGGAAATAGACTATAGTTTATATAGTTTGAGGGTAATATGCTAGAATATATATAGTTTGGGTGCGAAAAGGGTGGAATTCATATAGTTCGGGGGGAAATAGGCTGAAATTCATAGAGTTCGGAGGAATAGGCTGGAAATCATATAGTTTGGGGGGAATAGACTGTTTTAAAAATATTTAACGGAAAAATTAACTAAAAGTTAACGGAGAGTGAAATAGGATGAATTTTTAAAGTTCAGGGGGGATAAGATAATTACTGATAGTTTAGAGGGGAATAGAATGAACAGAAAAGATTAGAAAGAATAAGATTAAAATGGTAAAGTTCAGGGGGAATATAGGGCGTTTTCCCGAAAAAATAAAAATTAAAAAGGGAGTCGATTATTTAGGGTTTTGTCATTGTGTTTGGCACTTATTCACATAGCTTTGTCACGCTTTCCGGCTCTGTGAATGGCATTGGCGGGAAACACGACAAACCATAAAAAGCCTCAACAAAAAGTTTTTGTGTTTCTTTTTTTTTTCCTTTTCTTTTAATATCAAATCTCACGTCTTAATTTAAAAAATATATTGAAATTTTTATCAATGGATTTTAAGTTCAAAATCCTCTCTAAAAGTAGCAACCTTTTGGATTTTTTTGGTAGTAAAATAATACATTTTAATATTTTGAGGATTTATTGAGTTAATAATATTATTCCTTAAGCATTTACACGATTTTTGTATTTTTTTTCTGATATAATGATAGATCCGATTTATGAACTTACAGACATGATAAAAAAATGACCCTTGATTTATATAACTTTTAATTTTTTTGTTATTATGGCTTTTTTTTTGTGGACCGTGTATTAACTAAGTTGTTAAAACTTCAAAATAACTTTTCATTAGGTGAGAGAAAATGGATTGACTCTTCATTAACATCATTAACCTAATTAGCAGTATAATAAGGAAAACGAGTAATAGATTGAATATGTTCGATTTCAGACAAATAAATAATATTTATTTTCCCAACAATCTAAAATTCCCTCATTATTTTAAATGAAAATTCATTAAATAAGACCACTTAAATTAATAATAACCATTTTATTTCGGTTTTATAAAATCTAACTATACAATGGGATAGTGCATTGTGGATGGTGTGGCAAGATATCCACCGTTCGATAGTTGTAATTACTCGTGTCAGTTTGGTTTTGCTTGGATTGACTTCGGTTTTCACGATCCGACCAGAGGAAGTACCGTTTGATTGCCTATTTTGTTTTTTCCAATGACGTGTGAAGATCGTGACGGTTAATAGTATTTTTTTAATAAACAAAATTGGATTGTTCGATTTGCAACCGTCAAATGTCTCACACGTTAGGCAAGTCTTCTTCGGAGGAAGATAGCGATGGCGCTTTGAGGAGAAGTGAGACGACGAGTTTCGACGGATATAGAAGTAGGCGAGGGCGTTGACGATGACGCTTTGAGAAGAAGATAGATGACGAATTGGCAGTGACGTTTACAAGAATAGAAATACGAAGAGTCGATATCGTTGTAAGGTCAAGATGGTGACAAACACAAAAGAAATATAAAATTAAAGTTAGGATGCCGCTGAAGAAGAAGAAGATGGGAGAAAAAGAGAGGGCGGCCGGAGAGAAACAAAGTAAAAAAGGAGTTTTTTTAGGGGTAACTTCAAAAATACCCTCCTAGGTTAAAAAACTTCAAAAATAACTTTCTCGAAAAAAAATTTCGTTTCAAAAATACCCTTATAAATGCTAAAATTCCCAAAATACCCATGCGACCCTTCTACCCAGTTTGACCAGTTTGACTCTGCGATTCAGTGACCCAATGTGACCCTGTGACCCAGCGACCCAGTGACCCACCGAATACGACCCCAAAATCATTGGAAATCACCGAAATTGTTCGAAAATAACTGCCAGAAATCGCCGGAAACTGCCAGAAATCACTGAAAAGACTGAAACATTGTTGAAAATCGCTCGAAAATTGCTGCAAACCGCTCAAAATAGAAGGAAATCACTCGAGAATGGAAAGAAATCACTCAAAAGTTGAAGGAAATCGTTCGAAAATAGAAGGAAAACACTCGAAAATGAAAGGAAACACTCGAAAATGAAAGGAAATAGCTCTCTACTTTGTTTCCTTCCTCTCAATTTTCGTTTTCCCTCTTCTCATATTTGTCTTTCCCTCCTTTGTATGTGTTTTTCATTAAGGGCACATATGTCTTTTCTCCAATTTTTTTTCATCAGATTTAGGAGGGTAGTTTTGAAGTGTTTTAGCCCTAAGGAGGCATTTTTTATATTCTCCCAGTTTTTTATGTAAATGTTAGAAGGGTTAGGATAGTAATTTGGTAATACTTATTATTAATAAAAGCAATTAAGATTATAAGTAATGGTTGTTTTTTTATAAATGGGATGTGGGAGGCGGAATATTAGAAATACCTTTATAGGGCTAAACCGCTTCAAAAATAGCATTCCATAAATTAATTATTAAATTGAAAAAAAAACTGAAGAAAAACAGATTTGCCTTTAATGTTCGAACGTGAAAAATCCACGTTCTGCAATTTTTCGACGTGAAAAACTGTCAAAAGCGAGAAAGCCGAACAATTTTTCGACATGAAACCTGTTTAAAAGTTTATAGCAAGAAAGAATAAGTGATTTCGAACTTGAGAGGAATCGGTTTGAAGTTGATACGAAGGAAAATGGCTAGAATAAGCAGCAACAGTGAAGAAGAGAGCACGAGTCAATCTTCAATGGCGTCAATAAGTGTAAGTAGATCGATTTCTAGGGTTTTGCAAGCTTTCGAGTCACAAAATGGTTTATTGATTTGAAATGGGTGAGTATCAGTAAGTTGGTTGGGTCGTAAGGATCGTAGGAGTTGCATGAACATCTTCGACTCACTGAGTCGGTTCAGTCGCAAGGGTCACAGGAGTTGCATGACCATCTTCGACTCAGTGAGTCGGTTGTCTCAGTGAGTGGGATGGGTCGCAATGGTCGTTTGAGGGGCATGGGTCGGTTGAGTCACAGTGAGTCGGTTGAGTGTCGCAGAGTGTCTGAGGGTCGTTTGAGTCGCATGGGTCGCACGGGTCGGCTGAGTCGCATGGGTTTCACGGATCGGTTGAGTCGCATGGGTCGCATGGATCGGTTGAGTCGCATGGGTCACTTAAGTCGGTAGAAGTATAATGTATTCGTAATTGGTCATTTTGCAGGTGGCGCCAAAGCCGTAGTTTGTGTATGAATTCAAGCACATGGATAGAATGCCAAAGATCACCACCGAGTGTTATCCTCATGAGACAATAATGACACTGAGAGGAATCTTAGATGAACACGAGTTGCATTACTTCGAGAATGAGTCACAATTTAGGTATTTATTCCATTTACAATGTGACTCCACATTGACGAGGGTTTAAATCTCTATCCTACTAAATCACTCCGTGTTTATACAGAACAAGATGAAGTTGTGGTTCGTCATAAACGACATTCCTATCCGGTACTCTATAGTGGAGCATGCACTAATTTCCGGATTGAAATGCGGACCATATCCCAAAGGATGGGAGTCCATGATGGGTGTCACATTCAGGCTGAAGAATTTCGGCCGTGGAAAGTTGACACCCGAACATGTTAGTGAAAAGCTTGTGAAGGCGAAGAATTTCGACGACCGGAAGAGGTTGGCAACTTTGATGTTGTTGGTGCAAGTTATGGCTCACAAGCCTACAGCACAAAACTCTATCAGCCATGATCTCATTGATATGGTTGTTGACTTGGAATTTTGTGAAGGCTTTCCATGGGGTTGTTACACATTCGAGAAGATTGTGGATACTTGCCGCAAGCACGTTAGCAGGGAATCACCGAAACCAAAATGGTATTGAGGCGGTTTCATGATCCCACTATTGGTAAGTTTTATATATTATTCGAATAACTTGAATGTTTTCGTACTTTTTGCATTCTTATCATTTTGTTTTAATGTTTTAGTTACTTCCATTCGAAACCATCCTTAGTTTGGGCGAAAAAGGATGGTATATTGAGGTTGTGGATGCACATCGATCATGCCCAAGAATGTGCAAAAAGATGGTTAAATCCAATTTTAACCCGAAGTATGTAAATGTGATAAGGCGGATTAGAGATTCTAAGGTAACAATTACACAAGGGTCACAGAGGGTAATAATGGTTATTTTTTGTTTTTTTAGGATATTCTAAGTATTCTTCGTGTTGAACACGAAGAGAAAGTTTTACTTTCTGATCTGGAGGATTACGAGGGATGTGACAATCCCGATGTTCAAATATGGATGAAACATCTTCGTAGAAATCCGACGGGTATTTGTTGGGAGGATATCCGTAAGCAAGAATTGCTGACAAGAAAAGCAGCTCTTGGTGATCAAAAAAAGGAGAAGGAAAAAGGGACTAAGAGGAAGGAGAGTGTGAGTGAAAAAATAATAGAAGTCCAAGATGATGCTGATGCTGATGCTGATGGTGCAGTCCCTTTGACACTAGAGCAAAAATTAATAGGGGAAATAAGGAAGCCGGAGAAGAGAATCATCAACGCCGTAAGAGACCTTCTAAGGGATGTCGAGATTCATATGCCTAATCCAAAATCAAAGGCTGTCGAGAAAGTTGCGATCACCGAAAACCAATCTTCCGACACTGTTAGTGATGTTGGTTTTGAATTCCTTCGACGTCCAAATCCAATGTCAAGAAAAGAGCCAAGCGGAGATGGCTCAGAAGAGGATTTAGCAAACATTGCTCCTGATGGAGTTCCACCAAGTAAGTAATATTTAGTGAAAAGGTCATTTGAGTGTCAATTTCCATCGAGAGTCGACATGGGTCGCAAGAGTCGGATTGGTCACAGGGACATATAAGTCACAGGGTCGCATAAGTCGTAGAGTCGTTAGAGTCGCATGGGTCGCATGGGTTTCATATGTTGCATGGGTCACTGGGTCGCTAAAATCGAATGGGTCGCATGGGTTGCATGTGTTACATAATCATTGTAACGAAGATGAGTCTAATGAATGAATTAATTTTATGCAGATGCTCCAGTGGGTCTTGTCCAAGAGGTCGTCACTATGGTTGAAGTACCACCAAGTAAGTACGGTCATTTGAGGTCGTATAGGTCGCATGGTCGCATAGGTCACTTTGGTCGCATGGGTCACTTTGGTCGCATAGGTCGAATGGGTCGCATAGGTCACGTGGGTCGCATAGGTCGCATTGGTCGCCATATGTTTAGTGAAGTAAATTTTATATAGGTGCTAGACCTTTATCGAAGGAGTCTACGCCATATGTTGAACCTCTACCGGCGAAAAAAGCAAGAACAATGGTTCAAGAACCTGAAGGGGAAGAGGAGTTTGTGTGGATTCCCAAGGGATTAGTAAAGGGCTTGATAACCCGATTTCCTTCCTTCATTGACACTAGCGGTGAAAAGTTGACTAATCTATATTGATTCCTGAAGGCACCTCGACATGAGCGGTAGTGGAAATCTGAGCTAGATATTCCCCGGGGGCCAACGTTTTGGGAGATTATATTAAAGGCCAACGTATCGCTTGAAGATGATGTAAGTTTTTTTAAACCCTTAGTCTCACAGAGTTTTGTGTCATATGTATTCATGTGAGTTAATTTTTTTTACAGCAATTGGATGAGGCATTGATGGTGCTGTCTTCTCGCTCGACATTGAATCCCAGCGTAAATCAGAATTATTACGTTTGTCATGTTGCTTTCATTCAGACGCTCTCGTTATGGATGTACGAGGATATAGAAACTTTGCCGGAAATGCTTAGTGATTTTTTGAATGCCAAGTATCCATTCAGAAGTACGAAGACACCAATTAGTGATTATGAAGGTTTTGTCTCGGTTCTAAACATTCCAACGGACAAAAATCGATGGGTAGGATGTCATTGGGTAGCCATCAAAGCGGATTTCAAAACCCGATGCATCACGGTATACGGCTGCCAGATGAGGCTTAAGAAAACGCATATCGATCTGGTGATTGAGAAGAAAAGAAAAGTTGTCCACAAGATGCTCATTCTCGGAGGGTTTCCTTCTTTGGCTTCTGGAGAAGATGAATGGAAGTATGAGTATTATGAAGGTCTGTCACAGAATCAAAGCGGGAATGACTGTGGTGTTTTCTCCTACAAATTTGTAGAAGCCTCGTTATTGAGAAAGAGGAATATGTTTCACTTAATTTGCGACGACAATGTTACTTCCATGCGTGAGAAGATGGCGGCTGATAAAATTTTGTAATGGAGAACGTATCTATTCACCCCAAGAAGACTAACTTGATATTTGGTACATTGTTTTTTTTGGAATGGAAGATGTAAACATTTGGTACATTGTTTTTTTAAATATTTGGTACATTGTCGCAGGGGTCAAATGGTCGCAGAGGTACAAGGGTCGCAAAGGTACAAGGGTCGCACGGGTCTAAGGGTCATAGAGCCTCATACGACCCTTGCGACCCATGTGGACATTGAGACCCTTCCGACCATTGCGACTATAGCGACCCTTGCGACCCATTTGTCCATTTCGACCCTTTCGACTAGTCTTTTCAATGTCAGACCGCTGACTTTTCCAGGTGCTAGCTATGCTTTTTATTTTATCAATGCCACATTCAAGACTATTGGGACACGTCTCTGTTACCCATATATTAAAATGTTCTTTAATGTGGTCAATACATGCACCTTGGTCATTCTTTGTATTTAGTGTCTTTCTAGAATTTTAGGAGTCTTGTAGCATTTATTTCTCGTTAAATATGAGTTTATAAATAGAGGAGAAAAAACCGAAAAGCTACAACAATTTGTAGCACCAAATCATCTCTTGTTTCGAGTCTTTCATTCTCTCTAAAGGGCGATTTCTAACATCTATCCCTAATTTCTCTGAAAAATCCTTGTTACCTTTGTGACCGTTTTGACCTTCGTCACGAAGGTCACATGGTCGACCCAGGGCATCGTGTTGTCTATTTGTTACTCAAGATCTTGGTAATCGTCGGACTCGGTCTCTATGCAGATACACACAAGTACTTACAACGTGGATGGAGGACTTTGTGTTGTATCTGCACTACATAAGATCTTGGTAATCGGCGGACTCAGACATCAAGTTGTATTCGCGTTACATAAGGTCACGGTTGGAGGTCAACTTGGAGAAGGCGTTGAGTCACACACGACTCTCCTTGCTGGGGAGGGCTCCGATGTGTCTCTAAAGTCGGCAAATTTGACCTTTTTTTCTTTTCTTTTTTTTTTCTTCAACTTTTTTCTTGCCTTTTTTTTCTTGAACTTCTTTTTGCCTTTTTTTAATCGTTGTGACCTTTGATACCTTATGTAACCTTATGTAACTTTTGTAACCTTTGTAACCTTTGTGACCTTATGTAATCAATATTTAAACGTTGAAATATCTTATTTTTGCATCTATTGTTCGTAAGATTATGATCCATCCGACTCATGCGACCCAATATGACCCATTATGCGACGCTCAATCGGATTAAATTAGAATCAGGTTTAAAGGGGAACCCATCCGACGCATGCGACCACATATGACCCTTGTACAACTCATGCGACCACACATGACCCATGTACGACTCATGCGACCACATATGACCCTTGTACGACTCCTGCAACCACATATGACCCTTGTACGACTCATGCGACCCAATATGACCACATATGACCCATGGACGACTCATGCGACCTATGCGACTTGTCGTTTTGCTGTCAGACTCCTGTCTTCCGACCCATGTGACCCTTCCGACCCATGTATATAAGTTACGTCTATGTCTCTTCTCTTAGTATGCGTATCTAACCCATATTTCTATGAAAAATCTTTTTTTACCTTTGTGACCTGTGTGTCGCAGTCACCATTGTCGATGTAGGGCATCATGTTGTCTATGTGTTACTCAAGGTCTTGGTAATCGGCGGACTCAGGCTCTATGCAGTCACTGACGAGTTGCGGGGGTGATTTAGGTGACGGTGTTGGGTCACTCTTCAAATGTGACTGGAAGACGAAGTACATGGCAGGAGATGACTTAGGTGACGGTGTTGGGTCACTCTTAGGTCACTCTCGGCTAATGAACTATCTCTCCAGTGGAAATAGAATGCGTGCAGAGTCTTTGATTGACGTTGTAAATGTATTGTTTTGATTTAGAATCTTTGATCAACCCTTGCGACCCATGCGACCCTCAATGAACTATCTCTCCACTGGAAATAGAATGCGTGCAGACTCTTCGATTGACGTTGTAAATGTATTGTTTGATTTAGAATCTTTGTAAATGTATTGTCATTTTATCATTATACACTAGTAAATTCGTCGACCAAGTGACTCATGCCATTATCAATATATTTGCCATTATTAATAGGGATGCTAACGATTTCTTAAAACACTGCTGTCACTTTTGAAAAACATGCATTGGTTATACACAACTCATCTAGGGACACATGGATCATAATCTGTTTTAACCGTTGATTGTCGTTGTAGATGTATTGTTTTGATTGGTTTTTATCATTTTATCATCATAAACCTGTAAATTAGTCGAGTTCGCATCTATTCATCAATATATGCGACCATGCGACCCATGCGACTCTCATTTGGCTTTAGTTAGTTTGACGTTGTAAATGTATTGTTTTGATTGATTTTTGTCATTTTATCATTATAAACCCGTAAATTCCTCGAGTTCGCATATATTCATCAATATATGCGACCCATGCAACCATCATTTGGCATTAATTAGTTTTACATTGTAAATGTATTGTTTTGATTGGTTTTTGTCATTTTATCATCATAAACCCGTAAATTCGTCGAGTTCGCATCTATTCATCAATATATGCGACCATGCAACCCATGTATTGTTTTGATTGGTTTTTGTCATTTTATCATTATAAACTACTAAATTCGTCGATATCGCATCTATTCATCCATATATGCGACCCAACGACTCATGCCATTATCAATATATTTGAGTTGTATATGTCTAATTTAGAATCAATCAATATAGAAAATAATATAAATAATATCGACATTTGAACAAAATCTTAAATGTTTTGTTTAATCATCCGCCGAGTTCTTAAAACACTACTATCACTTTTGAAACACAAGCATTGGTTATACACAACTCAACTAGGTACACATGGGTCATAATCTGTTTTAGCCGTTGATTGACGTTGTAGATGTATTGTTTTGATTGATTTTTTATCATCATAAACCCGTAAATTCGTCGAGTTCGCATATGTTCAATAATATATGCGACCATGCGACCCATGTGACTCATGCGACGCTCATTTGGCATTTTGATTAGTTTGACGTTGAAAATGTATTGTTTTGATTGGTTTTTGGCATTTTATCATTATAAACTTGTAAATTCATCGAGTTCGCATCTATTCATCCATATATGCGACCGAGCGATCCATGTGCCCCATGCGACCCTCATTTGGCATTAATTAGTTTGACGTTGTAAATGTATAGTTTTGATTGGTTTTTGGCATTTTATCATTATAAACCTGTAAATTCGTCGATTTCGCATATATGCGACCCATGTGACCCATGCCACCCTCAATTTTGATTGGTTTTTGACATTTATCATTTTCACCAAAATTCCGGCCGAACTTTTCATTAAAATTTTGAAAAAACATTTTGAATTCCATCTGACGATGATTCGATGTCAGGGTCATGTCTTTTCGTATTCCAATCGTTTCCTTTTTCTAATAACGACACACTATCTCTCTCTCTAACTCTCATCATCTTCCATCCATTTTTTCAGAAAATGCAACATTTCATAGAAGCATGGTCATCTTCTTCTGGTGAGAGGATTTTCATGGTATCACTCACGCGTTCAAATCTGGTCGTAGATGCAGTGGTAAGTTAATTCAAATCGATTTATTCGATTCATCAAATCTGGTCGTATATGCATTAGTTTGGCGTTGTTATAAATTTATACGGTTATCGCAGACACTTCCGATAGAGTTGTAATGTCAAATGGTCTTTATGGTAGACAAAGTAAAGTTGATGTGATAACCAATTATATAGAAATTTGGGAGGCACATCTATGGCCCGTGAAACGCGGTGGCGCTAGCATCACCAGAGGTTGGTCAAACTTTTGTCACGATAATGGCTTTAATGTGGGTTGTACCCTCAAAGTCGAACTGGACACCATTCTTGATGATGTACCTTGTCTACTGCTTGCCCCTATAATCATCATAGATTGAATTCGGTTGTATTTTGATTGTTTTGAACCTCATTTGAACAAAAAAATTCATGTTTGTATTTGGTTGGTTTTTTACTATTATTCAATAGAATGTATTATTGTTAGTATCGAAGTTTTTGTGGATTTACTATTATTGTAATAAGGCTCGCAGAGGGTCCAAGGGTCGCAGGGGACAAAGGGTCGCAGAAGTACAAGGGTCGATGGAAGATAAGGGTCGAAGTGGTCGCAGAGGTCCAAGTGGTCGCAAAGGTACAAGGGTCGGAGGGAGACAAGGGTCGGAGGGGGACAAGGGTCTAAAAAAATGTTTACTCGTTGATTATGGAAGATGTAATTTGGTACATTGTTCTTTTTTTAACAGTTTATTTGTAACATAATTTTGGGAATGGATAATTCAACTTTGTACATTATAATTTGTTTGAAAATTATTCATATTATTTGTACATAATTTTTAATAATAAAGCGTAAAGGGTCGCATGGGTCCAATGGTCACAGAGGTACAAGGGTCGCACCATTTGTCCCTTGCGAACCTTTTACCCATTCGACCCTTGACCCTGCGACCCTTTTAGCCGTTCGCAGGGGTCCAATGGTCGCAGATGTACAAGGGTCAAGTTGGATGGCTCCAAATTCACTGATGGATAGAAAAATTTCTACAACGAACAAAACATTCGTATTGGGGATGTCGTACTTTTCCGTCACGAAGGTGACATGGTCTTTAACGTCACCAGAGCCACTCTTGATGAGAGGGTTTCATTGTACCAGTCACGGGTCAAAGGGTCGCGAGGGACAAGGGTCGCACAGGTCCAACAAGGCTCGTAGATATTTGAGTCAATTATTTGTAAATAACTTGATAAATTATTATTGTCAAAATTTATTCATATTATTTGTAAATAATATATAAATAATAAATTATTTTGACTATATTGTTAGTATCGCTATTTTTGTGGATTTGGTATTATTGTATCAAGAGTCGTTGAAGGACTAGGGTGATGCGTTATCAAAGTTAAACAAATAACCTAAACTACCCGCAAGTGCACGACACGTGTGTAGTACTTTAGGTGTCGATCCCACAGGGACTACGCAACACAACCTAAACTGAAACTGTGAATCAAACTTACAAAGAACGAATATGGAATTTGGGAATGAAATACTAAAAACAAATAAACAAACGAGTTCTAAGCAATGAGACAAATGTTCTAGGAATCCGGTTTCACCACAAGACTACCGAAACCAACAATCAACCTATCTATCATGCAATCCCAGTCAAGTTATCTAAGACAGACGATCCAAATATGATATCTACCCTCTCTCAAGGCATAGACACGTGATCTAGTCAAGTTATCCCCTACTTTCGTGGCTGACACCTTGAACTAAACCCATAAGATATGTGATTCATCTGTTTTACCCTCAACCGCTGCTATCCTACTTTCGTGGCCTAACCTCGATTGTTCTAAACCTGATCATCTAGGACTAGAATTCTCCTTCCGGTCCTTCTCCTAATCCCTAACACATGCATCTACTTAGCCTTCGTAAACACAAGTCATTTAAGTATTCAAATAAAGAATAGATAGACGAAAACTGGAATATGCATTCAAATATAAATCAAAGTGGTTCCGGGATAGCCATGGGCTAATCTCTTATCCTAGAACAAAACAAACTACTCGCTCATGCGTCCGTAAAAAAACATAGTTGAAGTAGAAAATCTAAGGAACATGAAAACCAAACGAGTAAAACGGATACAAAATCATACGTAAACATCGCATCTATATCGTAAACATCTTTGAAATCGTGCAAGAAATACGTATGAAAATGAGATGATCAAAATCCCCCAGGCTTGAATGTTTGCTTGTCCCTAAGCAAGTATAAACGTGGAACACGTGGGGTATACAAAATCCGAAAATTCCCCATTCTCCTAGAAATACCGCTAAAGTGAACCTAACCGATCAACTAGCGAGTCGAGAGAAAATTCGGTCTAATTAAGTTTTTAGTCTTCATCCTAGGTTCACCAAGGCTACCCACGAGAAAGTAAATCGAATGCAAACAAGACAAGCCACCGTAACTCTCTCCACCAAACAAGACTTCAGACAAATGCTAAACATAGAACAACCGAGGATACTTGTTTCTTTCCGAGCTTCTTTCTTTCTTTTTTTTTCCTTTCTCTTTTTTTCTCTTTTCTTTTGTTTTTATGTCTTATGTTTTTTTCCTTTTTTTGGCATACACACTACGCTTCTAGGACGTCGAATTTGAAGGGATCAAGCCTCTACTTTGACCCAGACTACCGATGACGGTATACTCATGCATCTCATTCAAGAGTGCAGCGGAGTAGGCGGCGTTTTTCTTGTGCCATGCCCTTAGGACGTAGAAAGATGATCGCCAACCCACCATTTAGATTCGAACCATCGAAAGAGTATCAAGGTCGATGCACTCATATCGATTTTAGATCATGCTTTTAGGCATTATTTCTATCGACAGCGCAGTGTTAGTGTGCGCTCTTAATCTTCAAAATAAGCTCGATCTCATACGATATAATAATCCTCATAAAAAAAAGAAGTAAAGCATCGTCTACACGAAGTATGACCAAAATCCAAACTGATTACAAAAGAAGGTTGAGACTGCTTTTATAGGCAAGTCTCAAGCCTTAAAAGAAGCCAAAATACATCAAATGATTGCCCTAAGTCCCCTATTGGCCGAAAATAGTCTGAAAAATGGGAAAATGGGCCAAAAACTTGCTGGAATGGACAAATGACATCATCAGACCGTTGGGGGCGCGGGGTGACATCATGTTACCGTTTGGAGGCACGGGCTGACGTCATGTTACCGTTAGAACGCGCTGGATCGTCCCGTGACGTCATGTGACCGTTGCGACCCGTGGAAGTGATGTCATCAGGTCGTCTGGGCCATTTAGGCGTCCTAGACGCTCGGGCTAATGGAGAAGATGGTCGCGACCCGGCCAACGGCCACGGATGAGTGGTCTTCACGGGCGAGAGCCTCCCATGCGTCTTTCACAATCTCAACCGCCTTGGTCCTTAAGCTCCGAGCTCGGCCCCTCGTGATCAGACCGCGAGAGGACTCCACTTCTTCGGTGCCTCGGGTCGCCTCCTCGCTTGCATGTCTGGTCCTCGGGTCGTGTCCGATGTCCTCATCAGAAGCTGTCCGGGATTCCGAGAGGATGAGGCAGCTTGCTGTGCTACGGAGTTCTCTAAGCTCTTAACATGGTTGCTCAAGGATTTCATCTAAGTTTTGAGCTCGTTGATTACTGTCCCCACATCCGTATTGAATTTGGTTTGAGTTCAATGTTGATGCCTATGCTCCTTGATAAATTCAAGCAACACTCCCTCAAGGATTGATGGAGGGGCTTGAGGAGGTTGAGGAGCTTGCGGAACTTGCTGACCATGCTGAAATTGCTGATTGTTTTGCTGAAATGTTTGGTGCCTTTGCTGAAATCCCGAATACTTTACCGGTTGAGTCGTTCGATACGAAAGATTCGGGTGATTCCTCCAATTCGGGTTGTAGGTATTCCCAAATTGAGTGCTTCCTTGCTGCTGGGCATAATTCATCTGTTCAAAATCCTCATGTATCGTGCATTGATATGCTACATGCTCCGTATCTCTACAATTCACTCAGTACATGACATTTACTGCATTGTCCGTCGCTCTGCTCTGATTCGGCTCGTATAGGCGTCTAGTGCTGTTAGGCATACCTCTCGGTGATGACCACATGGTGTGGGTCATGGCAAGGTTATCGATCAGTTCGTATACCTCCTTGACGCTCAGATCCATAAATTATCCTCTCGCAGCGTTATCCAACGTCGTTCGGTGTTCATTTGAAATTCCGTTGTAAGCTCAAGACCATGGTGTGGACACATCTGTAGAAGATCCTTAAATTTGCCCCATGGTGTGGACACCCGCACGGGCTGGGTGTGTGACCCACTCGGGTGCGGCGCGCATGATCGCGTGGGATTGCGATGGAAAACAAGGTGGCCCGCTCGGGCTAGGGAGTGCCCCGATCGGGCTGATGCGTGCCCCGGTCAGGCTGGGTTGTGGCCTGCTCGGGTTGATGCCCCGACCGTGCTGCTTGCTTGCCCGACTCTTGCTCAATTTGTTGGACAAAATTGCCGACTAAACGCCCCACGCGAGCAAAAGTGTACCCCGTGCGGGCTAAGCTCATTCCTCGCCGATTCTCGTCCCGTTTGTTCCGTGATGATCCTCAATGTTGGCACTTTGTCTCGTGTACATCCTTTAGCTCCAAAATGAACCGAATACGCATAAAAACCTGTAAGAAAATGAAAACACGAAAAACGAGTAAAATGGATACAAAATCATATGTAAACATCGCATCTATATCGTAAACATCTCTAAAATCGTGCAAGAAATACGTATGAAAATGAGATGATCAAAGGGTCGCAGGGGTCCAAGGGTCGCAGAGGAACAAGGTTCGCAGGGATCCAAAGGTCACAGAGAGACAAGGGTCGCAGGGGTCCAAGGGTCACAGAGGGACAAGGGTCGCAGGGGTCCAAGGTCCAAAGAGGTATAAGGGCCGCAGAGGTCCTAGGGTCGAAGAGGTCTCTCTGTGACACTTGTACCTCTGCGACCCTTTTACCTCTTCAACCCTTGGACCCCTGTGACCCTTTTACCCTCTTCGACCCTTGGACCCGTGCGACCCTATCCTAAACCCTGCGACCCTTTGACCCCTTTGCCACCCTTTTACCCCTGCGACCCTTAGACCCCTAAGACCCTATGACCCAGTGCTATAGTGTTTCTGCGAAACGTGCTTCATTTCAAGCTTCTTTGTTGACAACAAAGGATTTCAACCTATTGGAAGTGAATCTGATGCCGATTTGAAGCTACTCTCGCCAAATCTGTCGTGGTGTGGGAGAACAGTTATTTTCGCGCCATAGTAGAGAGAGAAATCGAGGTGCTCTGAAGGAGAGAGAAAATCGTCGACAAATGTAATATGGGATTATCAATATTTTAAGGGTAGATTTGAAGTTGAAACTTTGTTTTTTCAGCAAAGGGTATTTTTGAATCACTTTAACCCTACGAGGGTATTTTTGAAGTTCCCCCAATGATTTGGAAGTGTAATATTTTTTTAAAACTATTACATTGTTTTTAATATATTAACTTTTTTCAAATTGTTATTATTTAAAAAAGTTAAACTTATTATTCTACAAATTTTTAAAAAATTGAAGTTTTGTTTGTTTAGATTAGAGATAATGAATTGAATAGCAGACTTTGACCCTTTACGCTTTATTATTAAAAAAATATTTACAAATAATATGAATAATTTTTAAAAAAATTACAATGTACAAATTAGAATTATCCATTCCCAAAATTATGTTACAAATAAACTGTTAAAAAAAGAAGAATGTACCAAATTACATCTTCCATAATCAACGAGGAAACATTTTTTTAGACCCTTGCCCCCCTCCGACCCTTGTCTCCCTCCGACCCTTGTCTCCCTTCAACCCTTGTACCTTTGCGACCACTTGGACCACTGTGACCCTTATCTCCCTTCAACCCTTGTACCTCTGACCCTTTGTCCCCTACGACCCTTAGACCCTCTGCGACCCTTATCTCCCTTCGACCCTTGTCTCCCTTCGACCCTTGTACCTCTGCGACCCTTTGTCCCCTGCGACCCTTGGACCCTCTGCAACCCTTATTACAATAATAGTAAATCCACAAAAACATCGTTACTAACAATAATACATTCTATTGATAATAGTAAAAAAACCAACCAAATACAAACATGAATTTTGTTGTTCAAATGAGGTTCAAAGCAATCAAAATACAACGAAATTCAATATATAATGATTATAGGGGCAAGTAGTAGACAAGGTACATCATCAAGAACGGTGACCAGTTCGACTTTGAGGGTACAACCCACGTTAAAGCCATTATCGTGACAAAACTTTGTCCAACCCCTGGTGATGCTAGCGCCACCGCGTTTCACGGGCCTTAGATATGCCTCCCAAATATTTTGTGTAATTTGTTATCAGATCAACCTTACTTCTTCTACCGCAAAGACCATTTGTCCTTGCAAACTCTATCGGAAGTGTCTGTGATAACTGAATAAATTTACAACAATGCCAAACTAATGCATATACGGCCAGATTTGATGAATCGAATAAATCGGTTTGAGTTCACTTACCACTGCATCTACCGTCAGATTTGAACACGTGAATGGTACCGTGAAAATCCTCTCACCAGAAGAAGATGACCCTGCTTCTACGAAATGTTGCATTTTCGGAAAAAATGGATGGAAGATGTTGAGAGTTAGAGAGAGAGAATGTGTCGTTATTAGAAAAAAGGAAACGACTAGAATACAAAAAGACATGACCCTGACATCGAATCGCCGTCACATGTAATTCGAAATGTTTTTTCAAATTTTGGTGAAAATATCGGCGAGAATTTTGGTGAAAATGATAAAATGTCAAAAACCAATCAAAATTGAGGGTGACATGGGTCGCATATATGCGAAATCGATGAATTTACAGGTTTATAATGATAAAATGCCAAAAACCAATCAAAACTATACATTTACAACGTCAAACTAATTAATGCTAAATGAGGGTCGCATGGGGCGCATGGGGCACATGGGTCGCTTGGTCGCTTATATAGATGAATAGATGCGAACTCGACGAATTTACAGGTTTATAATGATAAAATGACAAAAACCAATCAAAACAATACATTTACAACGTCAAACTAATTAATGCCAAATGAGGGTCGCATGGGTCGCATGGTCGCATATATTGATGAATAGATGCGAACTCGACGAATTTACGGGTTTATGATGATAAAATGACAAAAACCAATCAAAACAATACATTTACAACGTCAATCAACGGTTAAAATAGATTGTGACCCATGTGTACCTAGTTGAGTTATGTATAACCAATGCCTGTGTTTCAAAAGTGATAGTAGTGCTTTAAGAACTCGACGGATGATTAAACAATACATTAACATTTTGTTCAAATGTCGATATTATTTATATTATTATCTATATTGATTCTAAATTAGATATATACAACTCAAATATATTGATAATGGCATGGGTCGCTTGGTCGCATATATGGATGAATAGATGCGAAATCGACGAATTTACTAGTTTACAATGATAAAATGAAAAAAACCAATCAAAACAATACATTTACAACGTCAAAATAATTAATGCCAAATGAGGGTCGCATGGGTCGCATGGTCGCATATATTGATGAATAGATGCGAACTCGACGAATTTACGGGTTTATGATGATAAAATGAAAAAAACCAATCAAAACAATACATTTACAACGTCAGACTAATTAATGCCAAATGTGGGTCGCATGGGTTCAGTTGAGAGATAGTTCAATAGCCGAGAGTGACCCAAGAGTGACCCAACATCGTCACCTAAGTCACCTCCTGCCATGTACTTCGTCTTCCAGTCACATTTGAAGAGTGACCCAACAACGTCACCTAAGTCACCCACGCAACTCGTTAGTGACTGCATAGAGCCTGAGTTCGCCGATTACCAAGACCTTGAGTAACACATAGACAGCACGATGCCATGCGTCGACAATGGTGACTGTGGCACGTAGGTCACAAAGGTAAAAAAGATTTTTCATAGAAATATGGGTTAGATATGCATACTATAAGAAGAGACGTAGATGTTAACTTATATACATGGGTCAGAAGGGTCACATGGGTCGGAAGGGTCACATGGGTCGGAAGACAGGAGTCTGATAGCAAAACGACAAGTCACATGGGTCGGAAGAGAGGATTCTGACTGCAAAACGACAAGTCACATGGGTAGGAAGGGTCCATGGGTCAGGTCGCATGAGTCGCATAGGTCGCATGAGTCGTCCATGGGTCATATGTGGTCATATTGGGTTGCATGAGTCGTACAAGGGTCATATGTGGTTGTATGAGTCGTACAAGGGTCATATGTGGTCGCATGAGTCGTACAAGGGTCATATGTGGTCGTATGCGACCAAGCACTAATCAATATATGCGTCCAAGCATTGATCAATATATGCGACCAAGCGAACCATGCGACCCACAATTGTAAATGTATTGTTTTGATTTGTTTTTGTCATTTTATCATTATAAACCCGTAAATTCGCCGAGTTCGCATCTATTGATCAATATATGTGACCAAGCGGCCCATGCGATCAAGCGACCGATGCGACCCTCAATTGGCATTAATTAGTTTGACGTTGCAAATGTATTTTTTTTATTGGTTTTTGACATTTTATCATTATAAACCCGTAAATTCGTCGATTTGGCTTTTATTGATCCTTATATGTGACCATACGACCCATGTGACCCTCAATTGGCATTAATTAGTTTGACGTTGTAAATGTATTGTTTTGTTTAGTTTTTGACATTCTATCATTGTTAACCCATAAATCCATCAAGTTCACATATATGCGACCCATGCGACCCGCCGAAAATTCCTTCACCAAAATTCCCGTTGAACTTTTCATCTAATTTGAAAAACGTAACGTCTAATTCTTGTACTTCTGCAGTCATGTCTTTTCGAATTCCATATGATGACAATTCGATATCAGGGTCATGTTCCATCAATTTCATTCATTACAATAACGACACATTCTCTCTCTCTAACTCTCATCATCTTCCATCAATTTTTCCCGAAAATACCACATTTCTCTCAATTTTTCAGAGAGATTTTTCTGCGCTATATGGAGAACTACATTGTAATCTTCTTCATCTGTCACTATGTTACATGTAGAGCATGTACAGATTTGACTTTGTTGTTCATTTTTTCTTACATGACATTTTGAAGATCTTCTTCGATGATTATATTTACGAGAAATCGAGGGACAACAATACGACAACACTTAAATGGAATGGGTCAAACAAAACATGGAAAGTCAAGCTGGAAGGCTCCAGATTCACTGAGGCGTGAAAAGATTTCTCCAACGACCTACACTTACGTGTTGGGGATTACTTACTTTTTCATCACGAAGGTGACATGGTCTTTCATGTCACCTTTTCCACTCTTGCTCAGAGGATTGTCACGGTGATACCAGTCACTCGTTTGAATCTGGCCATAGATGCATTTGTAAGTGATCTCAATACGGACTTGGGTGATGTCGCGACTTGGGTAAGGATTTTTATGATTTTTATTCCTTTCTACGGATGTCGCAGACACTTCCAATAGGGTTTACGAGGTCGAGAGGTCTTTTCCATAGACGATGTAAGATATATCTGATGATAGGATACGAACTGTCGTGGGAGGCATGTCTAAGGCCCGTGGCACGTGGTATCGGTACCATCAGAAGGGGTTGGAGAAAGTTTTGTCACGACCATGGACTGACCCAGGGTTATACCCTCCAAGTCGAACTTTATTCCGATGGACCAACACCACTAGTTCAGTTTTCCCACAATGAGGGCCTAACAATAAGAGTTTGATTTCAGTTGTATTTTGATTGCTCTGAACCTCCTTTGAACTTGAACTTCATGTTTGTATTTGTTTGGTTTTATTACAATTATTCAATAGTAAATATCATTGTTAGTATTGCTATTTTTGTGGATTTACTATTATTGTAACAAGAGTCGCAGAGGGACAAGGGTCGCAGAGGGACAAGGGTCGTGAAGGAGAAGAGTCGCATGGGCCCAAGGTTCGCAGATGGACAAGGGTCGCAGAGGGACAAGGGTCGCACGGGTGCAAGGATTGAAGATGGACAAGGGTCACAGAGATTTGATTCAATTATTTGTAAATAATTGTATTTGTAAATAATAAATTATTCAATTATTTGTAAATAATTGTATTTGTAAATAATAAATAACAAATTATTCATATTATTTGTTAACAATTTTATTTTTAATAATAAATAATAAATTATTCATATTATTTGTAAATAATTGTATTTGTAAACAGGGGTCTGAGGGTCGCAGAGATAGAAGAGTCATAGAGATAAAATGGCCACTGGGTCAAAGGTCGAATGGTAAAATCGTCGAACCACCCTTGTATCTCTACGACACTTGTACCTTTATGACCCTCGGATCCCTGCGACCCTCAGACCATTGTACCTGTTCGACCCTTGACCCTGCGACCCTTTTACCCTTGCGACTCCTTTTATTATTATGAAGAAATTTTAAAACAATAACAGTGTACCAAATATTTAAAAAATAACAATGTACCAAATTAAATCTTCCATTACCAAAAAATAACAATTTACCAAATATCAAGTTAATCTCGGGGTGACGGATACATTTTCCATTACTAAATATCTCAGTCGCAATCTTCTCACACATGGAAGGAATATTTTCGTCGCAAATGTAATGCAAATCATTACGTGCTTTTATTACCGAGGCTTCTACGAATTTGTAGGCGTCAACACCACAGTCATTCGAGGTTTTGTTATGTGTCTGACCTTCATAATACTCATATTTCCATTCATCTTCTCCAGAAACCAAAGAAGGAAACCGTTCGAGAATGAACATCTTCGGGACAACGTTTCTTAGCTTCTCAATCACCGGATCGATATGCGTTTCCTTAATCCTCCGTTGGCAGTCGTATATCGTGATGCATCGGGTTTTGAAATCCGTTTTGATGGCTACCCAATGACATCCTACATATATACTACTGGGCGATAGAATGTTTAGGATCGAGACGAAACCTTCGAAATCACTCATTGGTTCTGTACTTCTGAATGGATACTTGCCATTCAAACAATCATTAAAAAATTCCGGCAAAGTGTCCATATCCTCGTACGACCACATCTTGAGGATCTACATGAAAGCAACAGGACAAACGTAAAGTTTCTTAAATATCGCGGGGAATGTCTTCATGCGATAATACTACACCAACAATGCCTCATCCAATTACTGCAAAAAAAAAATACACACATGAATACATATGACACAAAATGACATCTGTGACGGGTTTAAAAACTTACATCGTCTTCAAGCCATACGTCGGGCTTTAATATAATCTCCCAAAATTCTGGCCCCTAGGAATATCTAGATCAGATTTCAACCAACTCTCATGTCCAAGTGTCGTTAGGAACATATATAGAGCAGTCAACCTTTCATCGGTTGCATCAATAAACGAAGGTTCTCGGGTTATCGAGCCCTTTTCTAATCCCCTGGGCTTCCACCAAAACGAAGGTTCTTTAACCACCTTTTTTCGGATTCTTGAACCACCTTCTTTTTGGGTTCTTGAACTCCACCAACATATTTCCTTCGCACAGTTCTTGCTCTTTTCGCCGGCATAGGTTCAACATATGCCTTCCATGGTCTTAAAAATCGTTTAGGTACCGGCGGAGGTTAATCATATGGTACAAACTCCTTCGATAAAGGTCCAACACCTGTAAAAAATTTACTTCATTAAACATATGACGACCACTACGACCTGTGACCTATGCGACCTATATAGACCTATGCGACCTACGACGTATGCGACCTTTTGTGACCCATTCGACCCATACGACCAATGCGACCTTTGTGACTCAAAAGACCGTACTTACTTGGTGAAACCTCCTTATCCTTAGAAGGGACCTCTTCGACAAGATCCACTATAGTATCATTGGAAGAAACCTCCTTATCCTTAGAAGGGACCTCTTCGATCCTCGGAAGGAACCTCCTTAGAGGGGACCTGTTCAACAGGATCCACTGTAGTATCCTCGGAAGGAACCTCCTTAGGGGCGACATCTTCGACATGACCCACTGTAGTTTCCTCGTCTGCAACTTCATCGACGGTAACCATTGGAGTATCTGCATAAAATTACTCCATTCATTAAACTCATCGTTCGTTACTTGATGTGACCCTTGTGGGACATATGCGACCCATACGACCTATGCGGACATGCGACCTTTGTGACTTAAAAGATCGTACTTATTTTGTAGTACAGGACCCACTTTAGTTTCCTCGTCAGGAACCTCCTCGTCAGCGACTTCATCGACAGTACCCACTGGAGCATCTGCATAAACTTATTTCATTCATTAGACTCATCGTTCGTTACATGATGCGACCCTTGCGACCCATGGGACATATGCGACCCATCGACTTATGCGATCCTGCGACTTATACGACCGTGCGACTTATGCGTCTTTTACGACTCATGCGACCCCTGCAACCCATGCCGACTCTCGATGGAAATTTACTTAAATGATTTTTTTCACTAATTATTATTTACTTGGTGGAACTTCATGAGAAGCAACGACTGCAGTAATGTTTGCAATATTTTCAACTAATCTCGAAATGTTTGCCAAATCCCCTTCTGAGCCATCTCTAGAGTCATTTTCAGCCTCTGACTCAACATGCTCTTTTCTTCACACTAGATATCGACGTCGAAGAAATTCAAAACCATTATCCCTAATAGTGTCGAAATATTGGTTTGCGGTGCTCGCATCTTTCTCGGCAGATTTTGATTTTGCCTTTTCAGCACCTTTGGGATTTGTCGTATGTGCTTTCGGATTAGCCAAATGAAAACCAACATCCCTTAGAAGATCTCTTACGGCGTTGATGATTATTTTCTCCGACTTCTTTATTTCATTCATTAATTTTGGCTCCAGTGTTAGATGGACTACAACTTCTTCTTTTTTCAGCTTCATCATCACATTCTCTTTCAGTTTCAGCTTCAGCATCACCTTCAGCATCACCATCTCTTTCTTCATCAGCTTCAGCAACACCTATCCTACGTTCATCTTCGTCATTTTCAATCTCTATTATTTTTTCACCCACGCTCTTTTTCCTCTTAGTCCTCTTCCATTTCCCTTCCCTTTCCCATTCTTTTGATCACCAAGAACTGCTTTTCGCGTCAGCAATTCTTGCTTATGGATGTTCTCCCAACAAATACCTCTCGGATTTCTAAGAATATATTCCATCCATATCTGAACATCGGGATCGTGACATCCCTCATAATCATCCATTTCCGTCTCTTATCACCTCTACATACTTCAGGTTAATACTGGATTTAACCATCTTCTTGCACATTCTTGGGCATGATGAATCCGCATCCATAACATCAACATATCATCCATTTCCGTCCAAACTAAGGATGGTTTCGAATACAAGTAACTGAAACATTAAAACAAAATGATAAGAATGCAAAAAGTACAAAAACATTCAAGTTATTCGAATAATATATACAACTTACCATTAGTGGGATCATGAAACTGCCACAATACTATTTTGGTTTCGGTGATTCCCCGTTAACGTGCTTGCGGCAAGTATCCACAATCTTCTCAAATGTGTAACGCCCCCATAAAAAGCCTTCACAAAATTCCAAATCATCAACCATGTCAATGAGATCATGGCTGATAGAGTTGTCTGATAAAGGCTTGTGAGTCATAACTTGCGCCAACAACATCAAAGTTTCCAACCTCGTCCGAACATCGGCATTCTTCGCTTTCACAAGCTTTCCAATGATTTGTGCAGGGGTCAACTTTTACAGGACCGAAATTCTTCCGCCTTAATGTATCACCCTTTTTGGACTCCCATCCTTTGGGATATGGTCCGCATTTCAATCCAGAAATTAGTGCGTGATTCACTATAGAGTACCGGATGGGAACACCGTTTAAGACCAACCATAACTCCTTCTTGTCCCGTACAATCACGAATTGATTTAGGAGGATTGACATTTAAACCTTAGTCAATGTGACTCCACATTGGAAATGGAATAAATGTCTAAATTGTGATTCCTTCTTGAAGTAATGCAACTCGTATTCATCTAAGATTCATCTTTTCGTTATTGTCTCGTGAGGATAACACTTGGTGGTGATCTTTGGCATTCTGTCCATGTGCTTGATTTCATACACAAACTTCGACTTTGGCGCCACCTACAAAATGACCAATTAATTAAGAATACATTATACTTCTACCGACTCAAGCGACCCATGCGACTCAACCGACCCATGCAACTCAACTGGCCCATGCGATTCAAACGACCCTTGGACCCTCTATGACACTCAACCGACTCACTGAGAATCAAGCGACGCATGCGACTCAATTGACTCATACGACTCAAGCGACCAACGAGACATAATATCAAGCGACCCATGCGACTCAAAAGATGATTGCGACCCCCTACGACGCTCAAGCGATCATTGCGACCCGAACCGACTCACTGAGACAACCGACTCATTGAGAACACCGAATCAAATGACCTTTAGACCCCCTGCGATGCTCAAGCGGCCATTGCAACCCAAACCAATTCACTGAGAAAACCGACTCAAACGACTCTTAGACTCCTTGCGATGCTCAAATGCCCATTGCGATCCACACCGACTCACTGAGACAACCGACTCATTGAGACAACCGACTCAAATGACCCTTAGACCCCCTGCGACGCTCAAGCGACCATTGCGACCCAAAACGACTCACTGAGACAACCGACTCTTACGACTCAACCGACTCACTAAGACTCAATAGACTCACCGACACTTACACCCATTCTAAATCAATAAACCATTTTGCGACTCGACAATCTACAAAACCCTAGAAATCGATCTACTTACACTTATTGACACCATTGAGATTGACTCGTGCTCTCTTCTTCACTGTTGCTGCTGATTCTAGCCATTTCATTCTTGCCAATTCCAAATTGATCTCTCTCAAGTTCGAAATCACTTCGTCTTTCTTGCTCTAAATTTTGAAACATGTTTTCACGTCGAAAAATTGTTCGTCTTTCTTGCTTTTGACAGGGTTTGACAAATTTTCACGTCGAAAAACTGCAGAACCTGTGTTTTTTCACGTTCGAAAATTAAGCGCAAATTTATCTTTTCTTTAGTTTTTTTCCCGATTTAATAATTATTTTAGGGAATTATATTTTTGAAGCGGTTTAACCCTACAAAGATATATCTGATATTCTGCCATTTGAACGAATGTCTATTGAATATTATCATTTGGTTATCCAAAGAGTACCTCCCCCGACTTTATACCCATTTCAATTTTTTTTATTACAATTTTCTCTTTTACCTTAGATAGATAGTCTTATTTTGTTTGAATTTTAATTGATATTTAAGAAAATTATTGATGTTTTATTGGTTTCCTTTAAAAATATTTTAATTTTTTAAGTTTTAAGCTATGTTCTAATTAATGTTATTTAAAATTTTTTAGCCATTTTTAAAATGTTATGTGATTTTAATATTTTGATTTTTGAAAAAGTTGTTATGAATTTATTACAAAATTTTAATTAATTTTGAAAATTAAATGCGGTGCCAATTTAAATATTTTTTTAAAATTTAATAGCTTTTTTAAAAATTATCAATTTTAATAATAATAATAATAAATTTAAAATTACAATCATACCTTTTTAACCTAATCACCTATGTCTTTTTCCTTTCTCCCCACCGTCTTCTGTTTTGCCCAATCTTCTCCATCCCAACCTTCTCCATTCGCCACCTTCATTTTGCTACTCTCATTTGCATTCTTTTCCCTCCTTTTTTATTCTAGTCCATTTCTTATCGCATCTCTCCAGCACGTGTCATTTCCCGTCTCTCTTTACACCGCCTCTCTCCGTCATCGTCGGTCGTTGACTTTTCTTTCGTCACCGGTGCTTTTTCTCACTGTCGTCTACATCCTATTCTTAAACCCGAGCTCCACTGCTTACCTCTCTGTGTGCTTGCTCGTTTGCTTACCTATCGCCAGTGCCTTTTTTTACCTCAACATTTCAAATCGGCCGGTTTAAATCACACGAAATATGTTTGGAAAGAAAAAATTTCAGCGGTTACGATAGAAGAGTATATCTAAAAAATACAACGGTACACAAACCCAATTTACAAAACTCAACACAATGGCTGACGATGGCAAACGTCTGACAGAAAAGCTATCACACGGTCGAAACGGGTGACACGTACACAAAGTGCGGTGTTCAACTCGCATTGTGTTTTATATTAGGTTGAGATGGCGGAATATCATATATACCCTCGTAGGGCTAAAACGCTTCAAAAATACCCTTCCCTAAAATAATTATTTAATCGAAAAAAAATTGGAGAAAAAAGACAAATTTACCCTTAATTTTCGAACGTGAAAAAACCCACATTCTGGGTATTTTCGACGTGAAAAAACTATTAAACCGTGTCAAAACCATGAAAGAAAAAGTGATTTCGAACTTGAGAGGGATCGATTCGAAGTTGGCAAGAAGGAAATGGCTAGAATCAGCAGCAGTGGAGAAGAGAGCAGGAGTCAATCTTCAATGGCGTCAATAATTGTAAGTAGATCGATTTCTAGGGTTTTTCAGGTTGTCGAGTCCCAAAATGGTTTATTGATTTGAAATGGGTGTGAGTGTCAATGAGTTGGTTGAGTCTCAGTAAGTCGGTTGAGTCGCAAGAGTCGGTTGTCTTAGTGAGTCGGTTTGGGTCGCGATGGTCGGTTGAGCGTCGATTTCTAGGGTTTTGCAGGCTGTCGAGTCCCAGAATGGTTTATTGATTTGAAATGGGTGTGAGTGTCAGTGAGTCTATTGAGTCTCCGTGAGTCGATTTGAGTCGCAATGGTCGCTTGAGCGTCGCAGGGAGTCTAAGGGTCATTTGAGTTGGTTGTCTCATTGAATCGGTTTGGGTCGCAATCGCCGCTTGAGCGTCGTAGGGGTCTAAGGATCGTTTGAGTCGCTTGTCTCAGTGAGTCGGTTTGGGTCGCAATCGTCGCTTGAGCGTCGCAGGGGGTCTAAGGGTCGTTTGAGTCGGCAGTCTGAGTTAGTCGGTTTGGGTCGCATGGGTCAGTTCAGTCGCATGGGTCGGTAGAGTTGCATGGGTCAGTTGAGTCGCATGGGTCGCTTAAGGCGGTAGAAGTATAATGTATTCCTAATTAATTGGTCATTTTGCAGGTGGCGCCAAAGGCGAAGTTTTTTATGAATTCAAACACATGGACAGAATGCCAAAGATCACCACCAAGTGTTATCCTCACGAGACAATAACGAAGCTGAGAGGAATCTTAGATGAATACGAGTTGCATTACTTCGACAAAGAATCACAATTTAAGCTTTTATTCCATTTTCAATGTGACTCCACATTGACTAAGGTTCAAATGTCTATCCTCCTAAATCACTCCGTGATTGTACGGGACAAGAAGGAGTTGTGGTTCGTCTTAAACGGTGTTCCCCTCCGGTACTCTATAGTGGAGCACGCACTAATTTCCGGATTGAACCGCGGACCATATCCCAAGGGATGGGAGTCCAAAAGAGGTGATACATTCAGGAGGAAGAATTTCGGCCGTGGAAAGGTGACCCCCGCACAAATCATTGGAAAGCTTGTGAAGGCGAAGAATGACGAGGACCAGAAGAGGTTGGCAACTTTGTTGTTGTTGCCGCAAGTTATGGCTCACAAGCCTTCATCAGACAACTCTATCAGCCATGATCTCATTGACATGGTTGATGATTTGGAATTTTGTGAACGATTTCCATGGGGGCGTTACACATTCGAGAAGATTGTGGATACTTGCCGCAATCACGTTAGTGGGGAATCACCGAAACAAAATGGTATTGTGGCGGTTTCATGATCCCACTAATTGTAAGTTATATATATTATTCGGATAACTTGAATTTTTCATACTTTTTGCATTCTTATTTTTTTTAATGTTGCAGTTACTTCCTTTCAAAACCATCCTTAGTTTGGGCGGAAAGGGATGGTATGTTGATGTTATGGATGCGGATCCATCATGCTCAAGATGTGCAAGAAGATGGTTAAATCCAGTGTTAACTTGAAGTACGTAGACGTGATAAGGTTGATTGGAGATTCTAAGGTAACAATTACACAAGGGTCACAAGGAAAACAAGGGTCACAGAAGGTAATAATGGCTATTTTTTGTTTTTCAGGATATTCGAAGTATTCTTCGTGCTGAACACGAAGAGGTAGGTTTAGTTTTTGATCTGGACGACTATGAGGGATGCCACGATCCCGATGTTCAGATATTGATGGAACATATTCGTAGAAATCCATAAGGACTTTGTTGGGAGGACATCCATGAGCAAGAACTGCTGACGCGAAAAGCAGTTCTTGGTGATCAAAAGAAGGGGAAGGGAAGGGGACTAAGAGGAAAAAGGGCATGGGGGAAAAATGATAGAGCTAGAAGATGATGAAGCTGATGCTGAAGGTGATGAAGAAAGAGATGGTGATGTTGAAGCTGAAGTTGAAAGAGAAGGCGAGGATGAAGATGAAGCTGAAGGAAAAGAAGCTGCAGTCCGGCTGACACT
>CM071874.1:15905585-15920150 GCA_036759665.1 Gynandropsis gynandra
CAAAAGCAGAGGCGGCAAATCCCAAAGGTGCTGAAAAGGCAAAATCAAAATCTGTCGAGATAGATGCGAGCACCGCAAACCAATCTTCTGACAGTGTTAGAGATGATGAATTCCTTCAACGTTCATATTCAGTGCCTAACGAAGAGTCTGTTGAGTCAGAGTCTGAAAATGACTTTGGAGATGGCTCAGAAGAGGATTTGGCAAACATTTCGAGATTAATTAAAAATATCGCATATGCCGCCACCATTCCTCTAACTGAATACATTTCCAGAGAGGTTACTGCAGTCGTTGCTCCTGATGAAGTTCCACCAAGTAAGTAATAAATAATGAAAAAGTTCATTTGAGTCAATTTCCATCGAGAGTCGGCAAGGGTCGCATGGGTCGCAAAAGACGCATAAGTCGCACGGTCGTATAAGTAGCAGGGTTGCATCTAATGAATGAAGTAATTTTATACAGATGCTCCATTGGTTACTGTCGATGAAGTCGCTGACGAGGAACCTACAGTCGGTCCTCTCGAAGAGGGTGCCCCTAAGGAGGTTCCTTCCGAGGAACCTACAGTCGGTCCTATCGAAGAGGCCCCCATAAGGAGGTTCCTTTCGAGGAACCTACATTCGGTCCTATCGAAGAGGCCCCCCCTAAGGAGGTTCCTTCCGAGGAACCTACAGTCGGTCCTGTCGAAGAGGCCCCCCTAAAGGAGGTTCCTTCCGAGGAACCTACAGTCGGTCCTGTCAAAAAGGCCCCCTCTAAGGATAAGGAGGTTCCACCAAGTAAGTACGGTCTTTTGAGTCACAATGGTCACATTGGTATTATGGGTAGAATGGGTCACAAAAGGTCGAATGGGTCGAATGGGTCATAAAAGGTCGATGGGTCACAAAAGGTCGAATGGGTCGTATGGGTCGAATGGGTCACAAAAGGTCGAATGGGTCGTATGGGTCGAATGGGTAACAAAAGGTCAAATGGGTCGTATGGGTCTGCATAGGTCGCTTGGGTCACAGGGTCGCAATGGTCGCCATATGTTTAATGAAGTAAATTTTTTGCATGTGCTGGACCTTTATCGAAGGATTCTGCGCCATATGTTGAACCTCCGTCGGTTCGTAAACGAGTTTTAAGACCATGAAAGGCATATGTTGATCCTCCGCCGGCGAAAAGAGGAAGAACAGTGCGAGAGAGAGGGCGAGGGCGAGGGAAAGATGTTGGTGGAGTCCAAGAACCCGAAAAGAAGGTTGTTCAAGAATCCGAAAACAAGGTGGTTCAAGAATCCGATAAAAAGGTAGTTCAAGAACCCGATAAAAAGGTGGTTTAAGAACCCGATAAAAAGGTAGATGAAGAACCTTCGTTCTGGTGGACGCCCAAGAGTTAGAAAAGGGCTTGATAACCCGAGAACCTTTGTTCATTGATGCAAATGGTGAAAAATTGACTGCTCTTTATACGTTCCTGAAGAAACCTGGACATGAGAGTTGGTGGAAATATGATCTAGATATTCCCATGGGGCCAAAGTTTTGGAAGGTTATATTAACGCCCAACGTATGGTTTGAAGATGAGGTAAGTTATTTTAAACCCGAAGTCACAAAGGTCATTTTGTGCCATATGTATTCATGTGTGTTAAATTTTTTTTATTTTTTGCAGCAATTGGAGGAGGCGTTGTTGATGCAGTATTGTCACATGAAGACATTCCCCGAGTTATTTAAGAAACTTTACGTTTGTCCTATGTTTTTAACGGAGATCCTCAAGCATTGGTCGTACGAGAATATGGACACTTTGTCGGAACCTCTTAGTGATTGTTTGAAGGGCAAGTATTCATTTAGAAGTACGGAACCAATTAGTGCTTTCGAAGGCTTTGTCGCGGTTCTAAACATTCCGTCGATCAGTTGTATATATACAGGATGTCATTGGGTAGCCATGAAAGCGGATTTCAAAACCCAATGCATCACGGTATACGACTGCCAGACGAGGCTTAAGGAAACGCATATCGATCCGGTGATTGAGAAGCTAAGAAAAGCTATCCCCAAGATGTTCATTCTCGGAGGGTTTACTTCTTTGGTATCTGGACAAGGTAAATGGAAATATGAGTATTATCAAGGTGTATAGAATGGAAGCGGGAATGACTGTAGTGTTTACTCCTACAAATACTTAGAAGCCGCGGTAACGAAAACACATCATGATTTGCACTCCATTTGTGACGAAAATGTTCTTTTCATGCGTGAGAAGATTGCGGCGGAGGTATTTAGTAATGGAAAATGTATCCCTGCACCCTCATCTTAACTTGATATTTGGTACATTGTTATTTTTTTAATATTTGCTACATTGTTATTTTTTAAATATTTGGTACATTGTTATTTTTTTAAAGTTTTTTCATAATTATAAAAGGAGTCGCATGGGTAAAAGGGTCGTAGGGTCAAGGGTCACAGAGGTTCAAGGGTCGCAGAGGTTCAAGGTCCGCAGAGGTTCAAGGGTCGCAGAGGTTATGCGACCCTCGGATAACTACAGCGCTTGTACCTCTGCGACCCTTGTCCCTATGTGACCCTAGTCCCTCTGCGACCCTTGTGCCAACAAATACAATTATTTACAAATAATATGAATAATTTATTATTTCTTTTCCATATGCGACCCTTGTCCCTATACGACCCTTGGACCCATGCAACCCTTGTCCCTCTGCGACCCTTGGATCCATGCGACCCTTGGACCCGTGCGAGCCTTGTCCCTCTGCCACCCTTGTTCCTCACGACCCTTGTTACAAGAATAGTAAATCCACAAAAACAACGATACTAAACAATAATACTTACTATTGAATCATTGTCAAATGAAAAACATCCAAATACAATAATACTTACTATTGAATCATTGTCAAAAAATCGTTAATATATTATTTACAAATCATATGAAAAATTATTATTTATTATTTACAAATACAATTATTTACAAATAATATGAATAATTTATTATTTCATGTCCATCTACAACCCTTGGACCCCTGCGACCCTTGTCCCTCTGCGACCCTTGTATCTCTGCGACCCTTGTATCTTTGCGACCCTTGGACCCCTGCGACACTTGTCCCTCTGTGACCCTTGGACCCCTGTGTCCCTTGTCCCTCTGCGACCCTTGGACCCCTGCGACCCTTGTCCCTCTGAGACCCTTGGACCCCTGCGACCCTTGTCCCTCTGCCACCCTTGTTCCTCGCGACCCTTGTTACAAGAATAGTAAATCCACAAAAACAGCGATACTGACAATAATACTTACTATTGAATAATTGTCAAAGGAAAACCATCCAAATACAAACCACAACTGATAACCATCCAAATACAAAACACAAATGAAAACCATCCAAACACAACTGAAAATCAAATACTGTTATTTTTAGGGAAAAACTGAAGCACTGGTATTGGTCCATTCGCATATATTTGGACTACGAGGGTACAACCATCGGTCTGTCGATGGTCGAGACAAAACTTTCTCTAACCCCTTCTGATGGAAGAGCCACCACGTGCCACGGGCCTTAGATCTGCCTCCCACGGTGTGGAGTATCCTAGCATCAGATATACCTTAGACCGTCTATGGCAAAGACCGTTCGACCTCGCAAACTCTATCGGAAGTGTCTGCGACATCCGAAGAAAGGAATAAAAATCGTTAAAATCCTTACCATGCAAGGAATAAAACCGTATTGAAGTCACTTACCAATGCATCTGCGGCCAGATTCAAACGAGTGACTGGTACCACAGTTTCTCGTAAAATCCTCGGAGCAGGAGTGGCGAAGGTGACGTGAAAGACCATGTCACCTTCGTGAGTGAAAAGTAAGTAATGCCCAATACTTAAGTCTAGGTCGCTGGAGAAATCTTTCCACCCATCAGTGAATCTGGAGCCGTCCAACTTGACTTCCCATCTTCTGTTAGACCCATTCGATTTAAGTGTTGCCGTGTTGTTGTCCCTCATGTTCCTGTATATATAATCTTCGAAGAATATCTTCCGGATGTCCTGTAACAAAAAATGAAAAAAAAACAAGTCAAATCTGTACATTCTCTATGTGTAATATACCGACAGAGAGACTGATGAAGAAGATTACAATGTAGTTCTCTTCAAGATAGCGCAGAAAAATCTCTTTGAAGAAAGAAGGGAAATGTAACGTTTTCGGAAAAATTGATGGAACGAGTGTTAGAGAGAGAGAGTTTGTGTCCTTATTGTAAAAAAGGAAACGACTGTAATTCGAAAAGACATGACCTGGATATCGAATCGCCGTCAGATGGAATTCGAAAAGACATGACCTGCAGATGTTATTTTTTTTTTTAATTTTTCAAATATGATGAAAAGTTCGGCGGGAATTTTGGTAACGGAATTTTCGGCGGGTCGCATGGGTGACATGGTCACATATAAGGATCAATACATACGAAATCGACAAATTTATGCGTTTACAATGATAAAACATCAAACTAATTAATGCCAATTGAGGATCGCATGGGTCGCATGGTCTCATATAAGGATCAATATATGCGAAATCCACGAATTTACGGATTAACAATGATAAAATGTCAAAAAAACAATCAAAAGAATACATTTGAAACGTCAAACTAATTAATGCCAATTGAGGATCGCATGGATCGCATGGTCGCATATAAGGATCAATATATGCGAAATCCACGAATTTACCGATTAACAATGATAAAATGTAAAAAAAAACAATAAAAACAATACATTTAAAACGTCAAACTAATTAATGCCAATTGAGGGTCACATGGGTCGCACTGTCACAATACATGCGAAATCGACGAATTTACGGTTTTATAATGATAAAATGTCAAAGACCAATCAAAACAATACATTTACAATGTCAATCAATGTTTAAAACAGATTATGACCCATGTGTCCCTAGTTGAGTTGTGTATAACCAATGTCTGTGCTACAAAAGCGATAGTAGTGATTTAAGAACTCGTCGGATGAGTTTGACAAAATTTCAAAAAATACATTCAACATTGTTTTCAAATGTCGATATTATTTATATTATAGTCTATATTGATCCTAAATTGATAATGGCATATTGATAATGGCATATTGATAATGATCGATACATACAAAATCGACGAATTTACGGATTAACAATGATAAAATGTTGAATGGGTTCTAATTTAATCCAATTGAGGGTTGCATTGGTCGCATGAGTCATATTTGTTCGCATGAGGTCGCATTGGTCGCATGAGTCATATTTGTTCGCATGAGGTCGAATGAGTCGGATGGGTTCTAATTTAATACAATTGAGGGTTGCATGGGTCGGATTATAATGAAGAATTTATCAAATTATAAAGATGAAAGTCCCAAAAGGTTTAATCAAAATAATACAAATAATATAGTATTACACAATTACTAACTAACAAACCTTTCTTTTTTTAAGTCGGCGTTGTCTCGGTTGTCACGTTCCAAACACTGCGAGTGATGCTGGCTTCTGAAGATGGGGTTTGTAACGACGAAGAACACGGGGTTTGTGTCGACACAAATGGGTTTTATATCGACGAAGAAGATGGGGTTTGTCTCGACGAAACAGACGGGGTTTGTCTCGACGAAACAGACGGGGTTTGTCTCGACGAAGATGGGGTACTTCTTCGAGCCTCACCGGGTCCAGGATAACGATTCTCTTTAGGCCTCCCGCTTTGCCTTTTTTGAGTCATCATAGGAGGTTCAAACGTAAACTTAGACACTGAAGGGGGAATGTCCCAATCATTATAATCAGGAACCGGATACACGGTTTCTTGGTAAGCCAAACGCCATGCTCCCGAAGGTAGTAGTTTGAACATAGATCTGGTATTTTGTGTCCTTTACCAACCTTATGTGCTGCCGCAATTGCGTGACTGCATGGATACTTATCCACATCAAACATTTTGCATTCGCACGTTCTTTTTTGAAGACTCACTAAAAATCTTCTACCCATCTCATTTCTCACCTCATACTCATCACTCAGATTGTTCAATTCAAGAACATCATACTTGGATGTCTGTCCAAAACGTTCATGTAATGTTTTCTCAACGTAAGGTGTTAACTTTTGAGAATCATCACCGGTAGCTGCTTCCAACCTATACCTATTGAACCATTCCACTATCTTTCCCAAACAAATATCTAAAAGTCCTAGGATCGTAAATTTTTTTTACTTCTTTAACGTTGAGTTTATTGGCTCGGCGCCATTAGTGGTTAATAAGTTGTACCGTTCCCTCTTAAATTTGCATCCTGCCCACTTAACGGGATCAAGTTCGTCTTTCTCCAAATACTTTGCAACATTAGCATACCTGCACAACGGTCAGAAAGGTCAAAAATGGCCACAAAGGTCACAACAGTCACAAGGGTGGCAGAGGAACAAGGGTCGCAGAGATACAAGGGTCACAGGGGGTGAAAGGGTGGTAGGGGTTAAAGGGGCGCAGAGGTACAAGGGTCACAGGGTACGAGGGTCGTAGGGGTACGAGGGTCGTAGGGGTACAAGGGTCTCAGGGGCACAAGGGTCGCAGGGGTAAAAGGGTTGCAAAGTGTACAAGGGTGGCAGAGGTGCAAGGGTCACAAAGGTACAAGGGTCGTAGAGGTCACGGTCAGAAAGGTCAAAAATGGCCACAAAGGTCACAACATTACAAAGGTGGGAGGGGGTACAAGGGTCGCAGGGGTACGAGGGTCCCAGGGGGTACAAGGGTCGCAGGGGTACGAGGGTCGCAGGGGTACAAGGGTCACAGGGGGTACAATGGTCGAAAAGGGGTCAAAGGATCGCAGAGGTACAAGGGTCGCAAAGGGGTACAAGGGTCGCAAAGGGGTACAAGGGTCGCAAAGGGTAGAAGGGTCACAGAGGTCACAAAAGTCATAAAAGTCATTTTTTGTACCTGGCCTTCAAATCATTCAATAGCACTTCAAATTCGTCCTCCGTGTATTGTGCCACACATTTGAATAATATTTCCGCCACAGTATCACCCTTTGAAGTCTTTCTACCATGCACTTTATTGACGTAGCTCTTTATATTTTGTGATATATGACGCGCACAAAAACCATGATCAGCTTCTTTATACACTTGTTTGACTGCTTTGATCAAGCTTTTATGGCGATCAGATATCACAACGACATCACGTCCGTTCGGTATCACCTGTTTCAATCTTGACATAAACCACGTCCATGATTCGTCCTTCTCTCTGTCGACTATTCCCCATGCAAGAGGATATTGGTGATGTTCACCATCTTGCGCGGTCGCCACAATCAATGCTCCCTTGTACACTCCTGTCAGAAATGTCTCATCCACAGGAACCACTTTACACATGTATTTCCATCCCTTTATAGCCGCTCCAAAAGCCATAAAAAGGTATTTGAAGCTTTTCCCATCAATGTCGTACTGAAGATCTGCGATAGATTCGAGATTTCTTTTTATAAACATGTGCAACCACCCTGGAAGCCTCCTATAATGTTCAAAGTCATCACCAAAAATATCCTTTTGAGCTCCGCATTGGCCTCTTAATGCCATCAAATACGATACATTGGCACCGTATTTTGCTTTTACACGAGCCATCAATTCTTTTGCTGGAGGTGTTTCATAACTTCCGGCAAATTCCTCTTTCAAATAATTTTGCGTTGTACCCTTTGTAGCTTCGGTCCGTTTAGATACAGGTGAACAGTTTTGAATGGGATGGTGTGTTCTCACACTAAACCGTTTGGAATTCGGGATTGCTGCCACGCGTAATTTCCATTTACAACCATTTCCAGAAAACTTGCATCGTACTTCCCATAGCTTCGTATCAGATCTCAATGTTGTATATCTAAACGAAGCTTCGATTGAACCCTTCCATACAAATGCCTGTACATCCTTCTTGCTATCAAACTCTTGCCCAATTTTAAGATCCAATCCATCTTCGACTTCGAAGATATTATTTTCGCTATTGTGAACTATCATTTGCGAGTTGTTCTCACCATCACCATTCTTATGCTCTATTGGCACATCAGAATCAAATTTATTACCGCGACAAACAACTCCATCAACTACCACATTCATGGCACACCCACCATCTTCTCTTAACCCGCTTGTATGTTCACTATCAGAATCATCCGAATCCAAAATATCTATTGTCTCCGGATTACTCTCAATTCTACTTTTGTTATCTGGACCTACAATAACACAGTCATCGTAATCTACAACACCTCGATCATCACCTTCTTTAGCAATGCTTCCAAAAGCAGGAATTAGAGGCTCAATTTCCCTCTCAATTTCGATTTCACAATTCACACCTACCGATTCTATCTCCACATACACAGTGGTCGAATTCCTCTTATGCGATCGAACAGATAACAAATAAGATGTTTGTCATTCATTATATATGTCGGCTTCCTATTTTCACAAATATTAGGCAAATAGCATAACTTCAACTTCTTTGTATTATCTCCCACCATCATCTCTGGTATGTCAGACTAACCGGAGGACATATGAAAAATACTCTCAATCAGTTGCTGGTATGTCAGACTAACCGGAGGACATAAGAAAAATACTCTCTGGTTTTCCTGAACTCTACCAACCCATTCAGATTCTCCATTTGAGTTTTTTCTCATTTACCATCATACAAAAATAAATCAGTATGATTTTCTCATCCACCGTATCCATTACACCTGTAACAAAAACATAAAAAGAGGGGTAAATTCTGTGACCCACAGCGACCGTGCGACTCGATGAAACTCTGTGACCCAGTGCGACCGTGCGACCCTTTGACCCCTGCAAACCTTTGACCCCTCTACGACCCTTGTACCTATTTTCGACCCTTGCACCCCTTTGCGACCCTTGTACCCAGCGACCCTTGGACCCCTGCGACCCTTTCAACCCTTTGTGATCCTTTCAACCTTTTGCGACCCCTTTCCCATGCGACCCATTTACCGTTGCGACCCTTGGACCCCTGCGACCCTTTTACCTCTGCGACCCTTGGACCCCTACGACCCTTGCGACCCTTGCGACCCTTGGACCCCTGCGACTCTTTACCTCTGCGATCCTTGGACCCATGCAAATTTACCATGCGACCCTTGGACCCATGCTACCCTTTGAACCCTTTGCGACCCCTTTACCATGCGACCCTTGGACCCATGCTACCCTTTGAACCCTTTGCGACCCCTTTCCCATCCGACCCTTGGACCCCTGTGACCCTTTGACCCTTTGCGACCCATTTTCCCTTAGACCCCTGCGACGACCGTTGATTCCTTTGACCCCTTGATGAGACTCTGTGACCCAATGCAACCGTACGACTCTGTGACCCACTCTGTCACCTTTGACATTGCAATAAATATGACTCGTTTAGACTCATTTTCAATAATTGCAATAAACACAAGAGAAACACGAAAAACTCACTATACATACCTGGTTTTTCTACGGAACGTGCTTAATTGCAAGCTTCTTTGTTGACAACAAAGGATTTCAACCTATTGGCAGCGAATCTGATGTCGATTTCAAGCTACTCTCGCCGAATCTATTGTGGTGTGGGGGAACAATAGACTTTTGATGATCGACATGGTGGGTCCCACTTGGATATCCTCGATCCTTGTGAGATACTATTTTGCTGACCGGTCTGATACTTTAGTCAATAATTATGAACGTAACGCTTTAAACAACAATATATGCTAGTTTATTATGAAAAAAAAATATGAATCTTTTTCATGCTTCATTATTAGTGTCAAGTTAAATAAATTAATTTAAAATCACTTGTAAATATACGAAATATGTATAGTAATTTAGATGTTGATCCCGTAAGGACTAATGCAACACGGTTTAATAATCAAACTAGAATTAATGTTTGCTGCGGTGAAATAAGGCTTATGAGATAAAAATATGATAATGCAGTGGACTAACGAGTTCTAAACAAGTGAGACAAATGTTCTAGGATACGGTTTTACCGTATAACGTCTGAAATCGACTATCGATCTATCTAATCATGCGTTTCCTATCAAGATATCTAAGGCAGACGATCCTAATGTAGATTCTACCCTCTCTCGAGACATAGAAACGTGATTCAATTGAGTAATCCCTAATTTTCGTGGCTGATACCCCAACTAAACTCCAATACGATCTATGATTCATCCGATTAACCCTCAACCGCTATTATCCTACTTTCGTGACCTAGTCTCGATTGTTCTAAGCCTGATCTTCTAGGACTAGAATTCTTCTTTCGATCCTTCTCCTAATCCCTAACATATGAATCTATGTGGTCATCGTAAACACAAGACAATAAGCACTCAGACAGACAAAGAGTAGGCTATCAAAACGGGAAATGCATTCATAAACAAATCAAATAGGGTTTCCGGATAGCCATGGGCTAATCCATTCTCCTAGAAAAAATATACTACTCAGTCATGAGTCTAAACAACATAAACGAAATAAATAGATTAAGGAGCATAGAAATATCAAACGAGTTGTGATCCCGAATCAATTCTCGACTCCTTGTGTATCTCCCGTCAAGAGGACTCTTGGATGGATGGATGGATGGATGGATGGATGTTGTGTATGTTATAAAGAATGGATAATGGATGGTTGATGGTTGCTCTATGCCCTTGACGTTTTATTCTTTCAAATTCAAGCCCTTAGCCGATTCATTTCCACAAAAATCGGCCATAGGACGTTCTACCAAGTCATGCCCGATCGTACTCCATGTCATGCTCGGTCAGGCATGCTTCATTCCTTATTTATAAAACGAACGTTTTGCTTGTTACCCGATCGTGCTCTCCTTAACGCCCGGCCATGCTGCTTCTGAAGGAGGGTGCCCGACCGTGCACTTGGAATGCTCGGCCCGTGCACTTGGCATGCCGGGCCCGTGCAAAAGTCTCGGGGGTGGAATTGTATGCTCGACTGTGCACCAAAGGACGCTCGACCGTGCACAAAAGGACGCTCGACCGTGCACCAAAGCACGCCCGACCATGATGATTTCACCAAGAGAGTACCAGACCTTGCACTTGGCATGCCCGGGTCGTGCACAACTCTCATGCATAAAATGCCACAAAAGAGCCCAACTTGCATCTTGACATGCCCGGTCGTGCACATGACCATGGATGAGAGTTCGGTCGTGCACATGACCATGGATGAGAGTTCGGTCGTGCACATCATCATGTTCGACCGAGCTATGTCCTTTGGTGCATGCTCGGTCGTGCTGAGTTGTGTGCTCGGCTATGACTTGTTCATTTCTCGTCCTGTTTGATCCGTTATGATCTTTGATGGTCGATTTTTATCCCGTGTACGTTCTTTAGCTCCGAAATAAACCGAATACACGTTAAAACCTATAAGAACATGAAAACACGAAAACAAGTAAAACGGATACAAAATCACATGTAAACATCACAACTATCGTCATGAACATATCTAAAATCATGCAAGAATCGTGTAAGAAAATGAGATGATCCAAATCTCCCAGACTTGAGTGTTTGCTTATCCCTAAGCAAACGTAAATGTGGAACACGTGGGAGATATAAAAGTCGAGAATTCCCCTTTCCCTATAAACACCGCTAAACCAAACCTAATCGATAAAAAAATAAGTTAGAGCAAATTTTGGCCTAATAACTTTCAGTCTTCATCTTAGGTTCACCATGGCTACCTATAAGAAAGCAAATCAAGTCGAGCTAAGCAAGAAACCGCAACTCTCTCCACCAGACGAGACTTTAAACAAATGCTAAACATAGAATCAAAGAGGATACTTGTTTTATTATTCCTTTATTTTTTTTTCTTTCTTTCTTATTCTTTTATTGATATTGCGAACACACTAGGATTCTAGGACATCGGATTTGAAGGGATTCAAACTCTACTTAGACCCAACCGATGACGATATACTCTTGCAGCTCGTTCAAGAGTGCAGCGGAGTAGATGGCATTTTTATGCGTCTTGCTCTTAGGACATAGAAAGATGATCGCCAACTCACCACTTAGACCCAAACCATCAAAACTATCAAGGTCAATGCACTCATATCGATTTTAGATCATGCTTTTTAGGCATTATTTTTATCGATAGCAGAGTGCTACTGTGCGCTCTATTCCTGGAAAATAAGTTCAATTCATACGATCAAATCATTCTCGTGGAAAAGAAGTAAAGCATCATCTGTATGAAGTATAATCATTTGGATAGAGAGAATGAACAAGAAACCTAGCAACCTCATCTAAACTTCTCATAAATAAAACTAGGATTCCCAAAGACTTACGACCTACTCGTTTCTCAACCGACTAATAAGCTCTAACATGCAAGATATCACGGAAAAGGCCAACTTCTTAAGCATCCTAAGTTCAAGGTTCATCTCAAAATGTGGCACTGGACAAGTGCCTGGGACGACTCTGACTCATAAAAAAACAAACTAAAACTAACCTAATAAAAACCAAAGAAAATGAAACGAAATCACCTGACAAACGTGAGCTACTCCCCCTAGACTTGAATTGAATGACATCCTTGACGTGAAGCTCCGATGGAGGATAAGAAAGGTGAAGTCGCAGTTTTAGGTCTCTTGATTTTAATGATTTTCAAATTAACCAAGTCTGAAATACGAAACAAAAGAAAACAAAATGCTGGGTTACCTGCCAGAAAGCGTTTGTTTAATGTCGTTAAGCTTGACGTCTCCATGCTTCATATGCTCGCGATGGGTGGATCGAATAGGGAGATGGAGTTTCCGCTTTCTATCGGTTGAGCGGCCTGATATAGCTTTAAGCACTGCCCATTTGCTTTGAACGTTCCACTCGAATTGTCCAATAGTTCTACTGCTCCATGTGTGAAGACTTCTCGTACCTCAAAAGGATCAGACCAACGAGAACGTAGTTTGTCTGGAAAAGAGTTAAAACGAGAGTAAAAAAGTAGAACAAAATCACCTGGACGAAAGTCATAAGGTAAAAAGTTTGCATTGTACCATCCTTCAGCATGGTTGTGTTTCTCATTACGCATTACCATCGTCGCTCCTTTCCCTTTCAAAATTAGGTGCAACCTCCTTTGATCGTCGATGGAGGGTTCACGGCTTCCTCCTTAAGCATCCCGTGCATACAAAATGAAGGACTCACTCTCCTACACTTCTTGAGAGGAATGAGTGGCTTTCGCGTCTCATGCCAAAGAGAATAAGGAAGATGTTCGATCTGAAGCCTAGACGCTTTCTTTACTGCAAAATCAGTGAGTGTTTCGTGCGATGTCTTCTCATGTGGGACATCTTGTAGTGCCTCAATGGCACTCATAAATTTCTTGTAAAACTTGTCTTCTCCATTGGTAAGTCCTGCAGAATTGCAAACTTGTGTTAGGCATCTCTTAAGAGGATTGAAAGTACTTACTCAATCAAACGTGTCATTCGTCGACTCGTCCAGCAAATCAACTCTAAAGCACGACTCTGTGGGGCTGGACACGTTGGATTCAATCTTCTCATCACCAACACGTAGAGAGAGCTTCCCTTGTTGTACATCTATCATCGCACCTACAGTAGCTAAGAATGGTCTACCAAGAATTATAGGCACTCTAGCATCTTCTTCAACATTGAGTACAACAAAATCAGTGGGAATGAAAAGATTGTCTACCTTGGTGGGAATGTTCTCAATAATTCCCTCAAGATACCTTACTGAATGATCCGTGAGTCATAGACACATCTTGGTAGGTTTTATATCTCTGCAGTTCACCCGCTTATAGACTGAATGTGGCATTAGGCTCACGCTTGCTCCCAAATCGCACAAAGCTTTGTCAATATCAATGTCTCCTATGGTGCATGGGATGGAGAAGCTTTCAGGGTCCTTTAACTTCGGGGGCAACTTGTTTTGAAGAATGGCGCTGAATTCTTCGGTGATTGCTACCGTCTCTCTCTCTCTCTCTTCGATACACCTCTTCAAGCGTCCAGGAAATGGTTTAGGGGGTACGTACGCCGGCGGAGCAATATATGGCTTCTCTAAATCAGGCTCCTACCCTTCCATGATCGTGACTCTACCCTTTCCTTTGTCCACCGAATTTCCAGCAACGTTCTTTTGCGTTTTGGGGTGCGGGTTCTCAATTGTATCCTCGCTGCACAAAGTGATGGCGTTTACGTATTCTCTCGGGTTTGGATCGAGCTTTCCGGGTAGCATTTCGGGATTCCGAGAGGATGAGGCAGCTTGTTGTGCAATGGAATTTTCAAGGATCTTCACATGCTTGCTCAAAGATTTCATTTGAGTTTTAAGCTCATTGATCGCTGATCATCTCGTTTTCATACGTATTTCTTGCACGATTTAAGGGATGTTTATGATATATATGGTGTTGCTTTACGTATGATTCTGTATCCGTTTTACTTGTTTTCGTGTTTTCATGTTCTTAGAGGTTTTTACGTGTATTTGGTTTATTTCGGAGCTAAAGGACATGCACGGAGCTAAGGACCAACATCGAGGATCATCACGGGACAAATGGGACGAGATTTAGCAAGAGGAGCCACCACCCGATCGGGCACAACTCACACACGATCGGGCAAAAGCTATGGCAAATTTTGGTGCGCATTCACGCACGACTCAGGCAAGGAAACGCCTGAGTAGATGCCTCACACCCGATCGGGCGCACATCATGCCCGATCGGGCACCCCATGCGGAACGCGATCCGCGCGACCAAACCTAGCCGAACCCAAGCGG
>CM071874.1:15928454-15978629 GCA_036759665.1 Gynandropsis gynandra
AAAGGAGAATTCTAGTCCTAGAAAGTCAGGTTTAGAACAACCGAGGTTAGGCCACGAAAGTAGGGTAGCAACGGTTGAGGGTGAACGGGCGAATCACAGAGTTTATGGGTTTAGTTCATGGTGTCAGCCACGAAAGTAGGGGGCAGCTTGTCTAGATCACGTGTCTATGCCTTGAGAGAGGGTAGATATCATCTTAGGATCGTCCACCTTAGATAGCTTTAACAGGGATTGCATGATAGATAGGTTGATCGCCGGTTTCGTAGGACGTTTGTCTTATCGTTAGAACCCAAGTAGTTTATTTACTTTCAGTATTTCATTCTTTATCCACTTCCTTTCGTTAGCAAGTTTGATTCGTAGTTCGGGTTTAGGTGTAAAGGGTACATGTATAGGGGTATATACGTCTTTTTGTAATTACATCCTTTATTGTAATTTAGGTCTAATACTCTTGTACATATAGCCGTTTTGGCTTGATTCATTAATTCAATTCAGATTCTAATTCTTCATGGTATCAGAGCGGAAAGTCTAACGACGCAAACAAACCCTCCCAAAATTCCGGCCGCCTCCTCCCTCCTCCCTTCCGCCGCCGCCGCCACTCCATCTTGTGGCCGCCGACCATTCTCCCTCCTCCCTTCCGGCCGTTCAACCTCTCTATATCTCCAACCATCGTACCTAGATCTACAATCCTCATCCAAACAGAAAACACAACAACAAACCCTAATTTTCCGGCCGCCGACCTCCACTCCTCCCACCGGCCCGATCTCACCGCGTTCCGGGTCGCCGCCCGCCCCTTGTGCCACGCCGCTCTTCATCACCGGTTAGTCACCTCCTCCAAACCCTAGATCTATCATCATCTCCATAGATCTACAAACCCTAGATCTACCAAACCCTAGATCTATCAAACCCTAGATCCACCGCCTCACACTACCGCCCGCCCCTTGTCCCGGATCGCCCCTCGTCCGCGTCCGCTAGCCACTCCTTTGCGGCCACCGCTCCTCTTCCAACCTACCCTAGATCTAATCTAAGATCTAACCCTAGATCCACAATATCAAACCCTAGATCTACAACTCTTGATCATCTCCCCCAAAACCCTAACAATGGCCGGCCAAACAAGCCAACCTACCGCCCGTGTCTCCGATGCGGCCCCGACCTTTGATCCACAACATCCGCTCAACACTCTCCTCACCGTCAATATGGCCAACATCACCAAATTGACGCCAAGCAACTTTCTCACGTGGAACATTCAGATTCGTGCCCTCCTTGAAGGACATAATCTTCAATGTTTCATCGAGGATAACTCAATTGTTCCTCCGGCGAAAATTCAACGTGATGGAGTAACCGTTGACAACCCTAACTTTCAACCGTGGAAGCAACAAGATCGTCTCCTGTTTTCAGCCTTGTTTGGGGCAATTTCAGCCTCTCTCCAGCCCCTAATAGCACGTGCACCGTCCACCTATGAAGCATGGAAGACGCTTGCTAACACATACGGCAAAGCGTCTCGCGGCCACATTCTCCAACTCCGTGACAAGATCAAGCGCTCATCAAAGGGATCTCAATCCATTGATGAGTACCTCCGTGCCATCACCACTACTGTTGATGAGCTTGCCTTATTGGGAAAGCCACTTGATCACGAAGATGTCCTTGATGCGATCCTCGACGGTCTTCCCGAAGAGTATAAGCCGATTGCGGATGTCATTCGTGCAAAGGATACCGCTGCATCCGTTGAAGAAGTTCATGAGAAACTTCTAAATCATGAAGCCAAATTGGCTACTGCTGAACCGCATCCACTTTTGGCCGTTGCACCCATCACGGCCAACCCTAGCTCCATGCGCTCTTCCAATTGGTCTCGCCCGGAATCTCGCTCGTCCGGCTCTACCAATTGGTCTCGTCCGGAATCTCGTTCATACGGCTCATCCAATTGGTCTCGACGTCCACGTCAACGTTCACCAACACGTCGTGGCTATCAAGGCAAATGTCAAGCGTGTGGCGTTCAAGGACACAGCGTACAACGCTGTCCACGCTTCCGTCTTGTCTCCTCCTCCGGTATTCTAGAGAATCCCCCGACGCAACCTTGGCAGCATTCCTCTTCACATTGGGAGCCACGACCGCAAGCTCATCATGCTGCCGTCTCATCCTATGATGCCAACTCGTGGATATTGGCCAGTGGAGCATCTAATCACATTACATCGGATCTCTCCAATCCCACGGAGTACCGCTCCATTGTTGGCGCACTACAATATCTATCTCTCACAAGACTGGATGTTAGTTTTGCTGTCAACAAGCTGTCTCAATTCATGCATGCTCCCACGGATGTTCATTGGCAAGCCGTCAAAAGAGTCCTACGCTATCTTGCTGGCACGAAAGAGAGAGGTATCTTCTTATCCGCCAAGAACAACCTCTCCTTACATGCCTTTACCGATGCAGATTGGGCTGGAGATTCACTTGATCTCAAGTCCACTGGGGCGTATCTACTTTTCCTTGGTGCACATCCTATTTCCTGGTCGTCTAAGAAGCAAACGGGACTCTCCCGTTCGTCTACCGAAGCTGAATACCGCTCCATTGCATCCACAGCCGCGGAAGTTCTATGGGTACTCGCTTTACTATCCGAGATTGGGGTCACGTCATCCTCACCACCTACCATCTATTGTGACAACATTGGAGCGACATACCTCAGTGCCAAGCCCGTCTTTCACTCCCGAATGAAGCACTTGGCGCTAGACTATCTCTTTGTCCGTGGCCTAGTCGAGTCGAACACTATTCGGGTCACGCATGTTCGAGCCGCGGATCAACTTGCTGACATTCTCACAAAGCCTCTTCCGAGGCTTCCGTTTCAGCATTTGTGTTCCAAGATTGGACTCACCGAGGGTGCTCCATCTTGAGGGGGCGTGTAAAGGGTACATGTATAGGGGTATATACGTCTTTTTGTAATTACATCCTTTATTGTAATTTAGGTCTAATACTCTTGTACATATAGCCGTTTTGGCTTGATTCATTAATTCAATTTAGATTCTAATTCTTCAGAACGTTTGTCTTATCGTTAAGAACCAATTCGTTTATTTACTTTCAGTATTTCATTCTTCAACCATATTCGTTCGTTAGCAAGTTTGATTCATAGTTCGAGTTTAGATTGTGTTGCGTAGTCTCTGTGGGATCGACACCTAAAATACTACACACGTACCGTGCACTTGCGGGTAGTTTAGGTTATTTTATTTAACTTTGAGAACGCATCAATCGCAGTTCCTATTTCCTTGTTGAAATTGAGTTTGAAGTGATTGTTGGTCCTTGATGTTGTCTTGATTTTGCCTTTGCTCTTTAATGAATTCTAGCATCACCGCCTCAAGGATCGACGAAGGGACTTGAGGAGGTTGAGGAGCTTGCTAGACTTGCTGGTATTGCTGCGATTGTTGGTATGGCTGCTGCTTTTGTTGAAAACCCAAATACCTCACCGGTTGGATCCTTAGATACGAAAGATTCGGGTGGTTCCTCTAATTCGGTTTGTTTGTGATCCTAAATTGTTTGTTTCCTTGCTGTTGGGCATTGTTCATTTGTTCCATGCCTTCTTGCATCGTGCATTGGTAAGCCATATGGTCCGTTCTCCACTATTTGCACAATACATTGCATTCACCGCATTGCCCATCACGCATCTTTGATTCACTTCATAAAGACCTCGTGTCTTGTTCGGCATACTTCTTGGTGTAGACCACATGGTGTGGTTCATGGAAAGATTGTACATAAGTTTGTATGGCTCCTCTACGCTTAAGTCCATGAACGATCCTCTTGCAGCATTGTCTAACGTCGTTCTATGCTCATCCATGATTCCATTGCAGAACGTTTGGATCACGTACCACTGATGTAGATCGTGATGAGGACACATTTGCAAAAGGTCCTTGAATCTCCCACATGCTTCAAATAATGTTTCTCCTTCTCGGTATCTAAACATCGTAATTTCTCCTCTCATTTGAATCGTCCTGCTCGGAGGAAAGAACCGTGAGAGGAATAATGATCATCGTGTTTTTGAACCAGCATGAAGAGATTGCAACCATGTTTTCGCTCGTCCTCCAATTGAGAAAGGGAAGAGACGCAACAAAATCGCATCCTCCGAGACTCCATGTATTTTGCATGTGCTTGAAAGCTCTAGGAAGTCTCGTAAGTGTTGATGATGGTCTTCGTAATTTCCGCCCATGAATTGTTTTTTATATAACATAATATTCATCGCGGGCTTGATTTCGAATTGCTCCTTAGCAACAGCGAGCATCCTTATTGTGGTTTGGACGTTACTCATGTTCGGCACCACGTAATCACGAAGCCGACGTGGTGGAGGAGCCTGCGGTTGCTGTAATTGTGCCACATTACCGAAGGGTAATTATGGCTGTCCATGACCGTCCAATATATCGTTTCGGTTGTCCATTTCTCGTGGATTGGTCGTGTCTACTCTTACTTCTTCCTTGCCCTTTTTCCGCTGTCTAATCATTCTCTCAATCTCGTGGTCAATACGATGCAAACTCGAATTACCTTGAGATCGGGTCATGCACCTAGGAAGGACAAGCAAAAGGAATTAGTGGAAAGAAACGAAAAGAAAAGAAAAACAAAAGAAAAATAAAAACAAGTATGAATCTAAATCCGAATCTAAGGCGTGTTGACAAATACTCCCCGGCAACAGCCCCAAAAATTTGATGCGTGTCAAGTTAAACAAAGTAACCTAAAACTACTCGCATATGCACGACACGTGTGTAGTAATTTAGGTGTCGATCCCACAGGGAATAATACAACGCGGTCTAAGAATCAAACTAGGATCAATGCTTGCTGCGATGAAATAACGGTTATGAGATACAAATATGATTAATGCACTGGACTAACAAGTTCTAAACAAGTGAGACAAATGTTCTAGGATCCGGTTTCACCGCATAGCTTCTGAAACCGACTATCGATCTATCTAATCATGTGTGCCCTATCACTATATCTAAGGCGGATGATCCTAATGTAGATTCTAGCCTCTATCAAGCCATAGAAACATGATTCAATTGAGTTATCCCCTACTTTCATGGCTGACACCCCAATCTATGATTCATCCGATTAACCCTCAATCATTACTACCCTACTCTCGTGACCTAGTCTTGGTTGTTCTAAGTCTGATCTTCTAGGACTAGAATTCCCCTTTCGGTCCTTCTCCTAATCCCTAACACATGCATCTATGTGGCCATCGTCAACACAAGACAATAAGCGCTAAGACAAAGAATAGATTATCAAAAAAGGAAATGCATTCATAAACAAATCAAAGATTATTCCAGGATAGCCATGGGCTAATCCTTTCTTCTAGAACAAATCTACTACTCAGTCATGAGCCTAAACAAAATAAACGAAATAAGTAGATTAAGGAGCATAGAAATATCAAACGAGTTGTGATCCCGAATCAATTCTCGACACTGTGTGCCTCCTGTCAAAAGGGTTCTTGGATGGATGTTGTGTGTGTGATAAAGAATGGATAACAGATGATGGATGGATGCTCTCTTTCCTTGACGTTTTATTCATTAAAATTCAAGCCCTTAGCCGGCTCATTTCCACCAAAATCGGCCATAGGCCGTTCTACCACCTCATGCCCGACCGTGCTCCATGTCATGACCGGTCAGGCATGCTTCATTCCACATTTATAGACCAAACGTTTTGCTTGTTGCCCGACTGTGCTCTCCTTAATGCCCGACCGTGCTGCTACCAGAGGAGGGTGCCCGACCGTGCACTTTTCATGCCCATCCCATACAGAAGTCTCGGGGTGAAATTGTGTCAAATGCCCGACCGTGCACCAAAGGCGCCTGGCCGTGCACCAAAGGACGCCCGACCGTGCGGTCTTCACCAAGAGAATGCCCGACCATGCACTTGGTTGGCATGCCTGAGTCGTGCAACACTCTCGGGCATAAAATGCCACAAAAGAGCCCGACCGTGCATCTTGACAGGCTCGATCGTGCACATGACCATGGATGAGAGTTCGATCGTGCACATGATCATGCTCGAACGGGCTATGTCCTTTGGTGCATGAATCGGTCGTACTGAGTTTTGTGCTTGGCCATGACTTTTCCATTTCTCATCTCGTTTAATCCATTGTGATCATCGATGGTTTTATTTTCTCCCGTGTATGTTCTTTAGCTCCGAAACAAACCGAATACGCATTAAAACATATAAGAACATTAAAACACAGAAACAAGTAAAACGGATACAAAATCACACGTAAACTTCAAAACTATCATCATAAATGTCTCTAAAATCATGCGAGAATCATGTACGAAAACAAGATGATCACTTCTCTTCTTTGCATTATTTCATCTTTATTTATATATTTTTTAATCTATTTTTATTAATGGTCACAGATAACCTCAAAATTTTTTAATCCATATTTATGTATCTAATTAAATAGCTGTAAAAGTTAATACTATTTTAGTTTTTCTAACTTGATATGCGAAGAGATAAGAGATATGAAGAAAACATTTTGTTAAATTTTTCGTGTTGTATTCAATTTTATAACTTACAAAATAACAAATACAACCCCTATTTATAAATTTATAGATACTCATACAAGAATGTAAATAATGATACATAACAGATTTTGTAAAACAAAAAACAAATTGGTTTTGAGAGGAGTAATTGATTTTGTTACAACCAAATCAAGCTTTGATAAAATTGAATTATCAGCTACATTCTCATGCACAAACTCAACTGTGGACTTCAACAATTCTTTTGGGTGACATAAATCGTCAAATGACTTATCTTCCAAGTGTTCTGTTTCTCTCAACGACATATAAGGCATAATAAGGGATAAAACAGGGTTGTTTACACCTTCTCGCAAACTGAGAACGCAGAGAAAGCCAAGTCTCAATTTGTTTCTTCAACAAGAGATTCATTGCCTTATATTCAACTTTCGTAGAAGAACGAGAAAAATTGGTTGTCACACTATTGATAAAAGTGTGAAGTCGCATTGTGTTATTCCAATGAATATGCGAGCCAAAATCAATTTTCCCTTTAACATATCTCAATATATGCTTCAATACTTTAAAGTCAATGACAAGTGGAGAATGCATCTTTTGGCAAAAAAAATTGACTGCATAGTCAATATCTGGACGAATCAAAGGCATTACAATTCTCAACAATACTTTAAAACATAATGAGATCTCAAAACTGTTCTACATTAGCACCAATAGAAAAATGTTTATGTGGAGGAGGAGTAGGCAAAGGTTTACAGTCCTCTATTTTTTATATTACAAGCAAATTAATAGCATATTTAGACCGTTTTAAGAAAAATCCGCCAGAATGAAATACAACTTGAATACCAAAATGGTATTTAGAACTCTAAGTTGTTCCATAGAGAAATTTAAAGCCAATGATTGTATAAACTGATGCACACGAACTTCTGATTTTCATATCACTAACATGTATCGACATAAAAAAAGAAGTATAAGTAGATGTCCTTCATGATTATACACAAATAAAAATGGATCAGTATTTGATATGATCCTTGACAACGTCGAGGACACAACCCGAGCCATGGCGAATGAAGAGGACGTGACACATGATGAAGAAGATGCAACCTGTGCTGAGGAGGACGTGACCCGTGCTGAGAAGGATGCAACCCGCGCTGAGGAGGATGCGACCCATGTTGAGGAGGACGCGGCCTATGTTTCCGAGGAAGCGCCCCGTGTTGCCAAGCACGCGACCCGCGTCGCAAAGGACACAAACCACACCACAGAAGAGGTGACTCGAGCTGAACCGAAAGGATGGAAGATGGACGTGACCCGAGACGGACGTTGTTCCCCTGACCCGTGCTAGGGTTTCAAGAAAAGTTCACAACCCAACGTACCACTGTGCGCCATTTTCACGACTCGTTAATTTAAGATAAATTAACACTTAATTAAATAACTATTACAAAATTATTAGTGACACGTACCATTGTGCGCCATTTTCACGACTCAGGTCTAAACGAGGAAGTTTACGCCTTTCCTCATCCATTGATAAAATATCTTCCATGGTTGGTTCGTGATGCATCTAAGGCTCATGAGGCATCGTTGGCTCGACCGGTGGTGGCATCTGTTGATAATAAGGATACGACATATATTGTGTCGATCCATTGTTCGAGAATAAATTCGGATTCATAAAATTTGAAAATCTCGAATCAGTTTTCCGCGTTTGTTACGAAGGAGATGGACCATTAGTACTTTCCTTAGAATTAGAACGGTTTCTCGTGTTACAGCCTCTTCTAACAATGAGACATTAAAATTTAAAGTTAAAATACTATACTCTTTGTTAATTTAAGTTTTATTTACTACGTCTTTTAAAAAAATTACGCTAACAAAGATTCTAATATAATTTAACAAACTCGTTACCACATATAATTTAATATATAATTTATTACCCTTAACTAATCAAATTTTCAACTACACTTAATCCATAAAATTTTGAATAATCACATTTCCAATTAATGTTAATTTCTTTACAAGTTTTCTATCTCTTTTAGACATTTCAACAAGCACTTAAGCTACACATTCCAAATCTAACTAAAGTTATTCCAAATCTAACTAAACCAATTCTAAATCTAACTAACTATATTTCAAATCTTAGTAATCATATTTCATATCTAAGGATTATGTATAAATTAGCTTACCAAAAGGAAATAGATATTTACGGACGTACGGATAGTGTCGGGTCGTAGGGGTCATAGTAGCCATGGGGGTAGGTAGCAACAGACCGAGACACAGAAGGACTAAGGGACAGACCGAGGAATGGAGACGCACAGATGAAGATGCATGGACAAACATAGACACACGAACGGACAGACGGGGAAAGGTAGCAATGGACCGAGAGACAGACGGACCAAGGGACAGACTGAGGGATGGAGACGCATACATGGAGATGAATGGACAGACGGAGACAAACGAACGGACAGACGAACGGTGTTAGGTCACACGAGTCGTGAACAGATGACTTGCGAACGGTTTCCGATAACGGTTTCAGAACAGCCTCCCATAATTTTTGGACGGAAGTAAAAGCCGTATACAACCTGTCCCTATTGACAGATGACTTGCGAACGGTTTTTGACAGCTGTTCGTAATTGCGGATGACACCAAAATGTCTGTCCACAAATTTAGACATCTTTAAAACTAATGTCCGCAAATACAGACAAATTTGACACGTCCATCCATAAAAATTAAGATGTCTAGTGTGGTTAATCTCAAGTAATAATTTACCTAGACTAACGCTTCCGCAAGAATACGGATCGTATAGTACCAGGGTCGAACACAAGGAATTGATGCAACTCTAAAGCTAGTAAACTAATGAATAAGACGTGTGAAATCGATGAATGATGGGAATGCGAACAAAACTAAACTAAACTAATTAACGGGATAAACTCAATGACTAAATACCACAGGTGTCTACAGATGCACGATGATGCAATGAAGTTTTAACAAGATCATGGTCTCAGATATTATCACGAGTTCAAGGAATTCAAACTCTAATATAGGAACTGACTGGCGTAGACTTGTCCACTATCTAGCATGCGTATACCAATCTCCCAATTGTGTATCTCACCTACTAGACGCATTAAGATCGCTATCCTAATCCCTAGATTCAATCGATCGACCTGGCGTAGATTCTAAACCGATTTAATCCTAAATCATGGCTAAGTTCCAAAGTCTAATCCCCTGGAGTAGATTCATTAAACTTCTAAGATCATTCAATCAAGTGGCGTACAAGAATGAAAGCATTAAAAACAATCAATAAATCTGAAAACGATCAAATACCAAAATCATTCATTCAAGTGGCGTTCAACAACAAAAGCATTAAGAATCACCAAGCATTAAGAATACGCATCGACTCTAACCCTTAGGACGTAGAAAAACCGCCTCGACCCACCACTTAGACCCAAACCAACAATATTGATGCACTCATGTCAATGTAGGGCTGAAAAAGTTAAAGAACTTAGTCTATTGACAACAGAGTGTAAGTGCGTGGAAATATAATGATCGAAAAAAAACAAGGAATGAAAGGTACGCCCGGATATATAAGTGCTTGGGATTGAAGCCTAAGGGAAGGAATACAACTATAGGCAATGGATTCATGCACGACCACTAACAAATCGATATCTAAAGGTATGTTTCAGCAAACCTAGACTTTTGTTCCCGATTCGACAAAGTTGCACAAGGTGACTAAAGTTCAAAATTTTTCGTACTAGATATCCGTCCTCTAATCCTAAAAAAACAAAACAAAACGAAGAATTCAACATCTAAATCCTAATCACAACCATAACATTCGAAGAATACCCCCCAGACTTGAATGGAACACCGTCCCGGTATTCAATACCTAAGAGAAGAACTAACACACAAAAACTCGGGGAAAAATACTATAAATAGGAACGTGTGCACCTAATGCGTGCTTGCTGTCCTGAGTTGATGTAGCTGGGTGTACATGTCTTTCCTTATGTTGTGTATGATTTCAAAGTGGAAAACCTGTAACAAAAGTCACACAATCCAAAGGAGACAGTACGATACATCGGGGTTGTTGGTAAGGAGAATGCTTGTGAAAAGAATAAGAGTCGAATTCTAAAAAAAATAAAACGAAATAACTAAAGGATATGGGGCTCGAGTTGCCTCCCGAGAAGTGCTTGTTTAAGGTCACGAGCCTTACCATGATGTTACTCATCAGGTGGATGTCCTCGACGTCGTCGTGTGCGTAGCGTCTCGCGTGCATAGTGTACTCGATAGGGTCAGGTGGATGTCCTCGACGTCGTCGTGTGCGTAGCGTCTCGCGTGCAATATGTGCTCGATAGGGTGTAGCACGCGGATCAGTTGAGTTCCTTGCACGATCAGTCATGTCTTCCCTAAGATCGGTCATGATGTTCTCTAAGTTGGGGGCTAGATCGTGCTGTCCAAAAATTCTGGTCGAGCTGTCCATAAGTCCGGTTGTGTACTCCATGAAACCGGTTAGGCATTCATCGCTTGTTTCCTTCAGCGTTCTCCAGAAATTTTTGGTGCGTGAGCCTTTGTGGTGAAGGTTTCATCTTCACCTTGGGTGCCTTGTCAATGCTCCAATTGTGTGCTGGACGTTTGGTGTAGCTTCTCGGCATCTCAGGGTCGTTTATGTACTGATTTGCACCGCATTTAGCTCGAGTTGTGCGGAAGTCCCGGTCGGGGGATTCCCTCTTCTTTTTGTTGTCAAGCAGCTCGTTTGGTGCCTTGTATAATCCTTCTCCAGCTGCTATGAAATTCATATCTAGGGGAACACAAAATCGATAGCGCACGGATGCTCAAGTGTGTCGATTAAGGTGAACTCTACTTTCATCACGGGTTTCTTCTCATGCTTATCAATGTTCATAGCCTTATCCGCTACCGTGTTAGATTCTTTTCCTTTTTCAAATATCGAGGGATTTGGCTGATCTACCGTCTTCATGCGTTGATGTCGTGGGAATGGAAATGGAGGTGGCCTCGGATCTGGTTTTACGTACTTTGGCTCCTCTTCCTCATCGAGCTTCTCCTTAAGCTTATTGACAGCCATTTCCGCTTCTGTGATAGATGCTTCGCCCCTTTCATACATTGAAGTAGGCTGATCCACCGTCTTACAATCCCTTAGGCATATTTCGTTGACATGCTCACGAGGATTTGTTTCTGAACTTCCCGATAGAACCTCTTGTGGTCGTGAAGCCCCTTGTGCAAGTTGTACAACTTGTGTCTCCAATTGTCTAAGATGAGTTTGAAAGCTCTCTATCCTGACTTTGTTGTATTTCCGACATCAAGTTACCTTGATTTTCGTAGAATTGGAGGAGACGAGTGAACATGGCGTTGAAATCGGGGGCTGCTTTGGAATGGTTTGGTTGTGGCTGAGATGCACGTGGCTGATGGTTCTGAGATTGGGGCTGCATCCATGGCTGAAAGTTCCCCAATATATGTTGTGCATTCAGCATACCATCGGTGTTCCTATACGGGAAGTTTGGGTGATCGCTCCATTCGTGATTGTTTGTGTTCCCGAAAGGCTGATTGTAACTCTCGTAGTTCACTTCTTCATACCCCCAAACTTCTTGTTCCCATAATTGCTCCGAGTAATGCGGACGGTGTGAGTTAGATAGCATATGATAAATTCCAGAAAGTTGATCATTTAATTCAGCTATGCCGGCATACAAAGGATGTACCTCATTCATGTTTCCTCGCAAAACAAAGAACACAAAATTCAATTAAGCTCCGAGAGGTTAAAAAATTTGACTCAAAAAAAAGAAAGAAAAAAAAACAAAAGCAAAAATACAAAAAACAAATAAAGACTCCGGAAAGGACTATATCCTAATTCAAAAGTATCCTAACTCTAAAGCCCTAATCAATTCCCCGGCAACGGCGCCAAAAACTTGATGTGGTTAATCTCAAGTAATAATTTACCTGACTAACTCTCCGGCAACGGCGCCAAAAACTTGATGTGGTTAATCTCAAGTAATAATTTACCTAGACTAACTCTTCCGCAAGAATACGGATCGTATAGTACCAAGGTCGAACACAAGAAATTGATGCCACTCTAAAGCTAGTAAACTAATGAATAAGACGTGTGAAATCGATGAATGATGGGAATGCGAACGAAACTGAACTAAACTAATTAACGGGATAAACTCAATGACTAAATACCACAGGTGTCGAGAGATGCACGATGATGCAACGAAGTTCTAACAAGATCATGGTCTCAGATATTATCACGAGTTCAGGGAATTGAAGCTCTGATATAGGAACTAACTAGCGTAGACTTGTCCACTATCTAGCATGCGTATACCAATCTCCCAATTGTGTATCTCACCTACTAGACGCATTAAGACCGCTATCCTAATCCCTAGATTCAATCGATCGACCTGGCGTAGATTCATTAAACTTCTATGATCATTCATTCAAGTGGCGTACAAGAATGAAAGCATTAAAAACAACCAATCAATCTGAAAACGATCAAATACCAAAATCATTCATTCAAGTGGCGCTCAAGAACAAAAGCATTAAGAATCACCAAGCATTAAGAACAAGACTTCGTTACATATCGACCAAGCTCTCTAACCTATAGCTATTGACCTACTCGGACATGAACTTAGAAAATGAAACACAAAAGATAACTATATTCAACATTGATAACGAATGAGATTCCCCCCTATTCAATTACCGACGTCTTCAACAACTCCTTCGTGCTCCGGCTTCGTCGCTCCGTCTTTGCCCATGTGTGTGCGTTCGGCTCTCCTTCTCCCTCTCGTGTGCTCTCCTTCCTCTCTTTTTTTCTGTCTTTATTCGTCCCTCTGAAGCTCTCCCCCCTTCGTTACAGCAGCCACCTCTCTTTGTTTCCTTTTCTTGAGTTTTCCAAATCTTGATTAAGTTGGCCACGTTCCCACTACTTTTTTAGCGAAATATGACTTATTCCTCTTCTCTAAAGGCGTTTTCCTTACTGTATAAGTACCCCACGAACTCCCACTTGTTTTAAGTCAAATTAACTTATTTGGAGTTGCAGGCGACGGACGCGACCCGAGCGGGCTGGGTAAGTGACCCGCTCGGGTACGGTGCCGAAGATCGCGCAAGAACGCGATGGAAAAGAGGCTGCCCGCTCGAGCTGAGGGGATGCCCGCTCGGGCTGCGCTGCTGCCCGCTCGGGCTAACTATGAAAATAGATGAAAATATTAGAACAAAATAGACGTTATCAATGTACGTAATTCGTCCCCAACTACACGTCTCAAGCCTCCTTATCCATCCGCAATCCATCCGCAATTCGGATGACCTATACCCGTTCGCAATCTGTCTCGCCGTCCAACCCTTCCTCCGAATTAGAACGGTTTCTCGTGTTACAGCTTCTTCTAACAATGAGACATATTTAAATTTAAATTTAAAATATTATACTCGTTGTTAATTTAAGTTTTTAATTTACTACGTCTTTAAAAAAACTACGCTAACAAAGATTCTAATATAATTAACAAACTCATTACCACATATAATTTTATATATATTTTATTACCATTAACTAATCAAATTTTCAACTACACTTAATCCATAAAATTTTAAATAATCAAATTTCCAATTAATGTTAATTCCTTTATAAATTTTCTATCTCTTTTAGACATTTCAACAAGCACTTAAGCTACACATTTCAAATCTAACTAAAGTTATTCCAAATCTAACTTAACTGATCCTAAATCTAACTAACTATATTTCAAAATCTAGTAAAAAAGTTTCAGTATCTTCCCACAAATTAATTAATTAGGCAGGATTTTACAGTAATCATTTTTCATATCTAAGGATTATGCATAAATTAACTTACCAAAAGGAAGTAGATATGTACGGACGGACGGATAGTGTCGGGTCGTAGGGGTGGATAGGTAGCAACAGACCGAGACACTGAAGGACTAAGGGACAGACCGAGGAATGGAGACACATAGATGAAGAAGCATGGACAGACAGAGATACACGAACAGATAGACGGGGATAGATAGCAAATGAACCGAGAGATAGACGGACCAAGGGACAGACCGAGGGATGGAGACGCATACACGGATATGAATGGACGGACGAAGACACATGAACGGAAAGACGAACAGTGTTAGGTCACTCGAGTCGCGAAAAGATGACTTGCGAACGGTTTCCAATAACGGTTTGAGCACAGCCTCCCATAATTTCTGGACGAAAGTAAAAGCCGTATACAACCTGACCCTATTTACGGATGACTTGCAAACGGTTACCAGCAATTCGACTAATTTTTTAAAATATATCTGGAATATCTGGTATTGGATTAATGCCTAACCACTATCAAAATATATGTCTGTATTTCTACTTCGCGTTTGAACATATGGCTCAAAGTAGTAAGAAGTGAAAAACGATATTTCCTCATTCACGTATTGTTCCACAATTGAACCCTCCGGACGACCTTTTTGTTTGTTTTTTCTTCAGATGAAACATAAATCTCTCGAATGTATACATCCAGTGAAATTGAACTGGACCTCTTAATGCAACTTCATGCGGTAGATGAATCGTCAGATGCCCCATAACATCGAGGAATGATAATGGAAAAATCTTCTCCAAGTTACATAGTATAGTAACTATGTTACTTTCCAGTCTACGAAGCACATCTACACTCCAATTTTTCGCACATAAATCTGGAAAAAATATGTCAATACCTGAAAAATGGAAGTATTATTAATCATTATACTATTAACAAAATCAACCATACCTCTAATTGCTTCGTGTGCATGTGTGCCCATCAATTCAGAAAAATATATGGGAAGTAGTCTTTCCATGAATACATATTAACCGTGACTTTTCATCCCTGATAACTTTTCTCCATGAATATCGATGCACCTTTCGATGTTATACGAATAACTATCAGTAAATTTTATGTCTTCCTTCAACCATTTCAACAATTTCTATTTCTCATCATTTGACAATCTGAATATCGGAATTGGAGCTTTAACGTCATCACTTATATGTAACTCCTTCCGTGAGTAATACTCTTTTAGGTCTTTGCATGATTTAATGTTATATTTCATTTTTCTTGTGACATTCAGTACCGTATTGATAATATTATCGATTTTTTTCTCTATGTGCATGACATCAAGATTGTGTCAAAGCTTTCGATTTTTCCAATACGGCAGATCCCAAAATATGCGCTTCTTGTGCCAATTATGAGTAATTTCATAACCACCAATTCTCAGATGATTGTTCTCTCTACAATCTATACTCTTAGGAACACCAAAACAAGAATTCGTTCATATGAATTCTCTTTGTCGTTCAAAACTGGCGGATGAGATTTTTGCACCACTATATTCCTTTTTGAAATTTCTCTTATTGCGCCGTAATGTAATTTCTCTTTTGAAATTTCTCTGGAGGAGGAGATTTTCAATAGGAAGAAAACGACGATGACAATCAAACCAACTCATTTTTCGTCCATATTTCAACTGAAAAGAATTTTTTTCGCCAATGTAATATGGACAAGCCAATCGACCATGTGTTGTCCATCTAGATAACATACCATAAGCTGGAAATTCTATCGCCTCGAGACATTGTACGCTAGAATTCCCTTCCATAATTCTTTCAATTCTTCAATCAGTGGTTGAGAAAATATATCCAAACTTTTTTTCGGATGATTAGGCCCAAGAATCAGTATTGTTAAGAACAAAAACTCCCTTTTCATGCACTTATCAGGTGGTAAATTGTATAGTGTCATAATACTAGCCACAACGAATAATTTCTCCCAGACATCCCAAATGGATTAAACCATCAGTGCAAAGGCCTAAATAAACATTTCGACTCTCGGATGCAAAATCATGATATACCTTGTTAAAGTGTTTCCACGCCTCACCATCCGAGGGATGACACATTTCTCCTTCACGACTTGAATGTTCAGCATGCCATCTCATGTCGCTTGCAGTCTTCTCAGATTGATACAATCTTTTGATTATGTCTATTACTATTGCAATATAGAATCCATTAAATTCTCAGAAATATTATTTTTAGTCTTCAAATTCATCAAACGTGCAGATAGAGATAACTGTGAAAGACCCATTCTACGACCATCATAAAGTGGATGCCTAGCATTTTCTAACATTTCAAAAGAACTTTTCGCTTCTTCATTCGGATCTTCTTCAATATTTTCTTCGTTTCTTTCACCTGCACCATTCCACATAAGGGTTCATTTCTACATCTTGAGAAGTCTCAAACACTTCATGATGTACAATACCCCTACTAAAATCTTTCACAACATTACTAGGTCGTGGTGCAAAATTCTCTCCATCAGATAACCACATAAAATTATTCGGTGTAAACCTCTTAAATAAATATAATTCCAAACGGTTCTCTCATTAACAATTTTTTCATATTTTTTCATTTGATGCATGCACAAATCAACTTACCGGTTTCTTTATAAACCTGTTGATTTGTCGCCATCGTCATGAACTATGAAACACCTTCTATTAACTCATTCGATACACCTTGAGTTTCTGGATCAATTCTTCTATACATCCATTGTCTAGAAATAAAAATATTTGATCTCGATGATGATGCCATTATAATCAGAAATAATCAGAAAGTGATGAGGACATCAGACTCGAAGGAACCAAAGGAGGGTACACGAACGAGGAGCGACCGCTAGGAAACTAGCAGACCGAATCTTCCCACGGCCTACTAAGGAGCTTTCATAACAAGGCTGCAAAGATTGTGATGGAGGCATGGGAGACTCTTAACCAGAAAGAGGATTCGAGCTCGACCCAAACAAGCATCGCGTCTCTCTTTTTCATTGAAGCGAGCCTCAATCTGCCCACCTAAGAATCGACGGGCTCGAGCGATACGAATAAGGAAAGACAGAAGATAAAGATCTTTCCTTATCCTTTCCAAACGGCTAGAAAATCCTCTCCAATGGCTAGGAAATCTTCGAAGCCGATCCTATCCCACCGGATCAGCATATTCTCGTTCCCAAGATTCCCAACGGCCATACAAACTTCCCAATGGCTAGTAGATGAATCTGTTATCTTGCATTTACGCACTTTCCTTATTTTAAGATGGAGTCTCTCCTATATAAAGGATTCCATTTCATTTGTAATAGACAAAAACATTAAGTAACAAACCTTTTTTTCATATTCTTGAGCAAAGCCAAAAACACGATGACTTTTTAAAATAAATCATGGTAAGAAGCGTAAATTCGTTATTTTTATGACAAGAAATGGAATAAGTTACTCAAAACAGTAGAGGTTGTAGTTGAACTATGACATGTATCAAAACAAGCATGTTCGCTTTCACCTCGCTTAGTAAAACCCAAAAGTCCATTAGTCTATTATTATTACACACAATAAATCGTCAATGTCGGCTTCAACATCAATATCCATTGGATCCTTAGTGTCTTGTATCAGTTTGTATCCCCTAAAATGCAAATTGTAATGAAAAAATTCAAAGTCTTTCAGACGTTGTTCTTCAAGAGGGCTCTTCCCTCCAGTGAGAAGCTTTTCGGCTAATCTCCTTTGAAGCTTGAATTTTGATGCACCTGGCTAAGTATTTTAATGGTGACACTCTGTAACTCAGGCTGTTGATTCCCACGACCCCACCATTCAGCTGTCCACAATGGCGAAAAACCTTTTGATCAACAACAAAAAAGTTTGGATTTTTATCACATATCATCATGGCTTAACTTAATGTCCAATGCTAATAGCATGAATCAATCAATCAATAAAGATCATCGAAGAGGTGCGTAGTGTTGGTGAAAGGAGAAGGTGTCCCTGTAAGTCCCCTTCTTGACTAGCCTCGAGAAGATCTCCATACACATCACGAAGAGGAGGGGTGAGAGAGGGTCCCCTTGTCTGAGGCCTCGCTTGCCAGGGAAGAAACCATGCAACGTCTTGTTGATCTTGATAGAATAGGTGGCCGAAGATATACATTCCATGATCCAGTCGACAAAGGATGGGGGGTCCCTAGGTGAGCGAGCGCAAATCGAACAAACTCCCAAGACACCGTGTCATATGCCTTAGCCAAGTCCACATTGAGGAAGCAACGCTTGGTGTCCCACTTGACCTCATATCTTCGAAGGAGTTCCTGCACAAGAAACACATTATCCGCAAGGAGCCGGCCCTCCACAAAGGCGCTTTGGGTCGGGTCTATCAGTGTACCAAGACATCAGCGCTAGGCGCAATGTCATGATCTTAGTGACAATCTCATAAACAACATTACAACAAGAGATAGGGCGATAGTGCTCAACTCTGGATGGGGCGTCAACTTTGGGGATGATGGAAATTATGGTGTGGTTAAGCTGTCTTAGGAGCTTCCCGTTGGTGAAGAACTCCTTAACCGCCGCACACACCTCAGCCCCAGTCGTCTCCCACGTTGCTTTGAAGAACTTTACGGAATATCCATCCGGGCTAGGGGACTTATCATCACCCATCAACCAGAGAGCATCTTTGATCTCGCTGACTGAGACCGAGGACATTAGGAAGTGTCTATCTGCATCCGAGAAGCAACCCCCACTAGCGAGCTCACCAGGGTCCGGAAGCGCAACGTCTACCGTAGATCAAAACAGTCCTCTGTAATAGTCCACAAACTCCGCAACCACCTCTTCCATGGAGTACGTCTGTGTGCCATCCCGTTTAGTTATGGCCACGATGTGGTTGCGCCTTCCATTCACCTTCATCAACGCATGAAAATATTTAGTGCATTTATGACTTTTAATAAGGTGGTTAGACTTAGCAAGTTGGCTAAGAAAACTCCCTTCTGCGTCGTTCAGTCGCTTCGCCATTGTCTTAGCCTCCTCCATCATGCTTTTCGCTTCCTGGGAGTCCGGATTTAGCCGAAACTCCTCAAGAGCCCGAGTTAAGCCAGCGTTTGCCACTGCAGCCCAAGCAGAGATGTGGCTGAACTCCTGTTTGTTGAGGGCCTTGAGAGGCGCCTTGAGTCCGTGGAGCAGCTTCGATAAACGAAATTGATATGTTCCCTTCACGTCGGCTTCCCACCCCTCCTTAACTATCTTCGCGAACCTTGGATGAGTTGTCCACATGTTGAAGAACTTAAAATATTTTCTCCCTGAGGCCTGCAATCTGCACAAAGACACAAGTCCCAGCTTGTGGTCCAAAAGGTGCCACTCGTCGAGGAAGTCAGTATCACAAGCAAAAGCAGAGCCCGACCATGCAGGATTAACCAGCACACGGTCGAGTCTGCTCCAAACTGTGCCATTGGTCCAGGTCAGCGGGTTCGAGATCGAGCACGGAGCGTCAACGAGACCATGGTGACGGCACGCATCGACCATGTCTCTGCATTTGTACATCGAAACCGGTACTCCGTTGACCCTTTCCTCGACGCTCATAACCGAATTAAAGTCACCTAGGACAATCCAAGGCATCAAATGCGAATGCAACAACTCATCTACATGATCCCAAATTTTTCGCCTATCAACTACGCTATGCAGACCATAGACAAAACAGGCTCCAAAGTGCACACCGGTAGTCCTACAAGAAGCTCGTGTGCCATCACCCATGGTCGATATTATCCCTGAAGCTGATTCTTTATCTATCTTATATAATATTTATATGGTCGATATTATCCCTTATGTTGGTTCATATGGTATGAAACATAAATTTAAGAATGAAAACTCCCTTGTTTTATGGTATAAACAATTAGGCCATATCTCGAAACTGAGAATGGAACGTTTAGTATCAGACGGAATTATTGAAACTCTTGATTTTTCGGATTATGACCATTGTGTCAATTGTATCAAGGGGAAACAGGAAAAAAAGGTAAAGTTACATATCGAACTTCAAAGACTTTGGAATAGATACATACGGATGTAAAACCCTAGCCGTCAGAAAGAAAACCGAAGAACGAAAAACAGTTTTCGTTCTCCCCGAATTCCGCATCAAAGCAGATCCGATCTTGGCGTGGATACGAGTAGAGGGCTTGCACTATCAAGCCTCGCATCCGACGATCACACGTTCAACACGAAAGGTACTACGAAATCGTTTCTAGTTTTGTTCGATGTTGAAACCCCGAAAACTAATCGTTAACCATGACTAGATCTATAATCGGATTGATAAGAACACATTTCCGCATCTAAATCAACCCTACAGATCTAAGGGGTATAAGTTTTATGATCCCACGAAAAAGATGATCTTTGAGACGAGAGTAGTGACGTTCTTTGAGAACATAGAACCTGAGAAAAAGGATGACAAATTTTGTTCTAGAGAGGATAAGGATGAAACTTTTGTTTAAAAAAAAATATAATGATTCCTATTCTGATTATTGTAGTGAGCAATGATTTGAAACATGTTGCTCGAAAGATACTCTAAATGTCATTCCTGAAATCTATGAGGAACAAGTTCATGAATCTGAAGAACAATTACATCGGGAAATTATGCCACGTAGGCCTACTCAAGAGAGGAGAAGTGCTATTTCTGATGACTATATAGTATTTCTTCAAGAACATGAGGATGACATTAAATTGACAGAAGGTGATCCAATTAAACTCCGTTAAGCCATTCAAAGTATTAACTTTCAAAAGTGGACTGATGTCTTGAATGAGAAGATTAAATCTATTGAGGAATTTGAAGTGTGGGATCTTATCTCTTTGCCTGATGGTGCGAAAGCCGTTGGATATAAATGGATATTCAAAACCAAACGGGATTCGCATGAAAATGTGGAAAGGTATACAAAACATCTAGTCGCCAAAGGATTTACTCAAAAGGAAGACATTGATTAGAATGAGATTTTCTCTCCAATTTCATCGAAAGACTTTTTGAGAGTATTGATGGCACTAATAGCTCATTATGATTAAGAGCTATATCAAATGGATGTTTAGACAACCTTTCTCAATGGTGACATTGAAGAAACTATTTGTATGGTGCAACCAAAACACTTTGTGGTTGGAGATTCAAAGAAGGTTTGCAAATTAAGGAAATCTATCTATGGTTTAAAGCAAACGTCTAGTCAATAGTATCGTAAGTTTCATCATATAATCTCATATGGCTTTGAGGTAAATCAGGTAGATGATTACGTGTACCATAAAAGCAGCGGGAGATAATTTATTTTGATAATCCTCTACGTGATATCCTTATTGTTGCGAACGATGTGATCTTTATGCGCGAAACTATGAAATTTCTTTCAGAGCAATTTGAGATGAAAGATCTTGGTAATGCCTCTTTTTTATTGGATATAAAATACACCGAGACCGCTCTCTGGGTATGTTAGGTTTATCACAAAAGAGTTACAATGATAATATTCTTGAGCGTTTTGGCATGAAAGGATGTAAAGGTATAAATACCCCTATTTTAAGGGTGATAAATTCAACCTTAAACAGTACCCAAAGACTGAATTAAATATTCAGAAAACGAGGAAGATTCCTTATGGTTCGACTGTAGGGAGTCTAATGTATGCATAAGCCTGCACACGACTTGATTTGACATACATTGTTGCCGTTATAGAATGATACTTAAACAACCCCAAGCTTGATCATTGAAAAGCAGCCAAACCAGTGATGCGATATCTTCAGAAAACAAAGGATCATATGCTCATGTATAGACGATCAAATCAGCTCGATATCACTAGTTATTCAGATTCAGATTATGATGGGTGTATCAGTAGTCTTCGATCCACTTCAGGCTATGTATTTCTTCTTGCTAGTAGGGCTATTTCTTAGCATCGTCCACAATGAATGCAGAGTATGTAGCATGTTATGAGACACCCCATCAAGCTTTATGGTTGCAAAATCTTGTCATAGGTCTACATATTATGGTGGGTGTGGATAGACCGCTAAAACATTATTTTGACAATTGTTCCACGATATTACAATAACAAGAGTACTACGAAGTCAAAACACATTAATATTAAGTATCTTGTTGGTCGTGAGAGAATATAGAGTGAGTTCATTTCGATAGAGCATATAGGTACAAACTCCATGGTTTCGGATCCACTGACTAAGGGTGTTCTAGCTAAAGTCTTTCATGAGCACACTATCGTATGTATATTGTCTTTTGTGATGATGTTTTCATTTAGTGGGAATCTTGTATCTATTCCAATTTGCTCTTGGATTGTAGAGATGTACTTTTACTCAGTTTCAGTATTATGTTATGGAACTATTCAGTTTAAGTTTAAGTTATTAACTCTATATGATTCGGTTTTTATCTCGATAAGGTAGGACCGGTTGGAGATAGACACGTATCGATCACTTTACATAAAATCATCATGCTATGCATCCACATTGAGATTTATGTTATTCTTCTGTATTTGCGTTCGTAATCAAATGTGGACCAAATTACGTTGAAATGTGGTTAAATCCCTTTGGTTCAACGTTGATATGGTCGATGGACGAGATTGGTGTCAATACCGATTTGATGAAAACAAGTAATGAGCGCTCTTAAGGTTATTCCATGGTTTTATGGTCACATATATGATACAAGTGGGAGATTATAAGATTTTATTTGTGGATCAAAATTTGTGAATAATTATGGTTTTGTCATTCGATTTAGTCCAAATTAAATGTGGTCAGATTTAAGTTTAATTAATTGAATTTCAGTATTGAATTAAATGTGGAATATTATATGTGTAGAGGTATTTGATTATATTGTTAAATTCCATGATGAACAGAATTAAACGATATAGTTGTAAACCGGATAAGTAATCGGTTAATTCTCGATTTATAATCTTTGATTCACGTGATTAATCCACATCTAGATTTTTTTAATAATTGTTATAATCAATTTTTAATTACATTTTTAAAGTTTGAGATAAAAAATAACAAATTTATGTATTGTAAATTGATTTTAGTTATATATACATATATATATATATATATATTTAAATGTCAAATATTTTTTGGACAAAATGTTTCTTTAAAAAAATTAAATTCATTATTCGATGTTTATTCCATCATGGGATGAACCACGGTCGAACATCAAAATCAGACCTAGACAAAAATTTATGGGAACTTTTAGATTACTGGGTTATCCCATCTAGCAATCTAGCTATATATGCACCGGATATCCCAATTTTGCCAATGGACAGCGTGACTTTCTTCTCATATCCTCTTACCACCCAAACACATCTGCGCGTGACTCTTCCCACTCCTTTTCTATGACAATAATCGTTGAAAACAAATGGTTTAATTAATTAAACAATTTAAAACGTATACATAAAATTTGTCCTCATAAATATCCCTAAACTTTTATTTCTTCATTCCAAATATACATTAAATAATTTTAATACAAATTATTCGATTTATATTATATATCATATCATGCTATATTTTACCACTCCTTTCTATGATATATTATATATTTGATAATATACCGATATAATTCGTGTATAAAACCGGCATTTTTAATAAATATTTTATTATATCATACTACATTTTACCAAATTTATTTTAAACTTATTTATGGGATAAAACATCTTAAAATACATACACTAACATATTCCGGACAGAGGAATTCCATTTCAGGGTGGGACACGTAGTTCAGATGTTCGCTGTCATTCGAGGGCAAAACAGTAATTCCAGCCATAGGATTTCCTTGCATTGTCGTTTCATCGAGACATATACATACACACAGATACATCGTACATGTAAACATATATACACATATACAGAGAGAGTAGAAAAAGAAGACTGGTCTAGAGGGAGAGAGATGGAGGACATACATGAGGAAGTGTTGGGATCAAGTTTGACGATGGAGAAAGTGGCGGCGGCGAAGCAGTTCATCGAGAATCACTATAGAGCTCATATTAAAAACATTCAGGAGCGGAAAGAGAGGTACTAATCTATTCGTTTTCCATTTCTTCGATCCGAGGGATTTCAGATTTGGAATGTTGTTTTTTCTTCTGATTCTGTTGTGTAACAATGTTAGGTCTAAGTAAGTTCCAGTCGCTTCAGCTTTTGCTTCGCGAATTGTATGTTTCTGTTTGTTTCCGGAGAAATTGTAGTGAAGAAATAGCTGTAATTTTTTTTATAGGGCTAATGGTTGAGACTTCGCTGGTACTTACTTGGTAGACGTTGTCTTCCTTTTAGTCCCGTTTCTCAGTTTCATTTGCTCGAATCTAGTATTGAAGTGACCTCTTTTGGGGCAAATTCAGTGGCTAAGGCATTATGTACCAAAGCACGTTGTGTAGGAATTAAGAGCCATCGGGTTCCCATTACCTACAAATGGTCGAGGAAATAATGGATCTCCTTTATTTAAGCTGGAGATGATACTTATTCTAGAAAGGATTGGGAAGAAATTTGTGGATGTCTTTCGCTAGTTCAGTAAGGGCACCCATCTAACTTCATTTTTTAAGAATTGATATGTTTGCTCACTTCACTTCGTTGGCAGTAAGTCTCCGTGTTTGAGGTAGCTCTATAATTGAGAGATTATTGGTTTCTGCAAATTACTGACTGTGTGTGGAGAAAAAGAGTGAAGCAAGTAGAGATGAAGGAAAACTCTTAACACATAAGCTGATGCATCCAGAAATATCTTTATCGGCCTGATTGATGGTATAAATTCTTACATGTTTATTACTATACTGACAAATATGTCACTCGATTAGGATGAAATCAGATATACTAACAATCACCTATGGAGTCTGTAGTCATCTCGGGCTTGATAGATATAAACTCATTCTTTCCTGGATATTCTAGTTGCATCAAAATGTTTTGACATGTTAGACTTTAAAATAATTTTCACCACTCAAACTTTCTCCTTTAATCTCCTTAATTCAAGCATCGAGCTCAGTTCTTCTTCTTGTTAATAACATATCACGTTTGATCTGTTTTAATATTAACAATACTGTTCCTGTAGTGATTTTTTTCTGAATTACCCTGCTTTTCATCTAATTGCATTGTTTGATTTGTTGTAGACGGTGGATCTTGGAAAGAAAGTTAGCTTCTTCTGGGGTACCAAAGGAGGAAAAGATTAACATGATCAAAGATCTGGAAAGAAAAGAGACTGAATTCATGAGGCTCAAAAGGCAAAGGATAAGTGTTGATGACTTTCAGCTTTTGACAATCATCGGAGGTTTGTAGACAGAACTCAACATGTGTTGTCTAATCATTTTTAAGATTCTTGGCTTTCGGCATATATAATTGAACCTTGGAGATTATGTTCAACTTCCCTTTTTGAAAAATAATGATGTTCTGTGATCTTAAAAATGAACTTAAATGAAGAAATCTATAAACGTACAGGTTCGTCTATGCCGGGAGAAGAAATCTGGAAACATTTATGCAATGAAGAAGTTAAAGAAATCTGAAATGGTCATGAGAGGACAGGTAAAGCTCGTAAAATTGTTCAAAGGTTTTTTTCTTGCTCTGAGCTCTCTAATGGACTGCACAGCCAAAAGTCCCCTCGTCCATTCTGTGATTTACTGTAATAATTCAAGGCACCATTTCATTATGCATGTCAGCTTTTAGTGTAGCTTAGCTATATCATGGTGATTTGTATTTTTCTAGTTGAACTTCCTGTGTGACTCTAGGGCAATTTTTTCAAGTATTTTCTTTAGTCTCTTAAATTTTTTGAACTAAGACCTCAAATAAACAACATGGATTTTGGGCTGTAATAAAAAAGTTTGACAACCAATCATTATTTCCTGTTTCGTAGTTTAAATTATGGTCTTGATTCTTCTTTCCTGACTTTGCTTACCTGAACTTCTTTTCTTTAAAAAATGAATTTTCTGTCTGTTTTTTTTTTATTTCTAATTAAATCCATGGACGTTATGTAGGTGGAACATGTTAGAGCTGAGAGAAACCTGCTGGCTGAGGTTGCAAGCCACTATATAGTGAAACTCTATTATTCATTCCAGGACACAGAATATTTATATCTGATTATGGAATATCTTCCGGGTGGTGATATGATGACTTTGCTGATACGGGAGGAAACACTAACTGAAGATGTGGCCCGATTTTATATTGCTCAAAGTATCCTGGCCATTGAATCGATACACAAATACAACTATATTCATAGGTTGCTATTGGATGTTACCTAGCTTTTTCTAATGTGGTTCTGGTGCTGATGATTGATCTCATTAGCTGGTTTTGGTTAATCTCATGCCTTTCTTTCTTTTGTTGCAGAGACATCAAACCTGACAATCTCCTTTTGGACAAAGATGGGCACATGAAGCTCTCAGATTTTGGGCTCTGTAAGCCTCTTGATTGTAGAATTTTACCTTTAATTCAGGAGAATAGGGCCACAGATGATGAAAATATTTCGGAATCTATGGATGTTGATGGATGTTTTTCTGACACTGATAACAAGAGCAGTTGGCGTAGTCCCCAGGAACAACTTCATCATTGGCAGATGAACCGAAGAAAACTGGTATATGGTTTTCTTTCGTAATTGCTTCTGAAAGAAAAGTGAATAACATTGACAAGATTTTGCATGAAAATCCTCATCGAGTTACGGCTTATCAAGTGTTGTATGCTCACTCTTTTAGCAATAACGAGGCAATAATGTGAGGACTATCCTTTTTTTTTATTTTTAAATTAGTATTCATCTTAAGTTAGTCATTTGATCTTGGTCCACCGATTGTTGCCTGAGCATGTTGATAAAACAACTCCGCGTAGTGCACTCTAATAATTGATCCTATCCTGGAAGGCATTTTCAACTGTGGGAACACCTGACTATATTGCTCCTGAAGTATTGCTGAAGAAAGGATATGGCATGGAATGTGATTGGTTAGTGTTTTTAGATCCAACTTATCATTTTATCAGTCTTGGAATTTACTCTTCGTATGGAACTCTTGCTTTTCCTCTTACAAAAGAGTTTTAGAGATTTCAATTTGTACCTAAAGTGTTTGTGCAGCCACTAAGTCTAGCCCATAAATTTCTGAATATGCATTTTCCCCACTAACTTCTCTAGCACGTATTTGCTTTTATTAGACTTCAATTTTATTGTTTCATGCAGGTGGTCATTAGGAGCGATTATGTACGAAATGCTCGTGGGGTATCCTCCTTTCTATGCAGATGACCCAATAACAACATGCAGAAAGGTAATACATCTTATTGTCCTGTTTGATATCCACTGAGTTGGCTCCTTTAAAAATATCAGAATTTCAGTACCTGCAGTTTCAAGGATTCGATTATTTGTTAACAAAAAGAAAGGGTGACTGAATATTAGGCTTTCATTTTTAAAACCAGAGCGCATGTCATAGGTTGCTATCAAGTCATTTACCATTTTCTCTCTTATCTTTTGCTACCATCTTATGTTCCTTCCTATTCTACTTTAAATGAAATTAGAGTACTACTTTTATGAACTTAGATTATGCATGAATACTATACTCATTCTCATCATGTTAAATTTTGTCATAATTAAACCATAATTTATAGTCTTAGTCAATTTCTTTTGCATTTTTCTGACAATACTTTAAATCAAATGAATGATAGAAACTCTCCTTTATGGTTCAAGTGATTTTTAAAGTGCATCCTTTCTTGTTTCTGAAAACGGAAGAAACAACTTATCTTTTGATTGTCAATACAAAATATTTCGGGCCCAGTTAAGAGTGTGTTTAACTCTGTGACATTTTTCTGAATAAGAAATATCGCAAGTAGTAAATCGGCAGCTATTTTCACAAACTAACTAGTGTTCTTATCCAATATTTTTGATGATTTTACGTCAAATTTCCTTAATTTTCAACTCCTTTTGTTTTTGTAATTTAAATGGACTTATAGAAAGCTGGTGTTTCATTTGTACGATCAGCAGACTAAAGAATTTCATGTTCATTAATTATTTTGGTTCTTTCTCTTAGATTGTCCACTGGAGAAATCACTTAAGATTTCCTGAGGACATTAAGTTATCTCCCGAGGCAAAAGATCTTGTCTACAGATTGTTGTGCGATGTTGACCATAGGCTTGGTATTAGAGGAGCCTACCAAATCAAGGTAAGGATTTCCTGTCAAAAGGTTAGTGATACCTCTGATTCAAATTTTCTCTCCTTTCTTCATTAATTAGAACCTGAACTTTTTACCAGGCTCATCCTTGGTTTAAAGGTGTTGCGTGGGACCAGCTCTATGAAATGGAGGCTGCGTATAAACCGGCAGTGAATGACGAGCTTGATACACAAAACTTTATGAAGTTTGATGAAGTATGTCACTAAATCTTTCTTCTTCCTTTTATTTCTTGCATTCTTCGAAGAATGTTTTCATGACAGTTGAATTTCTATCATATTAGCTCAAGAGATCTTAGGTTATACCAGTATTAGGACTTCCTAGGAATTAAATTTTCGGAATTTCACTTTCATCTCTCTAACCCATCTCCTGATATGTAAATCTTAGCCTTCAATTTTTACAAGCCAATGTGATTGTGTTAGTTATCCTGCTGGGTTTACACTTTTGATAGATTCACTTCCACTGCAAATTCGACTGTCCAAACTGACTTGTCATGTACACATTTGGATGATATATTGCATTTAAAAAATGTGTTACTCTTGCGCCATGCCACACTCCAATCCATTTTGGCTTGCATAGCATTGCTACTATGTTGATAATCATGTGATTTTTGCGTCTTATGTGTGTCATGCATGACCCTCACTAACATCTTGTTATGGTCTCAGGTGGATCCTCCTTCATCTGCCAGAACTAGCTCAGGGTCCTCCAGGAAGGTTTGTGATTTTTACATATTTGGCGGATTTATTCATAAGAATTGGAGTGTTTAGCATCACTTTACCAACATGTCTATTAAAGCGTGTGGATCTGTCAGCATGTAACCATGTCGTGCGTGAAACTCTCTGCTTCAGAAGTCATGAATACAAGTACCACAACTGGCCGTTGCTCAAACGGATTATTCTCAGATTGGTGGAATTGACCTTACTGTTACAATTTGTGCAGATGAATTTAACTCCCAAAGATTTAAGTTTTGTTGGCTACACATTCAAAAACTTTGAGGCTGTTAAAGGGTTGCGCCATTCCCTCGGTAAACCCTAAATTGTCAATTCTTGGCATTAACTACAGCATTTTGCATATTAATGTTTCAATTTTGCTTATTCATATCAAGCGTCAAACCCACCACTACTCTCTCTTGTCGCACATTCGTCTTATGTCTGTTGTCGCGTATTTATCAAGAGACATGATTTACTCTTATACATTGTCTTGCGGGAAAGTGACACTGCCTTTCTTCTTTGTCCCTTGCAGATATCCAAAGGAGTATGTGTATGGAAAGAACCCGAGGTGAGTTCCGCATGTTCCATTGTATATTTCGATTTCATTTCATATATTCGAAGAAATTCTACATATAGCAAGTACATTTGTTCAGAGAGATGATCTGTCACTCAAAAGTGGAAACTTTACACCGCATCTTTGTGCAGATGAGTCCATGTCTGATTATACTATGGGACGTAGAAGCGGCGAAACAGCAGAAAAACAGATGGTCTTGTCAATGGACGATCAGATGTTAACGTGAAATAAATAACCAAACGAATTGAAGCTCGGGGAAGTCTCAAATATCAGTCTCCCTCAGGTTCGCCCAAGAAACTCAAATATATAAATCAAATAATCATAACCCATCTTTAAAAATGTACAGCAACAGTCCCAGAAGAAGCCCAAGACCTTGTTGTGTTTCTCTCATTGTTCTGTGTATTAGAAACAAAAGGTACTGCCTTACATTGCCATTGAAGCTGCCCAGGTTGGCTCTGTAGTAATGTTGCCTTCTCTAGTGGCAGTTTACGGTTTACCCAACTCGGTAAGTTAACCTTTCTAATGTTTTTTATTTGTTTTGTTTTTCCCAACTCGGTAACTTACTTTTTCAACAGTTTTAATTGTTTCCTCACTACTGTTCCAACTGGTAGCTTAAAATAACTTTTCAATAGTTGAACCAAGAACAAAGGTAAAGTCATATAAAGATTTAGATCATTCTAAAGAAGTCAATCGGCAATTAAATGCATCAGTAATGTTCATGCGTTATGTTCTCCTAAAACGTCGCACGTGATAATTGCTAGGAGAATAGAGTAAATTCGTTTCAGGCTGCCTTTGCGAATTAGAAATGTTTGCGTATGTTCTAATGAGTTTTAATACGTGCACCCTTTTTTTCTCTTCTAATCTCGTTCCCATAATGATGTTTGAATTTTTATGTGAATTATTATTTTCATTTTGTATGAATTGTTAAATCAGATATGAATTACTAAATTATTTCAAGATTAAATATAAATTATAATAATTATTTTAAAATTAAATTATGAATATGTGTGATATATTTATGAACCAATTTTAAAATAATTTTTATAAAGTTTTATTATTTTGAAAATAACATGATAGATTGTCTATAAAAATTTTAAAAAATGTTTTTTATATAGTTATGATATTTAAAAATAGATAATGAATTTTTCAAGATTGTTTTAAAAAAAAGTTTTATTAAATGTATAATGAGGTTTTAGTGTAGATTCTCCATGTCAGTAGAAAAATAAAAGTTACGCTGGTATAAACCAGTGTCTTCACAGCAAAATTTTAGTACAATCGAGTTTCGTGAATGGCCAATCATTTCCCAAAGTGAATACAAATATGTTCACTGTCACGTGCACTCGTGAAAGTTGGAATAGCCAACGAGATACCCAAATGTGAAGAAGGATTTTGGAAATAGTGTATTGATCATTTCGTATTTGCATTAACATAATACAAGCCATGTATATAAAGACCAACTTGTCTTTGAAAATTCCCCATGAAGACAAGGTCATCGCAACAAAAAACCCATGAACGTGCCAACTAAGATTGGAATTAAGTTACTTAAACATATATAACATAAATATATTTCGATTGAATTGATGCGTTATGCAACAATATAATTGGTGAAGGTGAAATAGTTGTTCAACTTATCAAGAATTAAATTGAGACTATCACAACACATATTAATTCTTTATTTCATGATATATATATATATATATATAGCGATGTTAAAGATAAAAGCTCTAGACTTATTCCTTGATTATACGAGTGCTTTAGAAAAAACATTTTATATTCTTTCATAGAAGGGTAATTGCCCTCATATACATTTCAACAATAATTTTACTAAATTCATCACAATTATATACAATTCAACAAATAGAGCTATAAAGTTATTAAGTCTTTTATATTTGTTTTTCAATTGTCCTCTAATTTTTTCTATGATTATTCAAAGATTAGATTTATATGTTTATTAAGTACTTTAGTATGACCATTCAGTAACTAGAGTTATAAATTTAAGCACTACCACAAATATAGGGATAGATCGTAGTGCTTCACAATAAAACTGAGGCCAAAGACTTAAATCCCATTTCTTAGAAAACTATTGAATAACTTTTCTAGCTAATTCTTTTGTTAAAGGATCTGCTATGTTTCTCTCCAATCTTACAAATTTTAAAGAGATAACTCCATTTTGTAAGAGTTGTTTAACTACAACATGTCTTATATGAATGTGTATTCTTTTATCATTATACAAATAATTTTTTTGCAACTCCAGGAACCAACTTATGAGTTACAATGCAATGAGATAGAAACATAAGACTTTCATAGTATAAGCTAACAAGGTTTTTCAATCATTTAGCTAATTGAAGAGGAAAAAATTATGATTTCGTAGTAGAGTGAACAATACAAGTTAGTTTCGATTATTTTCACGTAACAATTCTTCCGATGAACACATATCAAATCGTAAAACTCACTTTATCATTATTAAGTTATCCAATTTGCATCATAATAACCTTATAAAAGAAAAAGAAACTTGTTAAAGTGCAACAACAAATTCATAGTTCCTTTAAGATATTTTAGCAACTGGCGAAGTGCATTCTAGTGTTCATTACTAGGATTATGAGTGTATCTGTTTTATTTGTTTACAACACTAGTAATGTTTGGTCTTTCGTAGTTCATGAGATACATGACGTTTCCTATAATATTAACATATTCAACTTGTGAAACACTATCACCGCTTTTCTATTAAGACACATGATAGGATCATAATGAGTTCAAACATACATAAAAAAAGTATATGTTTCAAATATTTTACATATGATATTAGATTTTCTAAATTTTGGATATGCAATGTTAGCAAGATACCCTCAACTTTCAAATAATTCAGGTTCGATGCAAAATATTTCCATAATTCGTAATGAATTTATATCTAAGTTTGTGTGAATAGCCTTATTTAGAATATAACACGCACACAAAACACATTATCCTTAATATTATCAGGTGTATGAGAACTCAATAACATAACATTTATTATTTCTTTTAATTTTCTATTTTTCGTTTAACTATGTCATTTTGTTGAGAGATATCAATTTTAATGAACAATACCATTTTCATCACATAATTCTTTAAATATAAATTAATTTTACTCACCACATATATCACACATGAGCATTTTAATCATTTTATCAATTGATTTTATATTTTGACTTTATATTTTAAAATACTTAAGCAACATCATCTTTTGACTTCAACAAATAAATTTTAGTATATCTACACTACCAAAAAACATGTTTTAGAAGAAAAAAAATATTGTAATTGAAGCAAGAATTCTTACATGGATTAGAATATATCATGAGTTTTGCGTCAATGCAACCTTTGTGTCAGGAACGTGGGACAATGTTATATCCCTGCAAAAAATGCAAAAACAAGAAATATCGAAATCACCGCTGTCTACACCACCTACGGAAGCCATAACATTGAGGCAAGAACCGACGAAAGATTCAGACGCGACCTCTTCTTGAGGCGGCGGAAAAAATGGAGAAAAAGGTGACGATGGCAATTTAGATGATTTGTAGGCTATTATGTTTTTGTTTTTATTTTATTTAGATTTAAATATTGAGTTAAATTTTAAATATATTTAAATTAGTATTTTCATTTTAAAATGTATTTTATTTTTTTCAAACCCAATATCAGTGCACGATCACCAATATAGCCAAGAACATAAATTAAAAGGGAAAAGGGTACAAAACGAGGACTTTCCAGGATGATATGCAAGAGGAAATAGTAATACAATTACATAATGGCGCGACCAAAAATATGTAACATAAGAAACTCGAGTATGCCATCTCGTAGTTCCTCAAGGTCCAATGTATTTAACTAAATAGTTGATTTTGAGGATGATAATGAGGTCGGGCTGCCAAAAGAAACCCACAATATCGTAGATATCAAAACAAGAACTTGAAAAAAATCATCTGATTCATAACTTTAAACACAAAGTTATTAGTACAATCGGCCAATAACCGGCCAATAACAGTGAAAATATAAATAAGGAAAAAAGAGTGTAGTACGAGGACCTTTCAAAAGGATATGAAAGATGCAAAAGTAATTCAAGTGCATAATCACTCGACAAAACATACGTAAATAGGCATCTCATATCCTTCAAAGTCCGATGTATTGAGCTAAATAGTGATTTTGAGGATGAAATTTGAGTCACCCTGTTATGCACAACCCGCTACATTGTAGATATAAAGTAAACCTTGAAGTGAAATAAAAAGTCTAGTTCGGAGCTTTATATGCAAAATTATCATATTTTAGTGCCTAACATAGAATTTAGTACACAATCGACCAATAACGGGTGAAAACATAAAATAAAAGGGAATAAGGATGTAACACGACGACTTTCCAAGAAGATATGCAAGAGGCCAAAGTAATTCAAGGGGTATAATGGTGCAATAAAACATACGTAACTTAAGAACTTTTAATATGGCATCAAAGTCCAATGTATTGCGCTAAATAGTTAATTTGAGGATAAAAATGGGGTCAAGCAGCTGAACGCAACTCGCGATGTCATAGTATAAGAAAATATCTGGAATGTAAAAATATCATGTAATTCGGAGCTTTATACGTAAATTTATCGTATTTGAAAGCTTCATATATATTTTTGTGCACAATCGGCCAATAAAAGTGAAAACATAAAATAAAAAGGAAAAATGATGCAACACAAGGAATTTCTAATAGGATATACAAGAGACAAAAGTAATTGAAGTGCATAATGATACAACAAAACATACGTAATTTAAGAAACTAGAATAGGGCATCTCGTAGCTCCTCAAAGTCCAATATAGTGAGCTAAATTGTTGATTTTGTATGTAAATATGTGGCTGGGCTACTATCTGTAACCTGCAACGTTGTTGTTATGGGAACAAAATACTTGGAATAAAAATATGTCATCTAATTCAAAACTTTAGATTAATAGTTGCCGCATTCCAAAGCCTAAAGTATAATTTAATGCACAATCGACAAATATCGGCGAAAACATAAAATATATGGGGAAAAAGGGTGCAACACGAGGACTTTCCAAGAAGATATGCAAGAGAAAAAGTAATTCAAGTGAATAATGACGCGACAAAACATATGTAACTTTAAAAATTAGATAATGGCATCTTGTAGCTCCTCAAAGTCCAATATATTGAGCTAAATCATGTATTTTGTGAATGAAAATGTGGTTGGGGCAACCCGCAACGTTGTAGATATAAAAAAATTATTTAAAATAAAAAAAATTGTCTAATTCAGAGCTTTATATGCTATGTTATCATATTTCAAATCCTAACATGTAATTTAATGCACAATCGACCAATAATAGTAAAAACATAAAAAAAAGGAAAAAAAAAGGGTGCAAGATGAGGTATTTCCAAGTGCATAATGACACGATATATATATATATATATATATAACTTAAGAAACTCGAATAGGTCAACTCATAGCTCCTCAAATTCCTATATATTGAGCTAAACAGTTGATTTTGAGCATTATATGGAAAGTTATCGGAAAAATACCTTAAACAAAAATACAAATCGTCTAATTCAGTGCATTATATGGAAAGTTATCATTTTTCAGAGCTTAATTTTTAATTGAGTTGAAAATCGTCCAATAATGGTAAAAACATAAAATAAATGTGAAAAAGGTTGCAACACGACGACATCCAAGAGGATATGCAAGATGCAAAAATAATTCAAATGCACAATGACACGACAAGACATATGTAACTTAAGAAAATCGAATATGGCATCTCATACCTCCTAAAGTCCAATGTAAAGAGCTAAATAAGTGATTTTGATGGTAAAATTGAGGTCATGCTTTTATGCTCAATCTGCAACATTGTAGATATAAAAAAAAATACTTGAAATGAAAAAATAAATCATCTAATTCAAAGGAGTATATACAAAGTTATTGTATGTCAAAGCCTAATGTATAATTTATTGCACAATCTGCTAATAATAGTGAAAACATAAAATAAAACGGAAAACGGGTGCAACATGAGCACTTTCCAAGAGGATATGCAAGAGGCAAAAGTAATTTTAGCGCATAATGATGCGACAAAATATATGCAACTTAAGAAACTCAAATAGAGCATCGTGAGCTCCTCAAAGTCCAATGTAATTAGCTAAATAGTTAATTTTGAGAATAAACATGGGATATGGCTGTTATGCGCAACCTGCTACTTTTTAGATATAAAAAAAAATACTTGGAATAAAAAACAAACTGTCTAATTTGGAACTTTATATGCCAAGTTATCGTATTTCAAAGCCTAACGTACGATTTAGTGTATAATCGGCCAATAATGGTGAAAACTTTAAAAAAGGAAACCGACATACGTAATTTGATGGTGAAAACATAAAATGAAAGGGAAAAATTTAAACAGAAGGGAAAAAGAGTGGAACACGAGGACTTTCCAAGAATTATGCAAGAGGCAAAAGTAATTCAAGTGCATAATGACTCGGCAAAACATATGCAAGTTAAGAAAACTGCATAGGGTATCTTGTAGCTCCTCAAAGTCCAATGTATTTGCTAGATAGTTTATTTTGAAGATAATAATAGGCACAAGCTGCTAAGCGCAACCCGCGACATTGTAGATATCGAAAAAGTTCATGGAATGAAAAAGAAATCGTTTAATTCAAAGCTTTATAGACAAAATTATCATATTCCAAAGCCTAACATATAATTTAGTGCAAAATCACCAACAATGGTAAAAACATAAAATAAAAGGACAAAAGGGTGCAACACGAGGCCTTTCCAAGAGGATATGCAAGAAGCAAAAGTAATTTAAGTGCATATTGACACGAAAAACATACGTAACTTAAAAAACTTCAATAGGGCATCTCGTAGCTGCTCAATGTCCAATGTATAAAGCTACATAGTTCATTTTTAGGATAAAATGGGGCCAGGCTGCTAAGCTGAATCCACAATATCGTAGATATCGAACATTACTTAGAATGAAAAAATAATCGTTTAATTTAGAGCTTTATAAGCAATGTTATTGTATTTCAAAGTCTAACGTATAAGTTTCTACAATATACGCCAATAATAGTGAAAACATAAAATGATAAGCAAAAATGGGGCACAATGAGTACTTTCCAAGAAGATATGCAAGAGGTAAAAGTAATTCAAGTGCATAATGATGTGTCAAAATATTAGTAACTTAAAAAACTCGAATAGAGGATTTCCTAGCTCCAAAATGTCTGATGTATTAAGCTCAATAGTTGATTTGAGGATGAACATGGTGTCGGGTTGCTATGCGATATAAAAAAGAATACTTGAAATGAAAAAAGAAATCGTCTAATTCAGAGCTTTATACGAAATGTTGTTGTATTTCAAAGACTAACATATAGGTTAATGCACAATTGACCAATAACGGTGAAAACATAAAATTAAAGGGAAAAAGGGTGCAACACGAGGACTTTCCAAGAGGATATGCAAGAGGAAAAAGTAATTTAAGTGCATAATCACATGGCAAAACATAAGTCACTTAAGAAAATCGAATACGACATCTCATAGCTCCTCAAAATGTAATGTATTTGCTAAATAGTTGATTTTGAGAATGAAATAGGGTTTGGAGGCAAAGTGCATCTTGCAACATCGTAGATATCGAAAATAACTTGTATTGAAAAAATCATCAAATTTGGAGAGGGAATGTTATCGTATTTCAAACCTAACGTATAATTGACTGCAAAATGACCAATAACAGTGAAAATAAGAAGTAAAATGGTACAATACGATAACTTTCGAAGAGGTATGTAAGAAGAAAAAGTAATTCAAATGAATAATGACATGACAAAACATACGTAATTTAAGAAACTCAAAAAAAGAATTTCGTAGGTCTTTAAAATTCAATGTATTGTGCTAAATAGTTACTTTGAGGATAAAATGACGTCGGGCTGCTAAGCGCAACTTGCGACGTCGTAAATATCGAAAAAATGCTTGTAATGAAAAAATCATCTAATTCTGATCTTTATATGCAAAGTTATCTAATTTCACAGCCTAACGTATAATTTAGTGTACAATCGACCTATAACAATGAAAACCTTAAATAAAAGGGAAAATGGTGCAACCCGAGAACTTTCTAAGAGGATATGCAAGAGAAAAATGTAATTGAAGTGTATAATAACACGAAAAAACATACATAAATTAAAAAACTCGAATAATGCATCGCATAACTCCTTAAAGTCCAATTTATTGAGGAAAATAGTTGATTTTGATGATGCAAATGGGGTCAGATTGCTAAGCGCAACCGAAGATATCGTAGATATCAAAATATTCTCGAGTGAAAAACATTTTCTAATTTAGAGCTTTAAACGCAAAGTTATTGTATATTAACGCCTAATGTATAATTTAGTGCACAATCGACCAAAAACGGTAAAACTTAAAATAAAAGAAGAAAAAGGTGCAACATAAGGACTTTCTAAGAGGATATGCGAGAGGAAAAAGTAATTCAAATGCATAATGACACGAAAAAACATACGTAATTCAAGAAACTCGAGTAGGACATCTTATAGTTCCTCAAAGACCAATGTATTAAGCTAAATAGAATATTTTGTAGATGAAAATGGGGTCAGATTGTTAATCATAACCCGTAGTGTTGTAAATATAGAAAAAAATACTTGAAATGAAAATAAAAGATCGTCTTATTCAAAGCTTTATCGTATTTCAAAGCCTAAATTATAATTTACTACACAATCGGCCACTAATGGTGAAAGAATAAAAAAAAAGGGAACAAGAGTGAAGCACGAGGACTTTCCAAGAGGACATGTAAGAGGAAAATGTAATTCAAGTGCATAATTATGCAGAAAAACATATGTAATTTACGAAACTCGAATAGGGCATCTTGTAGCTCCTTAAATTGCAATGTATTGAACTAAATAGTTTATTTTTAAGATTAAAATGGGGTCTAACTGCTAAGCACAAGCCACAACGTTTAGATATCGAGAAAATACTTAGGATGAAAATTTTTTAATTTCATTGGTTTATACATAGACTTATCTTATTTCAAAGCTGAATGTATAATTATTGAACAGTCAGCCCATAAACGTGAAAACATAAAATAAAAGTATGCAACACAATGACTTTCCAAAAAGATATGCATAAGAAAATCCATGACATCATAAATATCAAAAGAATACTTGGAATGAAAAAAATATTCTCATTCAAAGTTTTATATGCAAAGTTATCGTATTTCAAAGCCTAACGTATAATTTAGTACACAATCGAATATTAACGATGAAAACATAAAATAAAAGGAAAAAAGAGTGAAATACGAGGACTTTTCAAGGGGATATGCAAGAGACACAAGTGATTCAAGTGCATAATGACACGATAAAATGTACTTAACTTAACCAACTATAATATGGCATCTGATATCTTCTCAAAGTCCAATGTTTTAAGGTAAATAATTGATTTTGAGGATGAAATGGAGTTCGATTGCTAAGCCCAAGCTGTAACTTTGTAGATATAGAGAAAATACTTCGAATGAAAATAAAAACAGTAATTCAGAGCTTTATACATAGAGGTATCATTTTTCAAAGCCTAACGGCAAAATCCGCCAATAATGCTAAAAAGATAAAATAAAAGGGTTCAACATGATGACTTTCCAAGAGGATATGCCAGAGGAAAAAATAATTCAAGTGCATAATGACGATGCAAAACATACATAACATAAGAAACTCAAATAACACATCTCGTAGGTCCTCAATGTCCAATGTATTGAGCTAAATAATTGATTTTGAAGATGAAAAAAAGGTCGGGCTTCTAAGCTCGACAAAACACATGTTACTTAAGAAACCCACATAGAGCATCTCGTAGCTCCTCAAAGTCCAATTTATTGAGCTAAATAGTTGTTATTGAGGATGAAAATGGAGTCTAGTTGCTGAGCACAACTCGTGATGTCATAGAGATAAAGAAAAAAAATACTTGGAATGAAAAACAATCATTTAATTTGGAGTATTACACGCAAAGTTGTCGTATTTCAAAGCCTAATATATAATTTAGAGCAAAATCGGTCAATAACATTGAAAACTTAAATAAATTGGAAAGCAGTGCAACACGAGGACTTTCCAAGAGAATATGCAAGAGGAAACATAATACACAATGGTAAAATGGTGCAACACGAAGACTTAGAATGGAAAACGTAAAATCAAAGGAAAAAGGGATGCATTATGAAGACTTTCCGAGTAGATATGCAAGAGGCAAAAGTAATTCAAGTTCATAATGATGCGAAAAATCATGCGTAACTTAAGAAACTTGAATAGGGTATCTCGTATCTCCTAAAAGTCCAATGTATTGAGCTTTTTAATTGATTTTTAAGATGAAAATGGGGCCAGGCTGCTAATTGAAACGAGGGAACTTCAAAAATACCCTCGTAGGGCTAAAGTGCTTCAAAAGTATCCTTCCTTGAAAAAAAAGTTTCAACTTCAAATCTACCCTTAAAATATTGATAATCCCATATTACCCTTGTCGACAATTTTTCTCTCTCCTCCAGAGCATCTCGATTTCTCTCTCTACTGTGGCGCAAAAATAACTGTTCTCCCAAACCACGACAGATTCGGCAAGAGTAGCTTTAAATCGGCATCGGATTCACTGCCAATAGGTTGAAATCATTTGTTGTCATCAAAGAAGCTTGAGTTTAAGCAGGTTCCCCAAAAAATCTGTTGCACTAGGTCACAGAGTCTTAAGGGGTCCAAGGGTCGCAGAGGTAAAGGGTCGCAAAGGGGTCAAAGGGTCGCAGGGGTAAAAGGGTCGCAGGGTTTAGGATAGGGTCACAGGGCTCCAAGGGTCGAAGAGGGTAAAAGGGTCGCAGGGGTCCAAGGGTCGAAGAGGTAAAAGGGTCGCAGAGGTACAAGTGTCACAGAGGGACCTCTTCGACCCTAAGGCCCCTGCGACCCTTATACCTCTTCGACCCTTGGACCGCTTCGACCCTTGTCCCTCTGCGACCTTGGACCCCTGTGACCCTTGTCCTCTGCGACTTTTGTTACAATTATACTAAATCCAACCAAACAAGGATACTAACAATATAGTAAAAATAATTTATTATTTACAAAAACAATTATTTTAAAATAATATGAATAAAATTTTGAAAATAATAATTTATCAAGTTATTTACAAATAATTGACTCAAATGTCTACGAGCCTTCTACATTCGCGACCCTTGGACCGGTGCGACCCTTGTCCCTCGCGACCCTTGGACCCGTCCGACCCTTGTCCCTCGTGACCCTTTGGACCCGTGCGACCCTTGTACCTCGTGACCCTTGGGCCCGTGCGGCCCTTTTCCGTCGCGACCCTTGGACCCGTGTGACCCTTGTCCCTCGCGACCCTTGGACCCGTGCGACCCTTGTCCCTCGCGACCTTTGGACACGTGCGACCCTTGTCCCGTGCGATCCTTGGACCCGTGCGATCCTTGTCCCCCTTTCGACCCTTATCCATCTGCTACCCTTGATACAATAATAGTAAATCCACAAAAAAAGTGATACTAAGAATAACACTAACAATTGAAAAATAGTAAATCCACAATAATAGTAAATCCACAAAACAACGATACTAACAATAACACTAACAATAAAAACCCTCTCATTAAGAGTGGCTCTGGTGATGTTAAAGACCATGTCACCTTCGTGACGGAAAAGTACGACATCCCCAATACAAATGTTTTGGTCGTTGTAGAAATCTATCCATCCATTAGTGAATTTGGAGCCATCCAACTTGACTTCCCTTGTTCTATTAGACGCATTCGATTTAAAGGTTGCCATGTTGCTGTCCCCCGTATTCCCGTAAATATACTCATCGAAGAAGATCTTCAGAATTTCCTGTAACAAAAAAACAAAAACAAAGTCAAATATGTACATTCTCTACATGTAATATACCGACCGAGTGTTTTAAAGAAGATTACAAGGTAGTACAGATGCTGCACATGAATCTGTCGGAAGAAATGAGGGAAATGTGGCATTTTCGGAAAAAAATAGATGGAAGATGATGAGAGGAAAAAATGGATTGGAAAAAAAGGAAATGGCTGGAATTCGAAAAGACATGACAACGAATCGACGTTAGATGAAATTCGAAAAGACATGACCACACGGTCACATGGGTCGCAGGGGTAAAAGGGTCGAATGGGTAAAAGGGTCGCATGGTCAAGGGTCGAACGAGTAAAAGGTTTGCAAGGGACAAATGGTGCGACCTTTGTACCTCTGCGACCATTGGACCCATACGATCCTTTACGCTTTATTATTAAATAATTATTTACAAATAATATCAATAATTTGTTAAAAAATAACAATGTACAAAGTTGAATTATCCATTCCTAGAATTATTTACAAAAGTTAAAAAAGAACAATGTACCAAATTACATCTTCCATAATCAAAGAGTAAACATTTTTTTAGACCCTTGGACCGCGCAACCGTTGTCCCCCTCTGACCCTTGTCTCCCTTCGGCCCTTGTACGTCTGTGACCACTTGGACCTCTGCGACCACTTGGACCTCAGCGACCCTTATCTCCCTTCGACCCTTGTACCTCTGCGGCCCTTTGTCCCCTGCGACCCTTGGACCCTCTGCGACCCTTATTACAATAATAGTAAAATCCACAAAAACATTGGTACTAACAATAATACATTCTATTGAATAATAGTAAAAAAAAACAACCAAATAAAAACATGAATGTTTTTGTTCAAATAAGGTTCAAAGCAATCAAAATACAACGAATTCAATCTATGTTGATTATAGGCCTTGATAGAGGGGTAAACAGTAGACAAGCTACATCATCTAGAATGGCGTGCAATTCGACTTCGAGGGTACAATCCACGTTAAAGCCATTATCGTGACAAAACTTTGTCCAACCCCCGGTGATGCTAGCGCCACCGCGTTTCATGGGCCTTAGATGTGCCTCCCAAATCCGTACGTAATCGATTATCATATCAATCTTACTTCGTCTACCGCAAAGACCACTCAACCTCGCAAACTCTATCGGAAGTGTTTGCGATAACTGAATAAATTTACAACGATGCCAAACTAATGCATATACGACCAGATTTGATGAATCGAATAAATCAGTTTTAGTTCACTTACCATTTCATCTACTACCAGATTTGAACGCGTGACTGGTACCGTGGAAATCCTCTGACCAGAAGAAGATTACCCTGCTTCTACGGATGATGATGATGATATAGATGATGCATATTGTAGGTTACACATATCATCTCCAAAACCAGTGACATGAAAAACCATGTCACCTTCGTGACGGAAAAGTAAGAAATCCCGAATACGAAAATCATGGTCCTTGGAGAAATCTTTCCATCCATCAGTGAATCTTGAGCCATCCAACTTGACTTCCCATGTTTTGTTAGAGACATCCGATTTAAGCGTTGCCGTGTTGTCGTCCCTCATTTTCCCGTAAATATGCTCATCGAAGAATTTCGTCAAAATGTTCAATAACAAAAATCGAAGAAAAAGTCAAATCTTTACATTCTCTAAATTAACATACCGAATGTGAGAGATGAAGGATATTACGAGGTAGTTCTCCAGAAAGTTCGGAAGAATGATTTGGACGAAAGTAGGAAAATGTTGCATTTTCGGCGAAAAATGGATGGAAGATAATGAGTTAGAGAGAGAGTGTGTGTCGTTATTCGAAAAAAGGAAATGGCTGGAATACGAAAAGACATGACCCTGACATCGAATCGCCGAAAGATGGAATTCGATATGTTTTTTCAAATTTTGGTGAAAAGTTTGGCGGGAATTTTGGTTCGCATGAGGGTCGCATGGGTCGCTTGGTCGCATATATTGATGAATAGATGCGAACTCGACGAATTTACGGGCTTATGATGACAAAATGACAAAAAAAGCAAAACAATACATCTACAACGTCAATCAACGGTTAAAACAGATTATGACCCATGTGTACCTAGTTGAGTTGTGTATAACTAATGTCTTTGTTTCAAAAGTGATAGTGGTGTTTTAAGAACTCGTCGAATGATTAAAAAATACATTTAACATTTTGTTCAAATGTCGATATTATTTATATTATTATCTATATTGATTCTAAATTAGACATATACAACTCAAATATATTGATAATGGCATATTGATAATGGCATGGGTTGCTTGGTCACATATATGGATCAATAGATGCGAAATCAACGAATTTACTAGTTTATAATGATAAAATGACAAAAACCAATCAAAACAATACATCTACAACGTCAAACTAGTTAATGCCAATTGAGGGTCGCATGGATCGCTTGGTATTATATATTGATGAATAGATGCGAACTCGACGAATTTACGGGTTTATGATGATAAAATGACAAAAACCGAACAGAACAATACATCTACAACGTCAATCAACGGTTAAAACAAATTATGACCCATTTGTACCTAGTTGAGTTGTGTATAACCAATGCCTGTGTTTCAAAAGTGATAGTAGTGTTTTAAGAACTCGTCGGATGATTAAACAATACATTTAACATTTTGTCCAAATGTTGATATTATTTATATTATTATCTATATTGATTCTAAATTAGACATATACAACTCAAATATATTGATAATGGCATATTGATAATGGCATGGGTTGCTTGGTCACATATATGGATCAATAGATGCGAAATCAACGAATTTATTAGTTTATAATGATAAAATGACAAAAACCAATCAAAACAATACATTTACAACGTCAAACTAATTAATGCCAATTGAGGGTCGCATGGGTCGCTTGGTTGCAGTCCGTCTCCGTCTTCCAATCTTCTGCATTCTTCTTGTTTGGTATTGCAGTCCAGAGTTATCTCATGCCATGTACTTCGTCTTCCAGTCACATTTCAAGAGTGACCCTACACCGTCACCTAAGTCACCCCGCAACTCGTCAATGACTGCATAGAGACTGAGTCCGCCGATTACCAAGACCTTGAGTAACACATAGACAACACAATACCCTGGATCAACAATGGTGACTGCGACACGGAGGTCACAAAGGTAAAAAATATTTTTCATAGAAATTGGGGTTAGATACGTATACTAAGAGAAGAGACGTAGACGTTAACTTATAGACATGGGTCGGAAGGATCACATGGGTCGGAAGGGTCACATGGGTCGGAAGACAGGAGTCTGACAGCAAAACGACAAGTCACATGGGTAGGAAAGATCACATGGGTCGGAAGGGTCACATGGGTCGGATGACAGGAGTCTGACAGCAAAACGACAAGTCACATGAGTCGTATAGGTCGCTTGAGTCGTACATGGTCATATGTGGTCGCATGAGGTCGCATGCGTCGGATGGGTCCTGTTTAAACTTGATTCTAAATCCGATTGAGGGTTGCATAACGAGTCATATTGGGTCGCATGATTTGGATGGGTCATAACCTTACGAACAATAGATGCAAAATAAGACATTTTCAACGTTTAAATGTTGATTACATAAGGTCACAAAGGTTACAAAGGTCACAAAAGATACAAAAAAAGTTACATAAGGTTACATAAGGTCTCAAAGGTCACAAAGGCTAAAAGAAAGGCAAGAAAAAAGTTCAAGAAAAAAGAGGCAAGAAAAAAGTTCAAGAAAAAAAGGAAAGAAAAAAAGTAGAAGAAAAAGGAAAAAAAGGTTACATAAGGTCTCAAAGGTCTCAAAGGTCAAATTTGCTGACTTTAGAGACACATCGGAGCTCTCCCCCATAAAGAGAGTCGTGTGTGACTCAACGCTTTCTCCAAATTGACCTCTGACCGTGACCTTAGGTAACACGAATACAGCTTGATGTCTGAGTTTGCCGATTACCAAGACCTTATGTAGTGCAGATACATCACAAAGTCCTCCATCCACGTTGTAAGTATTTGTGTGTATCTGCATAGAGACCGATTCCGACGATTACCAAGACCTTGAGTAACAAATAGACAAAATGATGCCATGTGTCCACCATGTGACCTTCGTGACGAAGGTCAAAACGATCACAAAGGTAACAAGGATTTTTCAGAGAATTTAGGGTTAGAGACTTAGACAAAGAGAGGAGAGAGATGGGATTCTCCCGATTCATTCTCATCTCAAATGGGTGTTATGGTGAGACTTAGAAAATTTGATGAACCTTTTAATATAAGGGTAACAGAGACGTGTCACAATGGTCTTGAATGTGGCATTGGTAAAATAAAAAGCATAGCTAGCACCTGGAAAAGCCAGTAGCCTGACATTGAAAAGACTAGTCGAAAGGGTCAAAATGGACAAATGGGTCACAAGGGTCACAATGGTCGCAATGGCCGGAAGGGTCGCAATATCCACATGGGTCGCAAGGGTCGCATGAGGCTCTGTGACCCTTGGACCCGTGCTACCCTTGTACCTCTGTGACCCTTGTACCTCTATGACCCTTTGACCCTTGCGACAATGTACCAAATATTTAAAAAATAACAATGTACAAAATATTTACATCTTCCATTCCAAAAACAATAATGTACCAAATATCAAGTTAGTCTAGGGGTGGATAGATACGTTCTCCATTACTAAATATATCAGCTGCCATCTTCTCACACATGGAAGTAACATTGTCATCGCAAATTAAGTGAAACATATTCCTCCTTCTCATTAACAAGGCTTCTACGAATTTGTAGGAGAAAACACCACAGTCATTCCCGCTTTGGTTCTGTGACAGACCTTCATAATACTCATACTTCCATTCATCTTCTCCAGAAGCCAAAGAAGGAAACCCTTTGAGAATGAGGATCTTGGGGATAACTTTTCTTATCTTCTCAATCACCGGATCGATATGCATTTTCTTAAGTCTCATCTAGCAATCGTATACCGTGATGCATCGGGTTTTGAAATCCGCTTTGATGGCTACCCAATGACATCCTACCCATCGACTTTTGTCCGATGCAAACCAAGGTAAAACCTTCGTAATCACTAATTGGTGTCTTCGTACTTCTGAATGGATACTTGACATTCAAAAAATCACTAAGAATTTCCGGAAAAGTTTCCATATCCTCGTACATCCACAGTGAGAGCGCCTGCACGAAAGCAACATGACAAACATAATAATTCCGATTCGCGCTGGGATTCAATGCCGAGCGAGAAGACAACACCATCAACGCCTCATCCAATTGCTATAAAAAAACAATTAACACACATGAATATATATGACATAAAACTCTGTGAGACTAAGGGTTTAAAAAAACTTACATCATCTTCAAGCCATATGTTGGCCTTTAATATAGTCTCCCAAAACTTTGGCCCCCGCAGAATATCAAGCTTAGATTTCCACCACCGTTCATGTCGAGGTGTCTTCAGGAACAAATTTAAATTAGTCAACTTTTCACCGCTAGTGTCAAGGAAGGAAGGAAATCGGGTTATCAAGACCTTTACTAATCCCTTTGGATTCCACACAAACTCCTCTTCCCCTTCAGGTTATTGAACAACCTTCTTTTCGGGTTCTTAGACTCCACCAACATCTTTCCCTTGCCCTCTCCCTTGGACTGTTCTTGCTCTTTTCGCCGGTGGAGGTTCAACATATGGCGTAGACTCCTTCGATAAAAGTCCAGCACCTGCATAAAATTTACTTCAATAAACATATGACGACCAAAGCGATCTATGCGACCAATGCGACCTATGCGACCATGCGACCTATGCGAGCTGATGCGTTATCAAAGTTAAACAAATATCTAACCTAAACTACCCGCAAGTGCACGACAGTGTGTAGTACTTTAGGTGTCGATCCCATAGGGACTACGTAACACAACCTAAACTCGAACTGAATCAAACTTTCCAACGAACGGATATGGTAATTGGGAATGAAATACTAAAAACAAATAAACAAACGAGTTTCTAACAATGAGACAAACGTTCCAGGAATCCAGTTTCACCACAAGACTACCGAAACCAACAATCAACCTATCTATCATGCAATCCTAATCAAGTTATCTAAGACAGACGATCCTAATATGATATCTACACTCTCTCAAGGCATAGACACGTGATCTAGTCAAGTTATCCCCTACTTTCGTGGCTGACACCTTGAACTAAACCCATAAGATATGTGATTCATCTGTTTTACCCTCAACCGCTGCTACCCTACTTTCTTGGCCTAACCTCGGTTGTTCTAAACCTGATCTTCTAGGACTAGAATTCTCCTTTCGGTCCTTCTAACACATGCTGATAACAAGTAATCCGTCATACTATTTAAATGATTCTTACGTTTAGTTTTTATTAGATTTCTTGGACTTTACCGAGTTATTGAGCATATTCGAGGATTTTATCTACATTTCGTGTTTTGTGTAGGAAATGAAGACATGATGGAAAACCAGAATGATTACGGCAATTCCACCCCTAAAACATGTTTGAATGACAAGATACCTCATGTGCACGGCCATGGAAGCAAATGGAACACTCAAACCTCGAGCGAAAGGAGCGGAAACAACAATGGCATGTGTGCCCGCTCGGGCTGTGTATGTGCACCCGATCGGGCTGCAAATTGGAGCAGAAAAACGTCGAGAACCAGCCCGACTCGGGCTGGTAATGAACCCGCACGGGCATGGGAGCCCGACCAGGATGCATGCGGTGCACAAGCGGGCATGTCGTGTGCCCGAGCGGGTGGAGGTTGTGCCCGAGCGGGTCCACCTTTTTCTCAACAACTTTCCTTGAATTTTGAACGGCCTGCATTTAAAAGGAACATAAGGGGAAAGCAAAGATCAGACTGGAAAAGGCAAGAGAACAAGGGGCACGAATCAGGCAAAGGAGAAGAGAGAGAGCACGGCTGAAGAAGGAGACTTCGGGCAACCGAAGGATTTGTCGGAGGTTACGCTCGGGATGATAGGGGAGTCGAACACTTACTTCGTTTTTGTTTGCTTCTCTATGTATTCTGAGTAGTTCTCATTGCCATGGGTTAGGGATGCCATTGTATTGGATCGTTTAAGTTATTAATGCCTGATTTCGGTTTTGTTCAATTGAATGGTTCGATTTATGCGTAATGCCTTCATACGTTGTTGATTACAACTCGTTGTACTCTTCCTGACTAAGAGTAGTTTGTGAGCCGTCTTCTCTCGGTGGAATTTGCGATACTCGCTCCGATGCCATGTTTTGAATTTCATCGTGAATGGTTTTCGCCTTTGGATCCACCCACGAACCATCTGACTTCTTAACGTGTGTACGTTGCAACAAGTCTAAATACGATGGTTCGTATCCCTTCTCTTTCGCCTGAAAAAAAATATAAAGACATAGTTTAATAAAATGTAAATGTTATAAAAATGCATAAAGTTGAATAAAACTTACCAGATCTTCGTATACTTCCGCAAAAGAACGAGATCCTGCCGTGTGCACGCTCATCCCGTATCCCGCTCTATCAGAACATCGGGATTTACTTGCTTTCTCGCTCTTTGCCTGAAATTCCGGGGAATCCCATAGTGCGCACATTTGATTCCAAATAGCTTCCGACATCCATAGGGGTTTTGCGCGGTCTCCTTTTAGACATCGTTCTTTGTGCAATTTCCCTACGATAGACTTGAGACGCAATGCCGCATTTTTTTCAAATTCGGACTTTACTAGTCCGGTAATGGCGGGATTCCAATAATATTTTTGCTGAAATAATAATAAGGTTATTAAATTTAAATTGTAATTTCATTTCAACGATAGAATACTCTCATTTCACAAAAATCTAATGTATATGCCTCGATCCTTACAAATATCCTTTGATCTAATGTCACAGTGCTGCAACTAGGAATGTAGAAATGGTCTAGGGTTCATAGGGTTTTCCATTCTGAAAACGGCCAAGCAAAACGCTAGAAACAACTATCCCCCAATCCAACAAACGCTCGACTAACATTCAACAAACGCTCAACAAACGCTCGACTAACAAACGCTCAACAAACGCTCGACTAACAAACGCTCAACAAACGCTCGACTAACAAACGCTCAACAAACGCTCGACTAACAAACGCTCAACAAACGCTCGACTAACAAACGCTCAACAAACGCTCGACTAACATTCAACAAACGCTCGACTAACAATGAAAACGAAGCATTCGACTAACCTTCTCAGAACGGCGGCGACGAGGGGTCGAGAGGGGAACACCGGCGGCGACGAGGGGTCGGGAGGGGAGAGCAACGAACGGCGGCGACGAGGAAGGAGAAACGAACGGCGGCGAGTGGAAATTTTGAGAGATAATCGAACGACGGCAGAGTGAGGAGAAACCTACGAATGTGATTAAAATTTGGAAACGGATTCCGGAAATCCGTTTCCAATTGGAGACGGGCGCCGAAAATCCGTTTCCAATTGGAGACGGGCGCCGAAAATCCGTTTCCAATTGGAAACGGTCGAGTAATATCCGTTTCCAATTGGAAACGGCTCGTTCCGTTTCCAATTGGAAACGGATTAATCCGTCTCCAAATTTTTTTTTTTTAAAAAAAAAATTTAATCGGTTTTGATGAAATTTTGACCTGAGAAAATAGAAACAATCATATATATGTGGATATGTTATAACAAATCGGTTCCTCGTATATATGCGGATCGTTATAAAAAAAAATTAAATCGGAACGATAGATCGGGACGTTTTAACATGAGAAAATAGAAACAAT
>CM071874.1:15986234-15999221 GCA_036759665.1 Gynandropsis gynandra
CCTTGTGTCTTCCTTGGCTACTCCAACACCCAAAGCGCGTATCTTTGTCTTGACATATCCAAACTTCGCGTCTTTGTCTCGCGTCATGTTGTCTTTCATGAATCCGTCTTCCCCTTTGCTAACCTTTCCAAATATGTCACACATCCTAGCATACCCCGTCGCATCCCCGTTGTCCCATGGTCCTTCTCTAACACCCATCGAGCCCTTCACCTTGGCTCATGCTCCATCTCCTCCACCGCAGCCCCCAAGATTAGATTCTTCCCTAATCATTGTTGAGAGTGACACGAACATTAGCAACGCTGCGATCTCCTCTCCTTCCTCTACTCCCGAACCATCCTCGGACGCGGCCCGTACTCCAGCGTCGCCTTCGGACGCGGGCCGTACTCCAGCGTCGCCTTCAGACGCGGCCCGCACTCCAGTGTTGCCTTCGGACGCGACCCGTGTTACTACAGTTGCGGAACCAGCCACTCGAAACGTGCATCCCATGGTGACTCGAAAAACCGAACCCGCAACGGCAACACAAGCCCTACGTCACACCAAATGGAGACAAGCCATGAGTGATGAATTCAATGCCCTTCTAAGCAACAAGACTTGGGACCTTGTATCTCATCAAACCGCAAGGAATGTTGTTGGCTGCAAATGGATTTTCCGTATCAAACGAAAAGCCGATGGTTCCATTGATCGCTACAAGGCTCGCTTGATTGCTAAAGGTTTTCATCAACGTCCGGGAGTGGATTTTCACGAGACTTTCAGTCCAGTGGTCAAGCCTGCAACCATCCGCACCGTGCTTAGTCTTGCGGTCTCCAATGGATGGCATATCAATCAGCTCGATGTCAACAACGCCTTCCTTCAAGGCACACTCACCGAAGATGTATATATGGAGCAACCACCTGGCTTTATTGACAAGGATCACCCTCTTCACGTGTGCAAACTTCGGAAAGCTATTTATGGTCTCAAACAAGCTCCCCGTGCATGGTACTCTGAGTTACGGACGTTTTTGCTTCACATTGGCTTCAAGAACTCTCTTGCGGACGCCTCACTCTTTGTGCTCAACACGTCAACTACAAAGCTCTATGTTCTCATCTATGTCGATGATATGATCATCATGGACTCTTCCTCCACTCACATTTAGAACTTCATCAAGTTGTTGGCGTCTCGGTTCTCAATTAAAGACCTCGATGCTCTAACCTTCTTCCTAGGCATTGAAGCCACACGGACACCACGGGGTCTCCACTTGTCGCAGCGGAAGTATATCACGGATCTTCTCATTCGGACCAACATGAATGAGGCGAAGCCTGTCTCGACACCATTGCCATCGACCTCACGGCTCACCATTTCCTTGAGCTCACCTCTCTCCGACCCCACCGAATTTCGACAAGTCATTGGCAGCCTACAATATCTTGCCCGCACGCATCCGGATGTTAGCTATGCTGTCAACAAGTTGTCCCAATTCATGCATCAACCCACGGATGAGCATTGGCTTTGCGCCAAATGTGTGCTTCGTTATCTTGCTGGTTCTCATGCACAAGGTATCTTTCTTGCAGCTCAAAACGCTTTGTCTCTTCATGCTTTCAGCGTTGCGGATTGGGCTGTTGACTCCTCTGACTTCAAATCCACGGGGGCATACATTGTGTATCTTGGCAAACATCCGATATCGTGGTCCTCCAAGAAAAAAAATGGCCACTCACGATCATCCACCGAGGCGGAATATTGGTCCGTAGCCAACACCTCGGCCGAAATTTGCTGGCTGGGTAATCTTCTCATGGAACTTGGTGTCACCCTTTCATCGGATCCGACCATTTATTGTGATAATATCGGAGCTACTTATCTCAGCGCCAACCCGGTTTTTCACTCCCATATGAAGCACCTTGCACTTGATTACTTCTTTGTCCGTGGCCAAATTGAAGCTGGTACACTTCGAGTTTCTCATGTGCACTCCAAGGACCAACTCGCCGACCTTCTCACCAAACCTCTTCCGCGGTTACAATTTCACGAGTTGTGTTCCAAGATTGGAATCACCTCGGGTGATTCATCTTGCGGGGGCGTATGAAGGGTATTAGGATATTATTGTATTAAGGGTATTATTGTAATTTTACTATTCCCTAATAAGGTCAAATCGTTAACCTCTTGTACATATAGCCGTTTATGGCTTTTCAGTAATCAATAATTCAGATTACCATTCACATGCCTCCTTCGCGAGAATCTCCTTCTTCTCTCTACTCTCTCTCCTCGTGTTAAAACTCCAAACTCACTCTCTAGCTGAAGCTCCCTTCGACCCCTAGCTCCTGTTCTCCCTTTTCCTTCTTCTTTTCTTTCCTTTTTCTCCTCCTTTTTCCTTCTGGCCGTTCGTTCTTTTCCTTTTGTTGCAGCAACCACCGAATTTTCCTTTTAATGTGTTTTCCATTCTTGAATAAGTTAGGCAACGTTTCAATTACTTTCTCCAGCAAAATATCACTTATTCCTCTTCTCTAAATTCGTTTTCCTTTTTGTATAAGTCCCCAACAAACTCCTATTCGTTTTAAGACAAATTAAGTTATCTGGAGTTGCATGTGACGGACGCGACCCGTGCGGGCTGAGTGTGTAACCCGCTCGGGCGCGGCGCGCATGATCGCGCATAATCGCGATGGAAAACAAGGTGACCCGCTCGGGCTAGGGAGTGCCCCGGTCGGGCTGATGCGTGCCCCGGTCGGGTTGGGTTGTAGCCCGCTCGGGCTGATGCCCCGACCATGGTCCTTGCTTGCCCCGGTCGGGCTCAAGTTGCTGGACAAACTTACCGACTGAACGCCCCGCGCGGGCTAGGATGTACCCCGCGCGGGCTAAGCTCATTCCTCGCCGATTCTCGTCCCGTTTGTTCTGTGATGATCCTCAATGTTGGCACTTTGTCTCGTGTACGTCGTTTAGCTCTAAAATGAACCGAGTACGCATTAAAATCTATAAGAACAAAATACGAAAACGAGTAAAACAGATACAAAATCATACGTAAACATCGCATCTATATCGTAAACATCTCTAAAATCGTGCAAGAAATACGTATGAAAACGAGATGATCAAAATCCCCTAGACTTGAATGTTTGCTTGTCCCTATGCAAACATAAACGTGGAACGCGTGGGGTATACAAAATCCGAGAATTCCCCTTTCTCCTAGAAATACCGCTAAAGCAAACCTAACCGATTAACTAGCAAGTCGAGAGCGAATTCGGCCTAATTAAGTTTTCAGTCTTCATCCTAAGTTCACCAAGGCTACCCACGAGAAAGTAAATCGAAGGCAAACTAGACAAGCCACCGTAACTCTCTCCACCAGACAAGACTTCAAACAAATGCTAAACCTAGAACTACCGAGGATACTTGTTTCTTTTCCGAGCTTCTTTCTTTCTTTTTTCTTTCATTTTTTCTTTTTCTTTTCTTTTGTTTTTATGTCTTCTGTTTTTTTTCTCTTTTTTTCTTTCTTTGCATACACACTTGGCTTCTAGGATGTCGGATTTGAAGGGATCTAACCTCTACTTAGACCCAGACTACCGATGACGGTATACTCATGCATCTCGTTCAAGAGTGCAGCGGAGTAGGCAGCGTTTTTTTGTGCCATGCCCTTAGGACGTAGAAAGATGATCGCCAACCCACCACTTAGACCCGAACAATCAAAAGAGTGTCAAGGTCGATGCACTCATATTGATTTTAGATCATGCTTTTAGGCATTATTTCTATCGACAGCGGAGTGTTAGTGTGCGCTCTTAATCAACAAAATAAACTCGATCTCATACGATATAATAATCCTCATAAAAAAGAAGTAAAGCAGCGTCTACACGAAGTATGACCATCTGGATAAAGAGAATAAACGATAAAATAGCCTAGCAACCTCGTCTAAACCCCCCACAAGCAACACTAGGATTCCTAAAGAATTACGACCTATTGTTTTTCAGCCGACTAATAAGCTCTAACGCTTAGGAAAAACCTAGCTCAAACATGCAAAATCTCACAGAAAGGCCAACATCTTAAGTATCCTAGGTTCAGGTTTCATCTCAAAACGTGGCACCGGGCAAGTGTCTGGGACGACTCTGACTCACGAAAACAAAAACAATCTAAAAACTACAACATCAAAGGTAAAATGAAAGAAAATGAAACGAAATCACCTGACAAACGTGAGCTGCTCCCCCAGACTTGAATTGCAGGGCTTCCTCGACGTGAAGCTCCGATGGAGGGTAAGGGAAGTGACGACACGTTTGTAATGGTATTTTGTGTGTGTGTGTGTGTGTGTTTTTTTTTTAAACGAAAACGATTAACCGAGTCTTAATATAAAACTAAGAAAAATAGAACACAAAAAGCTGGGTTGCCTCCCAGAAAGAACTTATTTAACGTCTTTAAGCTTTGACGTCTCCATTCCTCATGCGTGGGCGTTGGGTGGATCTGAAAGGAAAATGGAGGTTCCACTCTCGATCGGTTGAGCGGCTTGGTAGAGCTTTAGTCGCTGCCCATTAGCTTTGAATGTTCTGCTCGAATCGCTCCATAGTTCCACTTCTCCATTTGTGAAGACTTCTCATACCTGAAAAGGACCAGACCAGCGAGACCGTAGGTTGCCCGAGAAAAGCATAGGACGAGAATCGAAGAGTAGAACTAAATCACCTATTTGGAAGTCATGAGGTAGGATCTTTTCTCCGTGCCATCCCTTAGTCATTGCTTCTTTCTTTGGCACATCAGGAACGAGATTCACTCGTTCGCTGCCCGAGGTTGGATAAATGGTATCTGCATTGAAAAATTTTATGACGTCTTTTTCCATTACCTCGTGCAAGTGCGGGTGCAACCTCTTTTGAGTTTCGATGGAAGGTTCGTGGTTGTCTTCCGTATAAGTTCCGTGCGTACATACTGAAGAGCTGACTCTTCTACGCTTCTTGACACGTGTGGGTGACTTTCTCATCTCATCTGCACTCAAGTTAGCATTCATAACAGTAGGATATATTTTATCGCATTCAACATACTCATATCGAAATTGCACAAAGCATTATCAATATCAATATTACCTATTGTGCATGGAATGGAGAAGCTTCCGGGGTCCTTCAACTTTGGTGGCAGCTTGTTTTGAATGATAGCGCTACATTCCTCGGTGAGTGCTACTGTCTCGTTCTCTTTGATATGCTTCTCTTTGGATAGAACCTCTTTGATGAGTTTGGCATGATTAGGCATCTTTTCGAGGGCTTCCACAAATGGGATGTTGATGTCAAGCTTCTTGAGACCCTCTACGAATCTGCCTACTCGTTCTTCATTCTTACTGCTCACCAACCACTGAAGAAACGGTATAGGAGGTTTGTATGCCGGTGGAGCAACGTATGGTTTGTCAAAATCTGGTTCGACTCCTTCCATAATCGCAATCTTACCTTTTCCTCTTTTCATGGACATACCAGCAGCTTTCTCTCGCTCTTTGGAGGGCGAATGCTCGATCATATCACTACTACACATAGAAATAGCATTCACATACTCTCTTGGATTTAATTCGGGTTTACCGGGAAGCTGTCCGGGATTCCGAGAGGATGAGGCAGCCTGCTGTGCTACGGATTTCTCTAAACTCTTCACATGGTTTCTCAAGGATTCCATCTGAGTTTTGAGCTTCGTTGATCGCTGGCCCCACATCCGCATTGAATTTGGTTTGAGTTGAATGTTGCTATCTTTGCTCCTTGATAAATTCGAGCAACACTCCCCCAAGGTTCGACGAAGAGGTTTGAGGAGGTTGAGGAGCTTGCGGAAATTTCTGAGCTTGCTGGAATTTCTAATCATTTTGCGGGTACGTTTGCTATCTTTGCTGAAATCCTGAATACTTTACCGGTTGAGTCGCTCGATACGAAAGATTCGGGTGATTCCTCCAATTCGGGTTGTAGGCATTCCCGAATTGAGTATTTCCTTGCTGCTGGGCATAATTCATCTGTTCGAAATCCTAATGTACTGTACATTGATACACTACATGCTCTGTATCTCTGCAATTCACACAATACATGGCGTTTGCTGCGTTGCCCGTCGCTCTACTCTGATTCGGCTCGTATAGGCGACGAGTGCTATTAGGCATACTTCTCGGCGTTGACCACATAGTGTTGTTCATGGCAAGGTTATCGATCAGCTTGTATTCCTCCTCAACGCTCAGATCCATAAATGATCCTCTAGCAGCGTTATCTAACGTCGTTCGGTGTTCATCTGAAATTCTGTTGTAAAAGGTTTGGATAACATACCACTGCTCAAGACCATGGTGTGGACACATCTGTAGAAGATCCTTAAATCTGCTCCACGCTTCAAACAAAGTTTCTCCATCTCTGCATCTAAACGTTGTGATTTCCCCCCTCATCTGAATTGTCTTGCTCAGAGGAAAGAATCGTGAGAGGAACAACATGCAGAGCTGGTCCCAAGTCGTGATAGAACCAGCGGGAAGCGATTGCAGCCAAGTTTTCGCTCGTCCCCCAATTGAGAAGGGGAAGAGACGCAGTAAGATCGCGTCCTCTGAGACTCCGTGTATCTTGAATGTACTGGAAAGCTCAAGGAAGTCTCTGAGGTGCTGATGGGGATCCTCGTGATTTCCACCCATGAATTGCTTCTGATAAAGCATGTTGATCATCACCGGCTTAATCTCAAACTTTTCTCTGGCAACAGCAGGCATCCTTATGGTGTTTGCACGCTGTTCATGTTCGTCACCACGTAATCTCTGAGGCGACATGGTGGAGGAGCCTGTGGTTCTCGCGGTTGAGGTGCGAGTTGCTGTTGCTGCACATGCCCCAAATTACCGAGAGGTAACTGAAGCTGTTCGTGGCCGTTCTTATTGTCCATATCTCGTTGATCTGACGGCTCTGCGAACGACAAACAAAGTGTTGACAATAGTCCCCGGTAACGGCGCAAAAAACTTGATGTGTGATAACACGTAAAGTGTATTAGTTTTAGGCTAGGTATTCGTATCATTTTCACATAGATTTGATAGCACGAGTTACATTTCCGATACGATTGTTCTTTATATACGCCCTGTTTGTTGGTTTTCAGGTTTTAAGGCGACAAGGCCTAAATGAGTGTTAAAAGACAAATTCCTGAATCAAACCACTCAAATTGAAGATATAATTCACTCAGAACCAAATTCAAGCCACACCTGAATCAAACCACTCAAATTGAAGATACAATTCACTCGGAGCCAAAATCAAGCCACGGATCCTAAAGAAACACCCGAGCATCGAGCGGAAAAGAGCAAAAGCATGAATTGAAGAGTGCCCGCTCGGGCACTGAGGTCTACCCGCTCGGGCAAAAGCTACAGGGTTAATTACAACAATCTGCACGACCCGGGCACGAAGACAACATGATTGGGTGACCATACCCGATCGGGCGACACCCGAGCATCGAGCGGATGAAGTAAAAGCATGAAATCAAGAGTGCCCGCTCGGGCACTGAGGTCTACCCGCTCAGGCAAAAGATACGGGGTTAATTACAACAATCTGCACGACCCGGGCACGAAGACAACATGATTGGGTGACCATACCCGATCGGGCGACAACACGGTACCCGCTCGGGCGGCAATTAGTCCTGAAAATCCCCGAGAGTTTACACGACTCGGGCTGTTCAACCACGCGATCGGGAAGCATTGCCCGATCGGGCTCAACACTCAACACGATCGGGCTCGCCTCTGCACGACGGGTAAAACATGTACCCGAGCGGGCCGCCTTTCTCGCAACAACCTTGATTTAGAGTTTGAAAGAGCAAATTAAGAGAAAGGATCAGATCCAGACACAAGGGGGCGACGGCTAAGGCAAGAAAAGGCTTGGAAATAATCAGGAAAGGCTCGGGAGACGCTGGAAAAGGAGAGAAGCATCAATCCATACATCAGTAACACAATAGGGAAGATCGAGGCATTGAGTTTCCTTGGGTTTATCATGTTTAGGGTTATTCCATCTTCATTGTCAGTAAACTTCATGAGTGAGTAGATTCCCAACTATCGGTTAGGGATATCGGATTTGTAACGGATGTACAAGTTTTGCGTTAATTCTTAGATCTATCGTATTTGTCTTGATATTCGGTCTTATAATCAACATTGTAACGGATGTACAAGGTCTCCAAGAAACCACCCGGTTCATGATCGTGGCACCGGGTGGTGGTTCCCTCAGCAACCTCACATTCAATCAGCTCGAGGACTTGATCGAGAGCATGGCGAGGGAAGGAGGCAAGAAGGTAGGGGACTACAACCGTGATCACCCATCCAAAGCGGCAGTGAATGAGCTAGGCATCGCCAACCCGGAATTAACGGACTTAAAGCAGCAAGTTGGCAAAATATACCGGATGATAGCTGGACCTCATGTGGACCGACATGATGCATCCGTAGGCCAAGGGATCGAGGAAGTGAACAACGTCAGCAATCGGGCCTACCAGCAGAATTACATCAAAAGCCATCCCAACCTCTCTTATGGCAACACGAGCAATGTAGAAAATCCGCAGGATTTCCAGCCGCGGATGGTGGCAAGAAACCTGAACCAAGGTTTCCAGCCGAGAGGGAGTAGCCAAGTTTACGGTTATCCGCCTCGTGCACAATGTTCAGGTGACTCTGAGATTCTTTCTATGCTTCAATTGATGTATCAAGAGCAGAAAAGTGCGCTTGGAGGGATTAAGGCTGAGCAAGAGGACATGAGGAAGAGAATGGACGGGTTCTTGACGCACTTGAGGCTCCTCGAAATGCAGGTGGCACAGCTAGCCCAAGGTTCGAGCCGACAGCCCGGACAGCTCCCCGGGAAACCCAAGGCGAACCCCCGCGAGCAAGTAAATGCCATTTTCCTAAGGAGCGGAAACACGGTAGAGCCACCCATACCTTCCACATCTGCAAGAGGAGAGCCTTTGAGTGATAAGATCGAACAACCCATCACTCCAGTCGTGGAAGAGAAGGCAACAGAGGAAGAAGAGAGGGAGTTGGCCTACGTAGCACCTCCCCCGAGGGTACCGCCCTTACCCTTTCCGCAGCGCCAAAGGAAGCAGAGCGACGATGCTCAATTCGCCCAATTCGTGGAACTCCTGAGGAAGCTGCAAGTCACCATCCCCTTCTACGACGTGCTCACGAAGATCCCATCGTATGCAAAATTCCTCAAAGACATCATAATGAGGAAGAGAACCGTGGACAACGAGATGGTAATAGTCACAAACTCACTCATATAGCCCCCTACCATGGTCAAGAAGATGCCCGATCTAGGTAACTTCGTTATTCCCTGCAAGATCTACGACTATGAAATTGAGCATGCACTAATCGATATCGGAGCGAGTGTGAGCTTGCTACCATTATCTCTTGTTGAGAAGCTCAATAGAGTAGGAGATCTTTAGTCGCCAGCAAGATCGGACGCTTTCACGCAATTCAAGGAGAAGCCAAAAATCCCTCAACAGAGAAGTGACCCGAGCGGGCAACATACCTTACCCGCGCGGGCAGTACCAAATTTAGGAGACCCGGTCGGGTGGCCACATAGCCCGACTCGGGTAGTACTCACGGGGGTAAGTAATGAAATATGCCACCCGAGCGGGTGGGTGTATGAGCCCGATCGGATAGGGGAATTGTATGCGAACCTGCCCGGGCGACCTCACAGTCCGACTCGTGCACCTCCCACGGGGGTAAGTTACACTTTAGACTACCCGAGCGGGGCAAGAGACGAACCCGATCGGGCAGAGCAGATGGACAAGAACCCACCCGGGCGCCTTGAAAGCCCAACTCGTGCATCACTCACGGGGGTAAGTGGTCTTTTTAGGGACCCGAGCGGGTAAAAAAAAGAGCCCGATCGGGCACCAGAGAAGAACCAAAATCCGCACGATTTGATCGAGGCTTCAACACGGGCGATGGTTCTACGGCCACACACATCATCTCCCACACCCTCGATGACCCGAATACACACCTTCCCGCATGGAATACCGAGGAAACGCTCAACCAAAACCGAGTCCGAAGGAGATACCAAGGAGTCGTGGGATCGAACGACAAGGACCGAGATTCGCAAGTCAAAAACCCTCAAGGGTTCGAGCCATGTCATGCTGATCAGCTAGAGGATGGAAGAGGCATACCTCCTCTTTCCGACATCACACGCGTATGAAGACGCTAGGTTCAAGCTAAAGACCGTATGATAATACTGAAAGTGTATCAATATTATGATAGGTTTTTACACCATTTCGCATGTATCTTACATTGAGTCTTACTTATCCGATATGATTTCGAGCTTCACACACCCGTTTTGTTGGTTTTCAGGTTTTTAGGCGAAAAGGCCTAAATGAACTCAATATGAAGAATTTCTGATCAAAACCACATGAATAGAAGACATATCTACTCAGAGCTCCAGAACCCAAAGGAACACCCGAGCAACGAGCGGAAAAGAGAAGTATCAAGGACACAAGGGTGCCCGGTCGGGCACTATTCCTCCACCCGTTCGGGTCAAACCTACGAGGTTTTATCCACACATTCAGCACGACCCGAGCACATGAGCAATGAGATCGGGTAGCCTTACCCGATCGGGCGCAAGAAGAATACCCGCTCGGGTTATTAGTAATCCAATTTACCCCGAGAGTTTACGCGACTCGGGCTCGCTTAACCACGCGATCGGGTTATGTCCACCCGATCGGGCACCATGAACCAACACGGTCGGGCGAGCCTATACCCGACCGGGCAACACCTGTGCCCGAGCGGGCCGCGTAATTCGCAACAACCTAGATCTCAATTTCAAACGAGCGGATAAAAAGAACTGAACAGATCTAGAGTAAAGGGGCGACGAACATGGCAAGAAAAGACTGGAAAAACATCTGGAACGGCTCAGGAGGTATCGGAGAAGAAGAGAAGCACCAATCCGTACACCGGTAACACAACAGGGAAGGTCGAGGCATTGAATTCATTAGGGTTTATCATGTATAGGACTTTGTTATCTTCTTCATCTGTTTATTCCATGAGTGAGTAGAGTCCCTACTGCGGGTAGGGATATCGGATTTGTATGTATGAACGATGTTTCATGATGTGTGGAAACACGATGAATTTATTCTTGATTTCATTTCACCGCAAGTATACGGATCGTGTAGTACCAGGGTCGATCTCTAGGGACTAAAGTGGCTAAACTAAGAACGAAACTAAACTAAGACGAAAGAAGATAGAATGGGATATGGTCCTAAACTTATCTCTAATGGTGACAACGAAACTAGGTTAGAGATAAGACTAGATATGGTGAATACTACGGGTGTACGGGATACCGGGAATTGCATAGATGAACGACTAAGGATCATAGTTCTATAACCTATTCTTGACAACGGGAAATTCATGCTCTACGGTGAGGAGTGATTCTTCCGAGCCTAAACCTCCTAACCATGGATACATGCAACCCTACCTTCCAGCAGTGATTAACATATACCATGGCAGCATTATGACCGCAATCACTATCCCTAAGACGACCAACCGACCGGTCAGATTCTCATTAGTCAATCATAATCTACAACTTAACGAACCGGATTCGTTCCTTAAACTTCCAGCAAGGTTCGAAATCCTATGTTGTTGAGCGGTCAGCACTAACGTAAGAATGATATTGCTAAGCGTAAAACCGTAAATTAAGAATAAATTCATAAAACTAAGCATTAACGCGAAACATCGTTCATACATACAAATCCGATATCCCTACCCGCAGTAGGGACTCTACTCACTCATGGAATAAACAGATGAAGAAGATAACAAAGTCCTATACATGATAAACCCTAAGGAATTCGATGCCTCGACCTTCCCTATTGTGTTACCGGTGTACGGATTGGTGCTTCTCTTCTTCTCCGATACCTCCTGAGCCTTTCCAGATGTTTTTCCAGTCTTTTCTTGCCCTGTTCGTCGCCCCCTTGCTCTAGATCTGTTCAGTTCTTTTTATCCGCTCGTTTGAAATTGAGATCTAGGTTGTTGCGGATTACGCGGCCCGCTCGGGCACAGGTGTTGCCTGGGTCGGGTATAGGCTGCCCGACCGTGTTGGTTCATGGTGCCCAATCGGGTGGACATCACCTGATCACGTGGTTAAGCGGGCCCGAGTCGCGTAAACTCTCGGGGCAGATTGGATGACTAATAACCCGAGCGGGTATTCTCCTTGCGCCGATCGGGTAAGGCTACCCGATCTCATTGCTCATGTGCCCGGGTTGTGCTGAATGTGTGGATAAAACCCCGTAGGTTTTACCCGAGCGGGTGGAGGAATAGTGCCCGACCGGACACCCTTGTGTCCTTGATACTTCTCTTTTCCGCTCGTTGCTCGGGTGTTCCATTGGGTTTTGGAGCTCGATCTCGGCTCTGAGTAGATATGTCTTCAAATCATGTGGTTGGAATCCTTCATTTTGATCTCATTTAGGCCTTGTCGCCTATAAACCTGAAAACCAACGAAACGGGTGTGTGAAGCTCGAAATCATATCGGATAAGTAAGACTCAATGTAAGATACATGCGAAAATGGTGTAAAAACCTATCCTAATATTGTTACACTTTCAGTGTTATCAAACTCCGCCAGACCTAGACCTTTGTTTGTCCTCAAACAAAACTAAAGTATAGCCTAAGAAGAATCTAATAACGATGGATACTAGCTCAAAAATTTCGAAGTGTTAGTCATCTTTGCATATCAGCGCGTCACATGGATAAGAGCCTAAGCGTACCGAGTATAGTCCTATGTCTACCGAAAGTGCTGAGCCATGAAATCCTTCCTAAAATCTAAGTCTATTTCACAACCCTAGATAACGTCCAAGCAATCTCCATACCGAATTCTCTAAGCTTTTGATATCACTTGAATTTTTTCTTCGTTCTTATGCATTTTTTTTTCGGTACTTAGATCCACGCTTTGTTCCTAGGACGTCGAAGTCGAAGAGGGTTGGCTTTCTACTTAGACCCAGGCTGCCTATGGCACACTCATAAGGTTGCGCGACCTTAGAGGAGTGAAGAGGTGCGTTATTGAATCTTTATTCTTGTCCCTTTTTTTCGGTTTTTTCTTTTCTTGATTACGCAACACTCTAACCCTTAGGACGTA
>CM071874.1:16015096-16031948 GCA_036759665.1 Gynandropsis gynandra
GTCGTGCAAAGCTACGGGGTTGTTTGGTATCAATTAGCCCGATCATGCACTCATTTACCACCCAAGCGAGCACCATTGATTTGTTGTTTCTGTTCCTTTTGCTCGGTGTTTGAGTGCTCACTTCCAATCCATGTCCTTGCACAAGTTGAACCTTGTCCTTCAATTGCGTTTTCGGGGTTAAATTGCCACAATCTCTTGTGTTTCTCCTCATGTCTTCGTTTCCTATGCAAAACACGAAATGTAGGTGAAGTCCTTGAATAAACTCGGTAAATGAATGAAATCTAAGCAATCTACTTAAAACTAGACCTAAGAATGATATAAAAACTACAACAGATTACGTGTTATCATACATGCAATTTAATCATGAGTTATGCAATTTAATCAAAGAGGGTCAGGAGTCTCAGTCAGTTGCTTGAATCATAAGAATTGCTTGCATCACAAAGGGTCATATGGGTCACAGTGATTCGTCTTAAGTTGCAAGGGTCGCTTGTGTCGCAAAGGGTAATAAAGGTACCACTGTGTCAATAAAAGTCTAATGTATTCTTAATTGGTCATTTGAAGGTACCGCCAAAGCTGAAGTTTCTCTATGAATTTAAGGAGATGGACAAAATGCTAAAAATTTCCACCAAATATTATCCATTTGACACAATAAAGAAGTTTAGAGGAATATTAAGAGAAGATGAGTGGGATTACTTCGACATGGAGTCACAATTTAGGCATATCTTCCATTACCGATGTGACTCTATCCTAATAAAGGTTCAAATATTTGTCTATTAAACTCACTTAGCAGACACTCGGGATCGTCATGATAATCCATCTCTAAGTACTTCAAAGAAGGGGTGTCTATCTTAAACTTCACATGATCTGAGCCACCTCTTATAAAGACTAAACGCTGTAAGGTAGGTATCTCAACAGTGACAGCAGCCAATTTGTCACGAGAGCGTAGTTCCAAAACCAAATCTTCAAGAACAGGGGAACTAGATAAAAGCCTTTGAAAAGATTCGTTGTCTCGGTATTTCATGAACTCAAGGTGCAAAGTTTTGAGTTTTGGGAAACAAACTCGGATTGGAACATCTATAATCTTTGCATTCTTTAGTTTTAGCTCACACACACGACGACGAAATGCAAATGTGAGCGTCGGGCGAGAGTCGAGCGCGGACGTCGGCCGAGCAGCGTCGAGCGGGAACGTCGGCCGAGAGGAGGAGCGCGGCGGCGGTCTAGGGGGGAGGCGATTTCGGGTTTTTTGCCGCTGGGGACGATTTTCAAAAGTTGGAGGCGAGTTCTTTCTTTCAGCAGGCTCGTTAGGTCAGGGGAAACTTAGGTTAGGTTTAGGGTTAAAAGGGTAATTTCGTAATAAATATTAATATTAGGGGTATTTATGTAATTTTTGTGAAATAAAAAAACCCGTCCCGAACCCGAACCCGCGGGTATTGAACTCAAATTACCCGAACCCGAACCCGCACCCGCGGGTACGAGTAATTTTTTGCGGGTTCGGGACGGGTTTCGGGACGGGACGGGTAGTGCGGGTTTTTTGCCCACCCCTATGTACAAGAAAAAAACGAAGATATGGTTTGTCTTGAAAGGTGTTCTCATCCGGTACTCTATAGTGCAACATATATGTTGATCGGAAATCAGAAGTTTTAATTTCCTAGACCACTCTACCGCAGGTATACGGTTCGTGTAGTACCAGGGTCAAACTCAGGGAACTAATGCGAACGTTAGAACTAAGAATCAAGAGAAGAAGATAGATCAATTTATGGTTATCAAACTGGAAAATAAAGACATAAAAGAATAACAAGACTAAATGCAATAAGATAGAGCACCACTGGTTTCGAGAATATCGTGACATGCAATGGATGTTTCTACGAAGAATGAAATCGGATTATATCAATCAAATGGAGAACTCAAATCTAAATCCACTAATTAGGTAATTAACATTAGTCATCTCTCAATGCAGCAATGGAACATCTAGATGCATGAAGAACAAATGGGGAATTCAACCTCAACTATTGGAAGTGACTCTCTCGATGCCTAAATCCACTATCGAAGAAATCAACATACTCATCTCTCGATGCAGTAAATCAACAACCTAGATGCACGAAGAACGATAGGGAACTCAACCTCTATTATCGAAAACAATGGGAACTCAATCTCTATTATCGGAAGTGACTCTCTAGTCGCCTTTTTTAAAATTGATGCTTGTTCTTTCTTCATTTGAGTGGCGTTCCAGATCCCCGTATCATTCGCTTAGTTAGTTTCCTTGCATGCCTGATCGTGCACAATAGCTAGCTCGATCGTGCTGCACTATTCAGAAGGGTGATCGACCAGGCATGGGAGTTGCCCGGGCCGTGCAATACTTACGAGGCTCTTTATGGTTAATAAGCTCGGTCGTGCTTCATTAATTGCTCGATCGTGCATGTAAACTTGCTCTTCAGCCCAGTCGTGCATCATGAACTGCTCGGTCATGCTCTTGATGTTGGTTTGCTCCCCGTCTGTGCTAGGAATGATGCTCGGCTATGCTGCTTCAGCTTCTCAACCCGACCTGCTACCTGATTTACTCGACCGTGTGCATGGACTGTAGGAGCTCGATCGTGCTTTATATTGAGCTTGGTCGGGCGTTCCCCTTCCATTCAGCTGGTCGAGCAGCTGGATGTTGCTTGGTCGTGCTTCTTTCACAGTTTGGCCGCGCTTTCGGGTAGTTTTCCTGCATTTTATGTGTGTTTGCTTCAGATGTCTTCTTTTCCTACATTAGAAATGATAGAAAAAGCCCTCAATTTTGCTGAATATGTCGATAAAGTCCAAGAATCATAACAAAACTAAACCTAGGAATGAAGAAAATACTAAGACTGATTAGGCGTTATCAAACTCCTCCAAACTTAAACCTTTGCTTGTCCTTGAACAAAACTAGAGTCGAGTACATGAAGAGTTAGAACAAAATCAAATACTAGCACAAATACTTCGAAGAATCAGCCATAATGCACAAAAATGCGTCACACGAACATAAGCCTAAGCGTACCTAGTTCAGACTTTTATCGATCCAAAGTCACGAGTAATGCAATCCTACACATAACCTATGTTCATTTCATTAACCCCTAGACAATGTCCAAGCGATCTCCATACCAATTCACCAACACTTACGTGAGATATCATTACAATTGTTTCTCGTTCTTTTCTTTTTTCTTCTTTTTTCGGTTTCCACAATTTTTTCTTTGAAAATCCTCAATTGGTTTCTAGTATGTTGGAGTCGAATAGGACAGCTTTCTACTTAGACTCAGGTTGCCAATTGGCACACTCATAAGATCTTGTAACCTTAGCGGAGTGAAGAGGTTGAGTCATTGAAGAATTGTTTAGACTAAACCACTGAGATCACGCATCAACTCTAACCCTTAGGATGTAGAACAGCGCCTCAACCCACACTTAGAATCAAACCATCAAGATCGATGCACTCATGTCAATATAAATCTGAAATAGTTAGAAACTCATTCTATTGACAGCGGAGTATAAACGCGTGGATTTATAAAATCAAGCGATCGGTAAAGAATAACAAGGAATGAACGATATACACTGAGATATAGATACTTGGGACTGAAACCTAGGGGGCAAAATGCAACTACAAATCATGGATTCATGCACAACTACTAGACTAATCAATATCTAAGAGTCCTCCATGGCAAACCTAGGTTATTGTTCCCGATTCGAGAAAGTAGCACAAAAATGTCCAAAGTTTGAATTTTCGTACTAGATATCCATCCGTCTAATCCTAAAGAAAGTAACGAAAATAAAAAGAAAACTCAACATCTAATCCTAATCACAAATATGTCACTTGAAGAGTACTCCCTCCAAACTTGAACGAAACATTGTATCAGTGTTCAAATCCTATGAGAGAAACTCGCATACCAAGACACGAGAGAAAAAGGTTGGAACGTGTGCACCTTGTGAATTCTTGTTGTCCCGAGTTGGTTGTGTAGCTGGATGTTGTACATATCTCCTCCACAATAGATGATAACGAAGTAGATAACTTGTGAAAAAGAATCACACAATCCAAAAGAGAGAATATGATACAACGTGACAGCTGATCGAGTACATACATGCTAAAAGAATAAAAACGAGTTCTGAAAATAAAAAGAAAATATGAAACTCGGGTTGCCTCCCGAGAAGCGCTTGTTTAAGGTCCCGAGCTTGACCTAAATTCTCTACTCATCACCATCGAGGTGGGCGTCCTTCGTTCGGGTATAGCACAATGAACGGTCGTGCACCTTGCAGGATCAATCAGCCCGCTCATGTCCTTCTTCTGCTTGATCGGGCTTAAGTCCATGCCATGTCGTCCCGAAGCAAGTGCATGGCCTAGCATCTTCTTCTATGTCTAGTACAATGAAATCTGTGGGTATACGAAAACTACCTACTTTGGTGGGGATGTTTTCATCAATACCCACCAGATACCTTACCAAATGATATGCGAGTTGTAGAGATATCCTGGTAAGCGTGAGCTCTTTGATGTTCATTCGCTTATAGACCGAATGTGGCATGAAGCTCACGCTTTCTCCTAAATCACACAAGGCCTTGTCAATGTCGATGTCCCTTATGGTGCATGGAATGGAGAAGCTTTTGGGTCCTTCAACCTCGGGGGCAGCTTGTTTTGGAGAATGGTGTTGCATTTCTCGGTGAGTGCTACTATCTCGCGCTCTTCGATGTGCCTCTTGTTGGAGAGAATCTCCTTGAGGAATTTGGCGTATGTAGGCATTTGTTGGAGGGCTTTCACGAACGGGATATTGATGTGGAGCTTCTTGAGGATCTCTACAACTCTTCCATATATCTCTTCATTCTTGTTGCTCACCAACCGTTGAGGAAACGATATAGGAAGTTTGTACACCAGTGGAGCAACATACAGCTTTTCTAGATCCAGTACTGCCCCTTCCATGATCGCGATGCCTTTTCCTTTATCCACAGATTTTCTTGCAGCTTTATCTTGCTCTTTGGGGGGCGAGTTCTAAATCAAATTCCCGTTGCAGAAGGTAATAGCATTCACGTGCTCTCTCGGTTTGAGATCAGGCTTCCCATGGAGTGTTCCAAGATTCCGAGAGGATGAGTCGGCCTGTTGCACTATGGAATTCTCCAGCATCTTCATATGCGTTCTCACATATTCCATTTTGAGCTCATTAATCACTGCCCCCATATCTGCCCCCATCTGAGTTTTAAGTTCATTAATCGCTGCCCTCATATCTGCATTGAGCTTGGCTTGAGTCGATTGCTGCTACATTTGCTCCTTGATGAACTCAAGCATTACTGCCTGAAGGCTTAATGAAGGAGCCTGAGGAGCTTGAGGAGCTTGCTGGAATTGTTGAGTACCCTGTTGGTACGGCTTCATACCTTGCAACTTCTGTTGGAAACCCTAGAACTTAACCGGTTGAGTCGTCTGGTAAGAGAAGTTCAGGTTGTTCCTCCAGTTCGGGTTGTAGGTGTTCCCAAATTTCATATTTCCTTGCTTTTTTGCATAACTTGTTTGCCCATATCCTCTTTCATTGTGCATTGATACGCTACATGCTATGTGTCTCCGCAGTTTACACAATACATGGTGTTTGCATTCCCCATTGCTCTGCCCTAGTTCACCTCATAGAGACCCCTTGTCTTGTTTGGCAAACCCCTCGGCGTGGAGCACATAGTGTGGTTCATGGCAAGGTTATCGATCAACTCATATGCCTCCTCTACACTCTGATCCATGAATGATCCTTTAGCAGCATTGTCCAACATTGTTCTGTGCTCATATGAGATCCCATTGTAGAAAGTCCAGATCGTGTACCAATGCTCTAGACCATGGTGTGGGCACATCTGTAGTAGGTCCTTAAACCTTCTCCAAACCTCAAATAAATTCTCCCCTTCTTTGCAGTTGAATGTCGTAATTTCTCCCCTTATCTGAATCCTCTTGTTGGGAGGAATGAACCGTGATAAAAACAAAGTGCAGAGTTGGTCCCAAGTAGTGATGGAATCCGTAGAAAGAGACTGTAGCCACGTTTGTGTGCGTCCCCCGATTGAGAAGGGGAAGACATGCAACAAAATTGCATCCTTTGAGACTCCATGTATCATGAATGTCCTAGAAAGCTTTGGGAAATCCATGAGGTGCTAATGGGGATCTTCATGGTTTCCACCCATAAACTTCTTCTGATACAACATATTGACCATGGCAGGCTTGATCTCAAATTGCTTTCTAGCAACAGTAGGCGTCCTTATTGCAGTTTAGAAATTATTCAAGTTTGATACCATGTAATCTCGAAGACGACGTGGTGGAGGAACTTGATGCTCTTGCGGTCGAGGTGGTAGATGTTGCTGATGTAATTGTGACACATTACCAATGGGTATCTAAGGTTATCCATTGCCGCCCAACACAACGTTTTAGTCATCCATCTCTCCTTGATTGGATGACTCTGCTCTCCCTTCTCCATTACTCTTTGTCAATTGTTTGCAGGTTCTCTCGATCTCGGAGTTGATCTGAAGTAGGTTTGAAGTACTGTGAACCCTAGGAATGCACTTGCAAAGGACAAGAAGAAGGAGTAAGGAAATAAAAAACGAAAAGAAAAGAAAAAACAAGTATAACCTATGACCGACTCTAAAACGTGTTGACAAATAGTCCCCGGCAACGGCGCCAAAAACTTAATATGTTGCGTTGAAGTTAAACAAATTAACCTAAACTACCCGCAAGTGTATGGCACATGTGTAGTACTCTAAGTGTTGATCCCACAGGGGCTACGCAACATAAACTAAACTCAAACAAATGAATCAAACTTGCTACAAATAAATATGGTTTTCAGATCAAATAACTAAAGGCAATAAACTAACGAGTTCTCGGCAATAAAACAAACGTTCTAGGATAAGCTTTCACCACAAGGATCTCTGGAACCAACAATCAATCAATCTAATCATGCATTCCCAATCAAGCTATCTAAGACAGACGATACTAATATGATTTTTACCCTTTTATGGCATAAAAACGCGATTTAATCAAGTCACCCCTACTTTTGTGGTTGGTACCTTGACCTAAAACCATCAATTTATGTGATTCATCCGATGAATCTTCAAACGTTACTACTCTACTTTCATGACCTAGTCTCAGTTGTTCTAAGCATGCATGTCGGGGATTAGAATTCTCATTTCAGTCCTTCTCCTAAGTCCCTAAAACATACATCTATTAGGCCTTCGTAAATACTCGACATTCAAATACTCATACAAAGAATAGAAAAACAAAAATAGGGAATTGCATTCATAAATCAATCAAAAGAGGTTCTGGGATTGCCTTGGGATAATCCCTTCTTCTAGAACAAAACTACTACTCTGACATGAGTTCGAAACAAAGCACCATGAAAGAAATAGATAGTCTAGAGAGCACAGATATCAAACAAAATGAGGTTCGGATCAATTTTCCCATGCATCATAAACACTACTTTTAGACGGGAGAGTATAAAGCCATGTAAACTTTGATTTCTCATCAATGAAGGTTACAAAATATTTCTTTTGATCACGAGAAACACATGGAGCTGTCCAAACATCTTAATGAATCAGCTCAAAACAGTATTTATAAACCGAAACAGAGTTTGCAAATACTTGTTTTACGTGCTTTCCTAAGATGCAAGCTTCACACGTTTCATGTTTATTTTTAAGATCGGGAAAAATGATATGAAGAACTTTACTATGAGGGTGTCCAAGTCTCTCATGCCACTTAGAAACTTTATTAAAATTTGATTTTGATAGAAACATGAACTCTGGATCACAATACATAGACTCGAGAACATAAAGACCATTAAGGAGCTTTCCTTTACCGATTACTTGTTTGCTTTCAATATCCTGTATCCAAAAAGAGTTAGAATCGAAACAAACATGACAATTAAGGTCTTTTGCAAGCTTTTGTATAGAGATAAGATTATTAGAAAATTTTGGAACGAAGAGAGCCCTTGTATCATGACCGAGAAGCATAAGCTTCCCAGTTCCTTTAATTGGAATACTCTCCCCATTCGCAATAGAAATAGAGGCACAATGAGGTTTTATATCTTTAAACAAGTCATGAGTTTTAATCATATGATTTGTAGCTCCAGAATCTATTATAATATGGTTACGAAAAGCAGAGAAAGCAGAGGTAACTTTACCTCCTTCTTCATCGGCTTTGTTTATTTAATTCCCTGCCAGAATCATTGGAAAAACCCCTCGAGGTCTGCCTTGGAGACAAACTCGGACTCAGAGGCCATATTAGTCTTACCTTGACTGTTATGGCTTCTACTCTTTAATGGGAGTGAAAATTCCAACAACGATCCTTTGTATGACCTTTCTTTTTGCAATACTCACAAGAGAAGTTATTTTTGAAAGGCTTGATCGTAGTTTGGAGATATTAGCTTCCTCGATCATTCCTTTAAAGAGACGATTTCCCCCTTCCTCCCTTTTAATCATCATACAAACTTCGTTAAACGATGAAAACATGTTTTGGCGAAGTATATGATGAATAAGGTCGTTGTATTTGTCGTCGAGGGAGAATACAAGGTTAAAGACTTAATTCTGGTTTGCTCTTTGAGCAATTTCCACAGGGTTCGCAGTATGAGACCTTAAAGTTTCGAGTTCTAACCATAATTCTTTAAAATCACCCAAAACATGGTTAAAAGGCTTTCCCTCTTGCCTTAGATTATTAAGGCCTTTCTTTATCTCATACACATGGCTAAGATTTGATTCATTGCCAAAAACTTGTTTCGGCTCGTCCGAAAGCTCCTTAGGAGACTCTATGTGCCCATATGGACGAAGTATACAAGATTCGAGGGAATTTTGAAAAATAACCAAGGCAATGAGTTTATTTTGTTCTCATTTTTCTGATCCGATACTTGAATATACCGGTTTCACATCCGATTCTGTCATTAAACCCCAAAGACCTCGCATGACAAGATTGGCCTTAGCAATCTTCGTCCAAATAGAATAATTGTTTCCATTGAACGAGATTGAGATGCTTTTGATCGAGCATGACGAGAAATCTGAGTAAACAAAGGAAAATAAAATAACAAAGATAGATCAAAAAAATTTACCGAAAAACAACTTTTGAAAGAGAATAGATTTCAAAAGAAATAAAATCGATAAAAAAATTTCCGAGACTCAATCACCGCTCTGATACCATGTAGAATTTGTAGAACAAAGATGAATCAGCGAAAGCAAGAAAGAAAGATTAAGAGCGAGCGAAAGATCGAGAGAATTAGATAGAATAAGAATAAGTATTCTCTTATGTATTTCATTACAACTAAAGGTACCTATTTATACAAGTAGAAATGGTGAAAAACAAGGAATACAAGTTTACATGCAAGGCACAAGTTTAGATGTAACATGCATGAGCTGGAGCGGTGAACAACGAATAGGACACCACGGAGGTCATAAATAGGTTTGATCAGTTCGTAGGTCGCGGGACGCAGAATGCGAGACGTGGCTCGAGACGTGATGCAGGACGCAAGACGTGGCCCGAGATGCGGAGAAGAACGAGACGCGGCTCGGGATACGGCTCGGAACGCGAAGAGAAAGGGGGAGACGTGACTCGGGATGCAGGACGTGGGATGCGGCTCGAGAGGCGATGCAGGATGCGGGACGCGACCCGGGATGCAGAGAAGAACGATACGCGGCTCGGGACGCGGCTCAGGACGCGAAGAAGAGCGGGATGCGGCCTTTCTTCTTAACAATCTCACTCTCGTATTATCTTTGTTTACACTTTTCATCGATTTATTACATGATTTTTAGTCTCCCAAATTTTTTTGTGCATTTTAGTTTTTACAAGGTGTTTAAAGGAATAGGAATAAGGAGAAACTTTGGTTGAAATACCGAAAGATTTTAGACTTCACAAGCAACATGGGCATCAAGGGAGCAATTTCGCTCGGCTAGAACATGCCTGCACTCGATTGAGCAACAAATGTACAAGCTCAAATTTTCCAATGATTTCGCTTAGAAATAATGAACAAAGAGACAACCTTCCCTCAGACCAGACACCAATTAGTTCAATCAAGCAAACCACCCGAACATTGCGGATGGTCGATCGAAATACCCAAGGACTGTAGTAAAGTCGACATTGCTTGGCCCGAGTAACACTTTACTTGGAAGGTTAGCACCTCAAAATCAATCGAATTACTCAAATTTTGAGGAGTTTGACTTACAATGTTTTGAAACATCGAATTCTTGTTCTTTGTTTATTTTTTATTTAATACATAGTTTGAATTCTTTTGATTCTTGTTGACTACTTGAACTAATTATCTTACTGATTAATTCTGATAGAGATATTGGATGAATATAGATCACATGCATTAAATAAATTTAATGTATCATATAAAAAATTAGGTTATTATAAGATGGTTTAGAAATCATGATATCGTTCGTTTATACATTCAGCGTTAAGATCATTTGATAGAGATATGAATAATTGAATGCTTGAATATATATCTAGACATGGAGAGAGGTTGAATCAACATAAGTAAGAGATTGAATTCTTTAATCATAACATATTAACATGTTTATGACATCCTTTTAAAAGTAAAGCTAAATGCACCAAGTAACTACCAAACATTCATGCATTATCTCATATATAAATATATATATATATATTATTTTGTCGTATATAATTAGATTTTATAACGCACCATAATTTGTTCATAACCATAGTTTTAGTAGAATTTATATAGATTCATTATAACCCTTGTATTCAACCATGGTGTTATATAATTCATTAATCATATGTAATAAGGAGGTTTTTTTCTCTTATTTGGAGAAGCCACGTCACTAAGAGAGAGAAAAACTTCAATTTAAATCTAATCTTAATACTAATAAATGACAAGGTGCAATATATTTCTTTTAATTTTTTTGAATTAATCAAATTTAAGTTTCTAAATTTTGAAAAAAATATTAAAAATAATTAAGTCGCAAAGTATTCGCTTATGGTAATTTATTGTTATAAAAAATATATAATAAAGAGATTTTTTCTCTTCTTCGGAAAAGCCACATCACCAAGAGAGAAAAACATTTGATATAGATTTATATGATAATTAAGTTGCAAGGTATTTGTTTATGGTAATTTATCCGTTATTAAAAATTGAATAAAATCATATTATTTTATATCAATCTGTATTTAGATATAGAATCATATCAAGAATCAAAATCAAATAAAGACTCAAAATTTTAGGTTCACATTATTAGCTTCAGTTGAGTTATTCATGTAGTTTAGTTGTGCATAATCATATATAATAAAAAAAAAAGTTTTTTCTTCTTCTTTGGAGAAGCCATATCACCAAGATTGAGAAAAACTTCTATTTAAATCTAATCATAATACTAATTAACGAGAATGTGACAATATATTTTTTAAAATTATTTACAAAATTTTTTAAAAATAAATTATAATTTCTTATGAATTAATCAAATATAAGTTTCTAAATTTTGAAAAAAAAATATAAAAAATAATTAAGTTGCAAGGTATTCATTTATGTTAATTTATTCGTTATAAAAAATTGAGTAAAATCGTATTATTTTTATATCAATCTGTATTTGGATATAGAACCATATCAAGAATCAAAATCAAATAGAGACTCAAAATATTAATATTTAACGAAAACAACCAATACATTACACAAAATATAAATATAGGTAACAAAATATTTTATACAATGTATAAACACATATGGATGCATATTAAGTTAAACATATATTCGGTTTTTATCTTCGCATTTTGTATTTCTACTTATAAAAATTACATATATCAACCTCATAAACCTAGAGGTTTTCAAAGACCTATAATTTGATATATTTTGTTGGGTTTTTTTTCTTGCAATGCGGAGCTAAGCATAAGCGACAAGCGAGTGGAACAATGCATGTAAAAAAATGTTGTTTACTCATCTGTTGGCTAAATATTTTTCCCCTTTTAGGTTCACATTATTAGCTTGAGTTGAGTCATTCATATAGTTTGGTTGTACATAATTCTGCAGATTATAGTTGTAGTAATTGAGATGTTATTAGAGATGATCATTATGCAACTAGAACAACTCTAAAACCTTAAGTTTGATTCTAAATGTGTATTGATCCACTCGAGTTTTGTTTTGAACTAGGAAATGTTATTGTTGGTGTATAGATACAATAACATTCAGACCTTTTTTCGTTTAGACCAACGTTGTTGGCGTATTACAATACTATGAGGTTATTCTCTATTTATCTTGGAAAATAAAAGGGCTTAATGATCACATTGATGAAGAAAGTTTTGGCCTTTCGATTTCAATACCACTCATATGTCTTCAACTTTTTAATTTCCTTCATATATGAAGCGATTTTCCTTTGCAATCGTAGTGGAAATTAATTCTTCATGTTAGCATTTGGTTTTGTGTTCCTCCTAAACAAAACTCATATCTTATGATATCTCTACATCATTCATTTTTTTTAGAAATATTGAGAATGGAGATTAATGGACAAAGCAAAAGGGATCACTAACGCCATAAACAAATTGGGATCGATGAAATCAATATATCATTTTGTTAGTTATCATAGTATCGTGATCTACTTCTTTCTTTCTTATCAATTGGAAATCTAGCTTTTTTGTTGTTTAATACAATTGTTTCGGTTTTCATAAATCTATGTTGTATTTTTATGCTTTTGTGTAAACCAGATTCATATTAATATTCATTTGTTTATTATGTTCAAATTCGATATTTTTACTATATTGTTTCATTGCCTCTCTTGCTGAGGAAAAGTCAATATTTTAATTATATATTTCTATCTCTATTTGCAAATTACTTTTGCCTCATTGTCTTTGTGTCTACTTCAAAAATTGTTGTCTTTTCCAAGTTTTATTGTTGTAAATGATTCAAGACGTATGGTAAAAAAACCTCAAATCACTCGATTAGATTTGTTATATCCTTTTTAGGTTAGAAGTTTGGATATTCTTTTTAATTTATCAATTTAATATTATTCTTTAACAAATATATGTATGTACTATCTCATAGTAAAATATTTATCTATCGTATTTTTATTATCATAGTAATATCCTAATCATGACAGAACCACCACCAACACATGTAACGAGACATAACATAAGAAAAAAATAATTCAAAACGAATTTATTAATATTAAGATTATAAATACGTATGTAGTTAGTTATATCATTAACGGCCTAATATTGATCGTAAATTAATTTAAATTTAGAAAATACTTAAATATACTATAAATAATCGGTATTAAATTTTAATATTCTATTATTTTAGAATACATAAATAATCATATATAAATAAAATTAAGATTGTTCCGTTTTTAAAAGTTCGTGCATCCGCTTCGAATGGTTTCATTCACAACGATCTTCTTTTGTTTGCTACATGGTTCAAGATTCTCTATTTCATTTCTAACGTATTTTCTAATGGTTTCAAGCTTAAAATTAATCAAAAGCCTTGGAATTATAGAAGAAGTTTTCTTTAACATTTACTTTGAAGTGCAGAAATTGCATTGATCAAGGTTGCAAAATCATCACTGAGGCTTGCTTACAAGGTTTACGCTGTTGGTCCTATTTTTGCAATGAAGGTATATTGTGTACATTCTCTATAATGCTGGAAAATTCTTCTTTATATATGCTATTGCTATATAGGCATTTCTTTTGTTTTCTTTTTTTTTTAATCCAAATTGATGCAAAATGGGGCTTAAAAAATCTATATGCAAAGCATGAGCGGAGATTATTTGCGACATGTCTTGGTTCCTCTTACTAGAAGAATGTTTAAATATAGAGCTCAATAAATCAAGTCGTTTACTTTACGAGAGTATCATTTTTCCTCCCATGATTATATTTGAAAATCTCATTTCTCTAAAAAAAACACCATCAATGAAGATTCATGACATGTAAGTGCTCTTGATTATCCTTGAATTAGTACCATAATTCACGTATACTCTTTATAATGTTGGTTAGAAACCTTTTTTCGAAAATATATATTTTTGGGTTTAGGGGCATAGACTATGATATTAAAGGTCATGATCAACAAACAAAGTGATTCAAAACTCCTCTGTATTTACTTTGAAAAAATAAATATCGATCTAGAGATAGTGTAAATCAAGATGCACATGGAGAAATGACTTGATTTAAAAACCAAGTTATCATAGGGACGAGTCTAAAATATAAGACACTTAGAAATTCAGGACGCATTCATATCAAGTATTGGTTGGATTGGTTGACCACATAGAACTTTTATCAGGTAAGTAGTTTTGCAATGAATTAATAATATTATTTCTTCTGTAATAATTTGCTCACCTTGCTTGAACCATTTCAAATACAAAAAATATGTCGTAGAAATATCAATATAGAATGGACTTCTATGCACTTTCGTTCAAATATTATTCAAATTATTGTCAAGAAATCATTCATGATCGTAACACACACTATTCTCATTATGATCAATGCTTTTAAAACAACAAATTAACACATATTATTTATTTTTTTGTTCATGTGATTGCATAATTAACACTTTGATCGTTTTGTTCCACAAACATCTATACCAATGAAAATCTAAAGACAATCAAGAAATTCTAACATAAGTTAGTTTTAAAGGTTTTCAAATTATATCAATACCTCAATAATTATTTTTTAATCATGTTATGATTTAAATTTAGTCATAATAAATTATGCAGGTACAAATAGAAAAACAATCATGCGGAAACTCATGTCCAAATCGTGCAATCATTTTCTCTGAAAAATTACGTTTTAAAATTTCAAAGATTTTATTAACAAATCATTGTGTTAGTTTATATTACATTTTATAAATCTATTGGTTAAATTTTTACATTGAAAAATTAGAATTTGTGTGTTTGTATTGGCTGATATATACATCAAATGTCATGACAATGTTTGAATTAATGAATTCTGTATAACATTTAAAAATATTAGAATTTAATTTTAACAAAACTGCGCAACGCGCGGGTATCATCTAGTTATATATATAAAAGGAGAATGTTTTACTCTCTTATCCTTCAGCCACTAAGCATCAACATCATCAAGTTGGTTTTTCATATAAAAAATATTAATTATTTACATTAATTTAATATTTATGTTACATCTTTTCAAACTTTTTGTAACTAATATAAATTTATCCAATTAATTAATAATATTAATTATTTATGTCTTCCACTATCCCATTAATTTTCTCTTTCACAAAAAATTAATGATATTTTTTATTGAATTTAATTAATATTTAAGTTATTATTTTGAAAAATGATGTCTTCTCTTTACATCATGTCATCAACTTTTTTTGTTTTCTTTTATTCGTTTGATTTCTTTTATCCAACATGTGTAAATGTTGATGAAATAAAAATAAGACTTATTTAATATATAAAAATAGATCATTGTAAAAGTTCTTTGTATGATTTAAAGCAATAATATGTATATCTATATAAGAATTTAATTAATGTTTCAGTTATTATTTTGAAAAAGGATACATTCTCTTTGCACCTCGTCATCAATTTTTTTGTTTTCTTTCATTGGTTTTTTTTTTCTTTTTTCTTTTTTAAAAGAAAATATGTGAAAATCTATATGTGTTAATGTCGAAGAAAAAAAAACTTATTCAATAAATTAAATATGAAAAACCATCATCCTAAATTTTTTTACAAGATTTAAAGCAATATTTCATATATATATATATATATATATATGTTACTTACATATATATATTTAACTATCTCATGTTCATATATGGAACTCAATTACATCAAATAATATTATTTATGCAAATAACTCATAAAAATAAATTGAAATTTACAAATAAAAAATATTAGATTTTAAATACCATGCAAATATAATTGACATATGTTATATCATTATTTAAAAAATATATTATAAAATTTAACATTAATCAATGTTCAAATGATTAATTTATCCATTAATGTTAAGTAATAGGTAAAAAGCTTTCAGAATAAAATCTGAAAATTGTTTACACTTTAAAAGTGATCATAGTTTTTCTTAAAACGTTATATATTCATGTTGTTAATTTTTTATTCTAATATTAAAAATTTTATTTGTTTTTTAATTGTTCACATTACTAATTTTTTATCTCTATTCAATTTATCATCTCACATAACATATATATTGAAATGAAAAATTTAAAATATAAATACTTGTTAATGAAAAATAATATATTTATATAAATCAATATGTGCACTATGCGGGTTTTAAAGCCTCTTCAAGGTTTATTGATGTGTTTCTCTGATGTTAATATGATAATCTACATGGTTATGGTCAAGCTTTTGAAAGCAAATAAACATGAAAAATTTGGAAAACAAATAAATGAAAAGTTGTTCATCGATACATATCATGTTTAGACGAAGAATATTGGTAAGGAATAGGGGGTTTGAATGAAATTGTCATAATCAAGATTATCGTGTTGAATTTCATCCCATAATATATATTATGATCTAAGTATTTATATATTTTCTAATAGTTACTAATATTGTATCTTATGATATAATATATAATATTATATATTAAGATCTATAAATTTGTTTAGATCTAAAAGTAGTTATATATTAACATTATTCTTTTTAATTCATAAATCAATAACTATTAAAATTGTTAATTTATTTTATTTTTCGTTGCATTTTCACATCAATGTCGTTGTATTTTCACATCAATATATTGTAACTCCATTAATTTTTTTTATACACCATAATATATGTTGAAATAAATATTTTAAATAATAAAATAATTGGAAAAAAGCCTATTCCCCCCTTGATTTTCATGCTTTAGTCCTATTTCCCCCTCGATTTTGACCCTCGTCCTATTCCCCCCTCGATTTTCAGTTTCAGCCTATTTCCCCCTCGATTATCATGTTTTAGTCCTATTCCCCCC
>CM071874.1:16036211-16048175 GCA_036759665.1 Gynandropsis gynandra
TCTCTCTCTCTCTCTCTCTCTCTCTCTCTCTCTCTCTCTCTCTCTCTCTCTCTCTCACACACACACACACACACACAAACACACACACACACACTCAAAATAATTGTGTCACCAGCAATCAAGGAAAGAAAGAGGGTGAAAACAAAGCAGGAGAAAAAGCCAGCTCCTTTTGTTTGCTCTTCCACCAAAAGAGTCAAACTCAGTCTTCTCTCTCTCTCTCTCTCTCTCTGCAGCAGAGGAAGCTAAGCAATCTCTCTCTATAAAGAAAGAGAGGAATGATGAAAAACAGGAAATCGAGCGTAATGATTTGAGCTTACAAATAAAAAAATTCAGAAGATTTAGTGCAAGCATCAGTGAAAACAAAGCAGGAGAAAAAGCCAGCTCCTTTTGTTTGCTCTTCCACCAAAAGAGTCAAACTCAGTCTTCTCTCTCTCTCTCTCTCTCTCTGCAGCAGAGGAAGCTAAGCAATCTCTCTCTATAAAGAAAGAGAGGAATGATGAAAAACAGGAAATCGAGCGTAATGATTTGAGCTTACAAATAAAAAAATTCAGAAGATTTAGTGCAATCAATGACAAGCTTTTCTTGATCCTCTCCTCTCCTCTCCTCTCCTTTGCTGCCCTCCGGAGAACTAAACAACCATAAAAAATTGTGCCTGGATAACAAATAAAATATGATAATATAATAATATCTGGGTGTGGTGAGAACAAGAATGAGGAACAAAGAGAAAAAGGTCAAAAATAAAAGAACATATATTTTACAGAGGACAACAGAGAGAGTGATAGAGAGCATAATAGTGTGGGAAGAAAAAGGGACAAATGTCAAAAGGTGATGGAGAGAGAGAAACAAGAATGAAGCATCTCCACCCATCCCACCACCACTCCTCTCTCTCTCCAAACCCTATTTCCAACGTGTTCTTTTGTTTCTTTATATAACTTTTGAAAAAAATTATCTATTATATAATTGAACTTTAATTAATATAAATATTTTACTATTTTATGCATTAAGTAGAAAACAATTTTATGTTTATATATGTATTTTTGATATTTTTTATGTTATATTTAATTAAACAAAAACTAATTTTTTAATATAATACTAAAATTTGATTCATTTTAAATTGAATTTTTTATATTAAATTTTCTATTGGTATTTGTAACTTCAATGATAACCAAATTTAGATATAAAAAAATATTATGTTATAGATTTTATATGAGTTAAAAAATAAATTATATTTATATATATAATTCTAAATTTTGAAATTAATTTGTTATTCAATTAAAATCAAACCATATCATATATTTTGATAAATAATATTTAAATGTGAAGTGTTTTTTATATTTTATAAAAAAAATATATTTACGATCTATTTTCACTCTATAATGCAAATTTTGATTAAAGTGAAAATGCTTTGAAATATTAAAATTCGGATCTCGACGCTTTTATGATCTTCTCTAGTCATCAATGAAATTAAATCTTTACATACAAATATGTATGTATATATATAAATTGCTAATTTGGAAATATATTACTCTGAATTTTGTGTTCAGTTAAGTTTTTTTTTAAACGTGACTATGATAAAAGAAAATGTAAACCATTGATTTAGAATATTTTTTCTGTAAACAATTCATCTTCAATTAATTTATCAGATATTGTACATCAATTATTGTTTATACATATTGAATTTATTTTTAGTGAATGCATTTAATAATTAAGATATTGTAGAAATAAGATTGTACTGCTGTAATTATAATATTAAAATTTTTATCTTATATTTTTTTTTTAAGATTGAATTGTCTGTATCAATTATTTTTCATGAATGATATGCTGATTTTCTATGTTTTCTCTTTAAACGTTTTCCAGTGGTTTACCATCAATAAATAAATGAATGGACGAATATTATTTTAAAACGTAATAGATGTTATTATGTGTTTGACGGAGTTAGTCGGTAATCATACTTATATTAATTACCGATCCACCTTTTTTTCTTTTGCTGCCACTATAGCTCCTTTTATGATGCATCGTTATGTCATTTTACTCCAATTTTTTTTTTAAAGGTTCAAACCAAATACAAAACAAAACCAAAGCACAACCTAAAAAAAAAGAAAAAAAAACCATAAATTTCAATTGGGGTAACTTAAAAAATATATTTGAATTGTTATGATGATTTCAATACTATACTTCTTTAAAAACAATCTCAATTATCATCTACTCATATTATAACCTCATAATGTTCATGTCCTATAATCCATAACTTTATAACTTTCTTTCTCCTCCAAAGTCTCATAAAGTCGTACGGTCACATTGTATCACAAAGTCATATTAAAACACATAGTCGCAGTGGATTATTGAGTCACATTGGGTCACGAAGCTTCATCGAGTCGTACGGTCGCATTGGGTCATAAATTCATATTGAAACACATAGTCGCAGTAGGTCACAAAATATCCTATAAGAATTTACTCTATTTTATGTTTTTTTTACAGGTGTAATGGATTCAGTTGATTAGAAAATCACACTGATTTATTTTTTGTATGTTGATACATGAGGAAAATATATAAATAGAGAATTTGAATGGGTTAAAAGAGTTCAGAAAAACCACAGAATCTTTTTCTATTGTCCTGCAATTAGTGTGATATACTAGCAATTTATTGATGAGTAATGCGCAAAGATGATGATGAAAATAATACAATGACGTTGAATTTAGCTATTTACCCAATATTTGTCAAAATAGGAGGCTGACATATATAATGAATGACAAACATCTTAGCTGTTATCTATTCGATCGAATAAAATGAATTCAACCTCTACTTTATGTGGAGATAGAATCGGGAAGTGTTAAGTGTGAAATGGAAATTGAGAGGGAAGTTGAACCTCTAATTCAAGCTTTTTTGGAAGCATTGCTAGAGAATGTGGGAGTTTTTGGAAGCATTGCTAGAGATGGGAGAATGGAAGTATTGTAGATTATGATGACTGCGTTATTGTAGGTTCAAATAACAAAAGTAGAGTTAGGAGCAATCCGAAAAAAATAATAAATATTTTGTATACGCCTAATTCTGATAGTGAACATACGAGCTAGTTAAGAGAAGACGATGAATGTGCCATGAATATGGTCATTCATGAAGTTATGGTTTGTGGCAGTAATGAAGGTGCTAGTGATGTGCCAACAGAGCATAAGGATGGCGATGATGATGGTAAGAATAACTTGGACATGGTAGTTTACGAGAGACCAAACAATTGAAATTCAAATTTTGAGTTCGAATATGGATTACAACTTCAAATTGAGCAAGAGTTTGATAGCAAGGAGGATATACATGCATTTGTAAGGAAGGGTTCACTTGAATCTTCTTTTAAATATGCATCATTGAGTTCTGATTCAAATGTGTTGGAAGTACGATGCAAATCTAGTGGAAATGGTTGTAAGTAGTAATTATGTGTGACAATAATTCCTAATTCCAAATGGTTTAGTGTGAGAACACACTATTTTATTCATAATTTTTTACCTGTATCTAAATTGATAAAAGCTACAAAGGGCACAATGCAATAGGTTAAAGATTATTTGAATGAGGAATATGCTAGGAAATATGAAACACCTTCAGTAAAAAATATTGATGGCTCGTGTAAAAGTAAAGTATGATGCTAATATATCGTATTTGATGGACTTAAGAGGCAAATGTAGTGCTAAAACAGATATACGTGGTAATGCCATTGATTATTATAGGAGGCTTCCAGGGTGGTTGCACATGTTTACAGAAAGAAATTCTGGATCTGTCGCAAATCTTCAGCTGGACGGTGATGGAAAAAGCTTTAAATATATTTTTATAGCTGTGGGAGCGGCTATAGAAGAATGGAAATACATACGTAAAGTGTTTGTTCTGGATGCAACATTTCTAACAAGACTTTACAAGGGAGCATTGACCGGGGCAACTGCTTAAGATGGTGAAAATCACCAATATCTTCTAGCTTGGGAAATAGGCGACAGGGAGAAGGACAAATCATGGACGTGGTTTTTGTCAAGGTTTAAAGAGGTGATACCAGATGGACGTGATGTCATTGTGATATCTAATCGCCATAAAAGCTTGATAACAACAGTCAAACAAGTGTACAAAGAAGGTTCTCATGGTTTTTGTGCGCAATATATATCGCAAAACATAAAGAGCTACGTCGATAAAGGCCAAGGTAATAAGAGTTCAAAGGGTGATAATCTAGCGAAAATATTCTTCAAATGTGCAGCAACATACACGGTGAATGAATTTGAAGAACTATTTATTGATTTCAAGGCCATGTGCAAATATGACTTTTGTGACTGTTGTGACCTTTTTGACCTTTGGGTCTGTTGTGACTTTTGCACATGTATCTTAATGTTGCAAATTATTTAGAGAAAGAGGAACTTGATCCCTTTAAGTGGTCAAAATGAAAATTTAAGGGTGAAAGGTACAACTTATTAACCACTAATGGGACCGAGTCAAACATATCCACATTGAAGACATTACAAAAGTTTTCGATGCTAGCATTTTTAGATATTTGTTTGGAAAAGACGATGGAATGGTTCAATAGGTATATATTGGAAACATCTACTGGTGAAGCTCCAAGAAAGACCCCATCTTCATCGAGATAAACTGGTTCAAGTGCCAACATCAATAACAATGTTTATAACGTGACAACCTAGATAACGCTAACATAAAAAAAGAAAGTTTTTTATTTTGTAATAATATGTTATTTGTATTATTTAAACTAAATATTGGTACTTTTAATGTATTTTTAGACAAAACCTTTGAGTTTAACCCAATATTACGAGAACTCATCCGACTCATGTAACCTAATATAACCCATGTGTGATCCTCATTTGGCATAAATTAATATGATGCGTATAGTTGAAAATATCTTATTTTGTTACGTCCTTCCATTGTTGACGCAAAAGGACTACTATGACCTTTGTGATATTGCGACCCATGCAACCCATGCGAAGTCTCTTTCGAAATGTCATTTTCAAATTTTTTGAATTGTTGATGTTTAATTATGAATCAATATAGAAAATAATATTAATAATATCGAAATTTCACGAAATATCAAATGTATTTTTTTTGAAACTTGTTCAAATTCATCCAACGAGTTCTTAAAACACTACTATCACTTTTGAAACACATTTATCCATTCTACACTCCTTGTGACACATGAGGAAAAATCCATTTTAACTATTGCTCGATGTTGTTAAGTATCTGAATTAACATGATTATGTTCCAAAATGTATCGAAGGCACAATTTAAACATCCAACGTAATTTGTGATCTTGCGACCCATGCCATATTTCTTTAGAAATTTCGTTTTCAAAATTTTTGAATTGTAGATGTTTAATTAGGAACCAATATAGACAATAATATTAATAATGTCAAAATTTGACAAAATATCAAACGTATTTTTCTTTTAAGTTTGCTCAAATTCATCCAAGGAGTTTTTAAAACACTATTATCACTTTTGAAACACATTTATCTGTTCGACACTTCTTGTGAAACGTGGGGAAAATTCCATTTTAACTATTTTTGACGTTGTAAAGTATCTGAATTAACATGTTTGTGTTCCTAAATGAATTGAAAGCACATTTTAAATGTCCAACGTAATATGTGATCCTTGTGACTGATAACGCCTAATTTATCCTAGTTTTTTCATCTCTTTCTAGAGTTAGTTTTATTATGATTTTGGACTTTATCGATTTATTAAGTAGAATTGAGTCTTCTTCTATCGTCTTCTTGTGTTTTGCAGGAAACGAAGATATCGGGACACAAACGTGAGCAAATGCCACAAAACTACCCTCGGTTCAAAAGTGCACGACCAGACACAATAGATATCTCGATCGGCTTTAAATAGAAACTCTTCTGAAGAGAACACACGGCTCGGGCGCATGCAAAGCCCGACCGATCACCCTTTTGAAGAAGTGTCTGACCGAGATTCATGTTGTGTCTGGTTGGGTGTCCAAGATTTCTAAAAGGACGAAATGGAAACGTGTCACTTTGGAGGAGAAGAGAAATGGAAACCTGCCGCTTGCACAAAATAGAAACCAGGTTGCCGCTTGCACAAAATGGAAACCCTTGTTGTCACTTGCACAAAATGGAAACCAGGCTGCTGCTTGCACAAAATGGAAACTAGATGAAAAGGAAAGAATGGAGAAAAAGGAAAGGCAAGCGGCTGGAGGGAAAAGAGGGAGCGGCACCGTTTTAGAGAGAGGAAGACGTCAATTTTCAAGGAGGCGAGTTGAGGAGAGAGAGCTGAAGGCCGGAGCAAGGCTAGAGCCGATGAGACGATCTCGAAATGCGGAGGAGCTATTGAAGGCTACGGTATTAGAATAGAGAATCATCTCTCTATGTACCTATGGCTAAGATAAATTTGGTTCATGCTTTGTTTTGTGAACCCATATACGAGTAGATCCGTTACCACAAGTTAGAGTATCGCCATTGGGAATATGTAATGAAAGCTAGTGCTTAATGCTTGGTTATAATATTTCATCATTTTCAGATTGATTGGTTGCCTCTAATGCTTTTTTGTTGCTGATCACATGAATGAATGATTTTAAATGTTTGATTGTATCAAGAGATAGATCAGGGTTTGGAACCTAGCCATGGTTTGAGGTTTGAATCGATTAGAACCTTGGTCGATCGATCGATTGAACCCAGGGATTAGGATATCGGTCTTATTGTGTTTAGTATGTTTATTGCCCAACTGGGAGGTTGGTAGTACGCATGCTATATAGTGGGATTAGGCATCGGGAGAGTCAGTCCCTAGGATAGTGCTTGAATCCCCTAAAATTGTGATATTATCTATAACCATGATCTTTAATGGCATTTCATTGCATTATTGTGCACTTCTAAAAATTAGTGGTGTTTAGCGTCATTTAATTTATCCCGTTAATTAGTTTAGTCATCATTTCGTATCCACCGATTGATTTATGCATGTCATGTTCATTAGTTAAACAACTCTATAATTGCATCAGTTCCCCAGTGTTCGACCCTGGTACTACACGATCCGTATTCTTGCAGAAACGTTGGTCTAGGTAATTTTATTACTTTAGATTAACCATACATCAAGTTTTTTGGCACCGTTGCCGGGAACAAATTACAACATTAATGTTAGGATACTTTTGAACTAGGACACAGTCCTTTCCAGAATATTTAGTTCTTTTTCATATCTTTTCTTTTCTTTTGTGTCAATTTTTACCTTTCGGAGCTCACCCAATTCTTGTGTTTTGTCTTTTCTTGTGCAGCTCATTCGTGCATGAGGAGTACCGAAAATGCTAATCTAGTCTACGTTCAGAGATTGATAAAACTGCTAAGGCATTAAAGAAAAGATCGAAAGCTAGTGCAAGCCAACCGGTAGACAATACATAAGCGAACTTAGACAAAGAGCCCGAATAGGTAATTGAACCTGAACCTATAGATGGGAGCAAAAACGAACAAATGGCACAACTTGGCGACCCAAACGCACCACCCCTGCTGCCCTACCAGTGCAAGCTGAGATGATCTATTGATCCTACACGGTTCCTAGGCACACCCAGCTCCTATCATGGATCATTAGGAGGAACGCTCGCATCAAACCACAATCAGCATTTATTATGCTAAGCAATGCATTGTTTAGACGTAGACCTGTTGAGGATCTGAATCAGCACCTCACAGACTTCAAGATGGTCTACAAAGCTACCAGAGTTGGAGAAGGGATTTCAGATGAGGATGTCATGTTAGCTGTGTTCCCGTTCTCTATGAAGGACAAAGCGCATGATTGGCTATACTCTCAACTGCTAAATTCTATACATTCATGGGGACAACTGGAGGGGAAGTTCATGACACGGTTCTTTCCTCAGAGTAAAGCTCAGCTCGCCAAGAATTTGATCAACACATTTGTGCAAGGAACAACTAAGAGTTTATCTGAAGCATGAGAATAATTTAAAGGTTATAAATGCCTTTGACCACACCATGACATGGATTAGAGCTACCTCATACATAACTTTCTGCAAGGATCTTTGGACAACACGAGGATACTGATTATAGCCGCAACTGGAGGGTCGTTGAGTAATCTCACATTTCCCCAGATCGATGACCTAATCGATTGAATGGCAAATGATGGAAGAAATGCTACATGGGAATACAATCGTAACCTTCCAACGAAGGTAGATAATGTGAAGGAGATGTGTGCTCTACACGCCACAAAGTTGCAGGAATTTACTATATGTTGTCTGAATCATAGTGTCAGCACTATTTAGAGCAATTAGGGGAACAAGAAGTTTAGGGGAATGTGGAAGTGAACTACGTGGGCAATAATTCTCCTTTGGGGAATACATATAACTCCAGATGGAGAAATCACCCAAACTTCTCGTACAAGAATCCCGACGTTGTGTTGAATGTGCAACAACCATCGGGAAATTTTCAGCCGAGGGTAATGCAGAGAAACCAGAATTTCCAGCCGAGAATGTAGCCGCAAAATCTGAGTTATCAACCACGTGCACCACCGCCGACCCATTCTGAAGAAACCCCTAATATTAGCGCCATGTTCGCCCGCCTCCTCCAAAAGCAACAAAATCTGAACAACCTATTGATGGGAGTGAAAGCAGAGCAAGACAGTGCCAAGAAGCAGATTGAGAGTTTTCAAACCCATATTAGGCATTTGGAAACGCAAGTCGTGCAATTAGCACAAGGAGCAGCATGCCAGCAAGGACATCTGCTCAAGAAACCGGAAGTGAATCCCTATGAGCAGATCAACGCCATTTATCTGAGGAGTTGTAAGACGGTGGATCAGCTCGCTCCTACGATATCTGACAAGGGTGAAGTATTTATCACCGTAACGGAAAAGGCTATTGACCTTGTCGAGCATAAGGAGAAATCTAAAGAGGAAGAGGAGCCAAGGTACGTAAAACGTGATCCGAGGCCACGTCCTTTGCCATTTCCATAACTTCAGCGCAAGAAGAACGATAACACCCAATTCTCAAAATTCTCGAAAATGTTGAAGAAAATGAACATCACCATTCCATTCCATGAATCATTGAAGAAGATGCCATCGTATGTCAAATTCCTTAAGGACGTTTTTGCTCACATGTTGTATTTGCCATAGCTCACATGTTGTATTTGCCATAGCTCGGTACTCTGCCTCAGCACTGGAACGAGAGACCACTGATTGCTTTTTTCTTCTCCAAGTGAAAAGGTTCCCTCCGACAAAGGTACAAAACCCTGTCGTTGATTTCTAGTCTTTGTGGTCACCGGCCCAATCTGCATCACAATACCCAATTAGACTAGGTCCTCAACCATGGCTTCCTCCCATTCTGGCTTCCCTTTGGCTTATCTATAGGTTTGTGGCTCGATAACCCAGTCAATTTTACTAAGAAAAGCTTTATAATCAGTAGAGATAAAATTTTGAATAGGATGTTCGGTAGGATGCTTGTTTGCCATGCCATTGAAATAGGGTGTTTGGTTGCCATGCCATTGAATAGGATTGTGAATCCATTCTAAGATTGTTCGCCTTATTCTAGTGCTTCTCCGAGGCACTATCTCATTTAGAATCCTTCCTTCAACTTCATCATGATCCTCATTTTGGTTATGATCATGGATTTGATCTTCATTCTCATGATTTGAGGCCCGAGATTCCTCCTCGTGATTTTGTTCAGAATATACATCATGGCTTTCTTGTTCTTCATTTTGTGATATTTCTTGATCATTTTGGTCTTCATGATGTTCTGGTACACATGTTGTATTTTTCATAGCTCGGTACTCGGCCTCAACACTGGAATGAGAGACCACCGATTTCTTTTTGCTTCTCCAAGTGACAAGGTTCCCCCCAACAAAGGTATAGAACCATGTCGTTGATTTCTGATGTGGTTAATCTCAAGTAATAATTTACCTAGACTAACGCTTCTGCAAGAATATGGATCGTATAGTACCAGGGTCGAACACAAGGAATTGATGCAACTCTAAAGCTAGTAAACTAATGAATAAGACGTGCGATATCGATGAATGATGAGAAAGCGAACGAAACTAAACTAAACTAATTAATGGGATAAACTCAATGACTAAATACCACAGGTGTCGAGAGATGCACGATGATGCAACGAAGTTCTAACAAGATCATGGTCTCAGATATTATCACGAGTTCAGGAAATTTAAGTTCTAATATAGGAACTGACTGACGTAGACTTGTCCACTATCTAGCATGCGTATACCAATCTCCCAATTGTGTATCTCACCTACTAGACGCATTAAGATCGCTATCCTAATTCCTAAGTTCAATCAACCGACCGGCCAAGGTTCTAAATCAATTGAGGCACATCATTCTAAATCAATTGAGACTTCATATCATGGCTACGTTCCAAAATCCAACTCATCTCCCAATGCAATTAGATTTTTATGATCATTCATTCAAGTGGCCAACAAGAACAAAAGCATTACGAACAACCAATCAATCCGAAACGAACAAATATTATAACCAAGCAGTAAGAACAAAACTTCATTATATATCGGCAAAGCTCTCTAACCCATGGCTATGGACCTATTCGGACATGAACTCGGCAAAAGAAACACAAAAGATAACTATATTCAACATGAATAAAGAATGAGATCCCACCCTATTCAATACCGACGTCTTCAATAGCTCCTCCACGCTCCGGCTTCCTCGCTCCGTCCTTCGCCCTTGTGTGTGCGTTCTGCTCTCTTTCTCTTCCTCTACGTGTGCTCTCTTTTCTCTCTAACCGTCTCCCCTTCGTCCTTAAAGCTCTCTCCTCTTTAGTTACAGCAGCCACCTCGCGTTGTTGCCTTTTCTTGAGTTTTCCAAATCTTGATTAAGTTGGCAACGTTTCTATTACTTCCTCCAGCGATATATGACTTTATTCCTCTTCTCTAGGGGTGTTTTCCTTATTGTATAAGTCCCCCACGAACTTCCCCTTATTTTAAGTCAAATTAACTTATTTAAAGTTGCAGATGATGGCCGCGACCCGCTCGGGCAAGGAGAGTGACCCGCTCGGGTACGACGCAGACGATCGCGCAAAAACGCGATGAAAAAAGGGTGCCCGCTCGGGCTGGCATGCTACATGGTCGGGCTGAGTTGCTGCCCGCTCGGGCTGAGGCCCCGGACGTGGTATTTCTTGCCCGACTCGTGCACAATTCGCTGGACAAAATTGCCGTAACTTTTGCCTGCTCGGGCTAGGGTATTACCTGCGCGGGTAGTGGCTTTTCCATACCGATTCTCGCCCCATTTGCCGAATGATGATCCTCGATGTTTGCATTTTATCTTGGCACGTCCCTTAGCTCCAAAATGACTGAAAACGGGATAATAATGATGCTTAATGCTTGGTAAAATCGAATGAATGATGAAACTAACTATGAAAATAGATGAAAATACTTGAACAAAATAGACGTTATCAATTTTCGGTCTTTGCGGTCACCGACCCAATCTGCATCACAATACCCAATTAGACTAGTGTCATTGTTTTTACTCATTAGTATACCTTTCTTGGAGCGTTCTTGATGTATTAGAGGATCCGGTCCACCATTTTCCAATGTTGTTCCTATGGAGCATGCATATGCTGGCTGACCTGATTCAGAGCATAACACAAGTCAGGTCTTGTTATCGTGAGATATATTAGCGTACCGACAAGGCGCCTGTATTGTTCTATATCATAAAATGGTTCCCCCTCACGCAAATCTTTGTATTTTTCTTCGATGGGGGTCTTGGTCGGCTTAGAACCGAGTTTACCTGTCTCATTCAAAAGGTCTAAAGCATATTTTCGTTGAGAAAGAAATAAAGTATCATTAGATCTAGTTACTTCAATTCCAAGAAAGTACTTAAGTTTACCTAGATCCTTTATATCAAATGTGTCTTTTAGAAAACGTTTAACACTTTCTATTCCTTTATTATCATCTCCTAATATGATAATATCATCAATATAAACTAAAGAACGATGATATCGGAATTGTTTCGAATGATGAACATGGAATGATCAGC
>CM071874.1:16057387-16098832 GCA_036759665.1 Gynandropsis gynandra
GCAGATGAGATGAGAAAACAGCCCACACGCGTGAAGAAGCGTAAGAGGGTCAGTTCTTCAATGTGTATGTACGGAAATTATAGGGAGGACAGCCACGAACCTTCACTCGAAATTCAAAGGAGGCTGCACCCGCACTTGCACGAGGTAATGGGAAAAAGATTCATTAAACTTTTCAACGCAGATTCCCTTTATCCAACATCGGGCAGCGAGCAAGTGAATCCCATGCATAATGTGCCTAAGGGATGGCACGACAAGAAGACCCTACCTCATGACTTCCAATCAGGTGATTTCGTTCCACTTTTCAATTCTCAACCTATGATTTTTTCGGGCACACTAGCGTCCCGTTGGTCTGATCCGTTTCAGGTACGAGATGTGGAACTATGGAGCGATGCGGGTGACATGTTCAACGCCAATGGACAGCGGCTAAAGCTCTACCAAACCGCTCAACCGATCGAAAGTGGAAACTCCATTTCCCTTTCTGATCCACCCGTCGCGCACGCATGAGGAATGGAGACGTCAAAGCTTAATGACGTTAAATAAGCGCTCTCTGGGAGGCAACCCAGCTGTTTGTTGTTATTTTTCATTTTTAAGACTCGGTTATTTACTTTCACAAAAAAGAAAGAAAAATACCACCACAAACGTGCTTCATTTCCTTCATCCTCCATCGGAGCTTCACGTCGAGGACGTCGTTCAATTCAAGTCTGGGGGAGCAGCTCACGTTTGTCAGGTGATTTCGTTTCATTTTCCTTTGATTTTTTTTTAGTTTTTTAGGTTATTTTTGCGATTTTTAGTTTGTTTTTGTTTTCATGAGTCAGAGTCGTCCCAAGGCACTTGTCCGGTGCCACGTTTTGAGATGAACCCCGAACTTAGGAATGCTTAAGAGGTTGACCTTTTCTGATAGACTTTGCATGATTGAGCTAGGTTTTCCTATGCGTTAGAGCTTATTAGTCGGCTGAAAAACAATAGGTCGAAGTTCTTGGGAATCCTAGTGTTGCTTGTGGGGAGGTTTAGACGAGATTGCTAAGCTAGTTTATCGTTTACCCAGATGATTATACTTCGTGTAGACGACGCTTCACTTCTGTCATATTGAGGATTATTGGATCATATAAAATCGAGCTGTTTTGCAGATTAAAAATAAAAAGCGCACACTAACACTCCGCTGTCGATAGAAATAGTGCCTAATAAGCATGATCAAAAATCGATATGAGTGCATCGACCTTGTTACTCCTTCGGTGGCTCGGGTCTAAGTGGTGGGTTGGCGATCATCTTTCTACGTCCTAAGGGCATGGCAATACCGTCATCGGTAGTCTGGGTCTAAGTAGAGGCTGGATCTCTTCAAATCCGACGTCCTAGAAGCCTAGTGTGGATGCAAAGAAAAAAAAAAGAAAACAAAAATAAAAAGGAAACAAAAGAAAAAAAGAGAGAAGTCATAAAAAGAAAATAAAAAGAGAAAGAAAAAGAAAAAGAAAAGAAAAAGAAAGAAAGAAGCTCGGAAAGAAAGAAACAATTATCCTCGGTTGATCTAGGTTTAGCGTTGTCTGAAGTCTTGTCTGGTGGAGGGAGTTACGGTAGCGTGTCTAGTTTCCTTTGATTTATTTTCTCATGGGTAACCGTGGTGGATCTAGGATTAAGACTGAAAACTCGATTAGGCCGAATATGCTCTCGACATGCTAGTTAATCGGATAGGTTCGCTTTACCGGTATTTCTAGGAGAAGGGGAACTCTCGTGTTTTTCATACCCCATGTGTTCCACGTTTACGTTTGCTTAGGGACAAACAAACATTCAAGTCTGGGGGATTTTGATCATCTCGTTTTCATATGTATTTCTTGCACGATTTAGGAGACGTTTTTTTATATATATGTGATGTTTTACGTATGATTCTGTATCCGTTTTACTTGGTTTCGTGCTTTTCATGTTCTTACAGGTTTTTGCGCGTATTTGGATCATTTCGGAGCTAAAAGGACATGCACAGAGCTAAGGAGCAACTTTGAGGATCATCACGGGACAAACGAGACGAGATTGAGCATAGAAAGCTTTCACCCGTTCGGGCACAACTCTTGCACGACCGGGCAAAACCTACGGCCAAATTTGTGCACAATTTGCACGACTCAGGCATGAATATGCCCGACCATTTGCCTTGTGCCCGAGCGGGCTCACATACCATGCACGATCGGGCATGCATTGCAGACCACAGTCCGCGCGACTCACCCTAGCCGCACCCGAGCGGGCACAATGACCGCCCGAGCGGGTCGCGGCCCGTAACTGCCTATTAAGTTAAGTAAACTTAACTTAAAACAAAGGGAGCTCGTGGGGGCAATTAAGGCAACATCTAGACCGACTTAGGAGGCTTAAAAGGAGGCAAAAGACGTCATTAGAGCAAGCTTACATTGGACATTAATTCAGTTCGTGATTGGAGAAGAATTCTTGCGAGGAGGCAAGCTAGGAGCACTGGAGATCAACCCGACACTTCGGTTTTGCTTGGTTTTCATGTTCCTTAGACTTTCTACTTTGTTTATGTTTCTTTACAGACGCATGAGCGAGTAGTTTGTTTGTTCTAGGAGAAGGGATTAGCCCTTGGCTATCCCGGAACCACTTTTGATCTATTTTGAATGCATCTTCCCTTGAGAGAGGGTAGATATCATGTTAGGATCGTCCGCCTTAGATAGCTTTAACTGGGATTGCATGATAGATAGGTTGATCGTTGGTTTCGGTAGTCTTGTGGTGAAACTGGATTCCTAGGACGTTTTTCTTATCGTTAGAACCCAAGTCTTTTATTTACTTTCAGTATTTCATTCTTCATTCATATTCTTTCGTTAGCAAGTTTGATTCCTAGTTCGAGTTTAGGTAGTGTTGCGTGGTCTCTGTGGGATCGACACCTAAAATACTACACACGTGTCGTGCACTTGCGGGTAGTTTAGGTTATTTTATTTAACTCTGATAATGCATCAATGTCTCCAAAAGTACCTCTGGAAACACTATTACGATCAAGCCTTTCAAAAAGCAGTTCTCTTGTGAGTATTGCAAAAAGAAAGGTCATACAAAGAATCATTGTTGGATTGTTCACCCCCATTTGAAGAACAGAAGCCATAACAGTCAAGTAAGGCTAATATGGCCTCTGAGTCTGAGTTTGTCTCCAAGGTAGACCTCGAGGGGTTTTTCCAAATGATTATGTCCGATGAAGAAGGAGGTAAAGTTATCTCTGCTTTCTCTGCTTTTCGAAACCATATTATAATAGATTTTGGTGCTACAAATCATATAATTAAAACTTATGACTTGCTTAAAGATATAAAACCTCATTCTGGCTCTGTTTCTGCTGCGAACGGGGAGAGTGTTCCAATTAAAGGAACTGGGAATCTTATGCTTCTCGGTCATGATACAAGGCGCTCTTCGTTCCAACATTTTCTAATAATCTTATCTTTATACAAAAGCTTGCAAAAGACCTTAATTGTCATGTTTGTTTCGATTCTAACTCTTTCTGGATACATGATATTGAAAGCAAACACGTAACCGGCAAAGGAAAGCTCCTCAATGGTCTTTATGTTCTCGAGTCTATGTATTGTGATCCAGAGTCCGTGTTTCTATCAAATCAAATTTTAATAAAGTTTTTAAGTGGCATGCAAGACTTGGACACCCTCATAGTAAAGTTCTTAGTATCATTTTCCCGATCTTAAAGATAAACATGAAACGTGTGAAGCTTGCATCTTAGGAAAGCACGTAAAACAAGTATTTCCAAATTCTGTTTCGATTTATAATAACTGTTTGAGCTGATTCATTCAGATGTTTGGACAGCTCCATGTGTTTCTCGTGATCAAAAGAAATATTTTGTAATCTTTATTGATGAGAAATCAAAGATTACATGGCTTTATACCACTACTAGAAAATTGAAAATTAGGGACGGAATTTGGGGACCGACATTTCCGTCCCTAAATTTAGAAACGGATTATACACGGATTAGAGACGAAAAATGAAATCCGTCACTAATACGTCCCCAAATTTGGGTACAGAAGAGTCGTGCCTAATCCGTTTCTAAATGCGAACTGATTAGACACGGCAGACCATCCGTCTCCAAATTTTGAGACGGACATGTCATCCGTCTCCAAATTTGGAGACGACAGACCATCCGTCTCCAAATTTGGAGGCGGGCATGTCATCTGTCTCCAAGTTTGGAGACGGCAAACCATCCGTCTCCAAATTTGGAGACGGATGGTCTGATTGTTTGAATGACTTGTATTTACGAAAGACAAGTAGATGCATGTTTTAGGGACTTAGGAGAATGACCGAAATGAGAATTCTAATCCCGGATGACCAGGCTTAGAACAACCGAGACTAGGCCACGAAAGTAGAGTAATAGCGGTTGAGGGTTATTCGGATGAATCATAGAACTTATGGATTTAATTTAAGGAGTCAGTAACGAAAGTAGGGGATAACTTTTCTAGTTCTCGTATCTATGCCTTGAGAGAGAGTAGATATTATATTAGGATCATCCGTCTTAGATAACTTAAGAGGAAATGCATGATTAGATAGGTTGATTGTTGGTTTCGAAAGTCTTGTGGTGAAACCATATCCTAGAACGCTTATCTCACTGTTAAGAGCTCGTTAGTTATCATGCAGTCTTTTTTAAACTTAAACTTTTGAGTTTCTAGATTAAAAAAAACTCTAATCTTACATCTCTCTCTCTCTAAAACTAAAGTGTTCGAGTTTGAACGAGTTCGTCCTTCGTCTCTCTTTGCAAAAAAATATATAAAAATATTCTCCAAATTCGTCGATAAATATCTCAAAATTCTGAAATCTCATCATCCACAACATCCTCAATATTATAATCACATGACTATCATGTGGTGTCGTCAAAACATTTCATTGTTAAATTTTCGCCATCTTCATACAAAAAGTTTTCATCTTTCACAAAATTTTGTAATTTTTCCATGTTTCCGTCTATGTTGTGGGTCAACATGGTGGGTCGTGACACATGTTGTACCATATTGTGGGATAATTTCATGCCACCCTATGTTGTTCGATATGTTGCCCCACACGTTTTAGGTTTTCGTCGTCTTCGTACAATAAGTTTTCATCTTTCACATGTTTTTCATATAAAAAGTTTCATTTTTCACTCGTCTTCGTACAAAAAATTTTATCTTTCACCAATTCTCCAAAAACCTCTCTATGTTTACCAATCTTCTTTTGTCTTTCGGTCCCACAACCTTCTCCTTCTACGTTATGGGTCAATGCGGTGGATGATTGGCATACGTTGTACCACATTGTACACGTGTGATACAACGTGTTGATAAAACATTGTAATACATGTTAACATAGTATTAATTTGATTTCTTTTCCCTATTATTTGACAGACCTCAACAAGCAAGCCTGTAGATCCAAGATATTCTATTTCCAACCTAGCAAGTTGTTGCAATCTAGTAAAATTGCAACCTAGCAAGTTTTAAATATTTTTAAAAATAACCAATTTGTTATACATGATTATTCGATTAATAACCTAACCAAACTGAATCCAATCGATTTTTAAACTTCCATACCTAATCGGTTATTTTATATATACCCGAACCAAACGAATTATTATTCAGTTTGATTTGGTTCACTTTTATATAACCCAATTGAAATATCCACTCCTAGTAACAATAAATGATTTTTTTTAGTTATGGAATCGATTTGCAAAATTTATATTTTTAATAAAAGAATTCAATTGTAAATTTTTTAAATATTATGGAATTCGTTCTAAAACTTAGCTCACACGTTGTAGACACACGTTGTACACGACGTGTGAGCGAAATACTACTATGAAAGTTTTACAAAACATGCGTGCTAAGTACTATCACGAGTACTAGCACGAGTGTGGTACACACACATTGTGTACAATGTATGTGCTAAGTAATACCATCAATATTGTACACACACTTTGTGTATAACGTATGTGCTAAGTACTACCACGGACGTTATACACACGTTATATACCACGTTCGTGCTAAGTACTAGTACGACCATTGTACACACAAGTATTACCACGAATGTTGTACACATATTTTGTGCTAAAGTACTACCATGATTATTTTACATGTATTGTACAATGTATTTGTGCAAAATTCATGCTAAGTACACAATGTATGTGTACAACGTGTACAACACACATTTTTTTAACTTGATACAATCATACTTACGTTACTAAAAACATTTAATTGATGTTCAATCAACATTCAATTGATGAAAATCTTGACTGATAGTTTATAAAATCAGGTTGTATCCTAAATGTGCATTTGATTTTTGGGTTAAACCTTAGTTATTAGTTAATCTAATGTGTTACTGTACATTTGTGTCAAATCAAAATTTAGAATTTGAATGTTATAATTCTTAATGGTTAGACATAAGCTAAGACACGCAATAGATAATATGTTATTTATTACATTTTTATCACACAATATATGGTTTGTTTCTAAATAATTATAATAAAAAATAATAATGTGTCATTTTTAGTAAACTAATCGTGTATTATGATGAAACAAGTCATGATAAAAATGAATTTTACAAGTTCAACCCAATATTTTGAGATTCAACTAGGATAAAACCCAATTTTATCAATATTTAATATATTTATTTAAATAATTGAATATTGAGAAAGAAATGCTCACACCTTTTGAGATCCATATTCATGTTTATCTTTTTCCTCTTTTGGTATCTATGCTTTAACAGATATCGAATTTTTCTTTTTCCTATTTTAGGATCTATACTTTGAAACACGTATAAGTTTAAATTTAAATAGTAAAACTGAAACAAAACATTTGTCTATTTGCATTGTGAGACCAAGTCTATGGTAGAATGTTATGCTACCACGTGCTGCATAACGTTCATACTAATACCTAGCAGACATATTGTACATAATGTGCTAGTATTTAGCATGAACATTGTATACAATGTGGTACACAACGTGCTAATACTGAGCATGAACGTTGTATACACACGTTATGTACGAACGTTCTAGTGATTAGTACGAACGCTCTACACAATGTGCTAGTACTTAGAACAAAAATTATACACACATGTTGTGTGACTCCAAGAATGAAGTTGTATACCTCATTTATCGTCTTGGAAATACTCTTATTATTATCGGGAGAGAAAACCAAATTATTGTTATTCATGTTTGTTTTTTTTTCCTCTTTTTTTACACCACGTGTAAACAATATTAGAAACATCATCATCATCATCATCATCATCATGAATGTTGTATCAAATGGGTGAAGAATGCTGGTATAACGTATGTGTACAACGTGTGCGTACAACGTGTACTATATACATTTTTAAATCCCTTTAAATTGTATTTATGAGATTCAAAACATTTATTAATTATTCAAATGATAAATATGACCATAAAGATGTTCAATCAACATTCAATTCTAAAAATATTGAATCACATTTTATAGAATCGGGTTGTACTTTAGTTGTATCTTTGGATTTTGGATTGAACATTAGTTATTAGTTAATCTAATGTATTATTCCATATTTGTATCAAATCAGAATTAATAATTCAATTGTAATAATTCATATCGGGGAAGAAAACCAAATCAAGATCATTCGATATTACGTCTTGAAGCTTGATCATAAACTATGTCCAACAAAAATCATTCTCAGAGTGAACTACTACAAAAACAACTACATATTGGTGAAAATTAGCATCTTGACCGATAGCAATGACCAAGACTCCACCATACACATTCTTCAAGAAAGTTTCATCTACGACAATAACTTTTTTAATGCTCTAAACCGCTCAATACAAGCACCCAATGCAACAAACAAATACTTAAATCTCTTAATGTTGTTTAATTCAAGATGTGTAACAGAAGCATTCCAAACTAATTTTTGAACTACCACGCATCATACTCAACAAACTTCTTTCCTCTCCAAAATGTAAAATGTGATACTCTTACACCAAAAAATCCATACATTATTGTTCTTATATTTCTTGGACTAGTTATCTCGGTTATAGTTCCTTCAAAAGGGATTGAAGCTTTTTTGATATGCCATCATTATTATTCATCTCACCGGGGGAGCATTCGGGACGGTAAAATTCATCCGAAATCCATCCACAACATCGTTTTGGTATAGTTTGGGGGTAGAGAGTAGCGGTCTGCAAACGAGCGTCGGTAAAAGAACTTCGTCTGCAACTATGGACTGCAAACTCAGTCCGCATTCCAACCGCAATTATAGATTACCTCGGTCGTCCAAATCAATGAGAAAGGCGACCAATTTACGGACGGATAAGTCGTCCGCAAAACGTCGAAAAACCATTCAAACCTTTTTTTAGAAAAAAATTGCGAACAATATAGGTTCGTCCGCAAATAATAACAATGGGTCGTGACCCTATTCGGTTATTTCGATTTTATCGATCATTTTATGATATAGAATTAAAAATAAATGATAATATTCTAAAGATTTCAAATAATATGATATAATATATTATTTTAATTTGATATTTAATCTTTAATTATTAATATATACTAGATTAATATTTATTTAATAAATATCATTTATCTATTTTATAATATTTTTAAAATAACCAATCGGTTATCCACGGTTATTCGGTTAATAACTGAACCAAATCGAATCTAATCGGTTTTCAACTATCATACATGATCGGTTATTTTATATATATCGAATCGAATCGAGTTACTATCATTTGGTTCGGTTTTGTATAACTGAACAAAATGTACACCCTAATTATTAGGATTATTTGGATTTTTTCAAACACAAACCTAATGAGTTATTTGTCTAACCGATATGGCATATGTGGTATTTGGGTTGGTACGGTTGGGTCCATTCGAGTAACGGGATATATTTCGTGTAATATAAAAGGCTGACGCTTTAGCTTAATTTGTGTTCATTGATGCAATAGGTTCATTCTGAAATGAACTTAAAGATGTTAAAAAAATTTCTCACATGATCTTTGATTAAATTTAAATCACAACTGAACTTCCTTTTTATCATATTAATTTAAAACCCAAAATACTCTTCTTTCCTTTTAAATTGTTCTACGATTTCATTGGTCAATAGTAAAATATTTTGTTTGATCATATATTATTATTATTTTCATTATTTATTAATATTATCATACGTTGTACAAACACGTTGTACATACTTCTGTACAATGTATGTACAACCAACAACAATAATAAAAAGAAGAAGGAGAATAATAATAATAATAATAATAATAAAATATTTTTCTCTCTGTTCTAAAAATCGGCCTAGGCGGCGCCTAGGCGCTAGGCGGTGGCCGGGTGCCCCGATTAGTCACTAATCGGATGTTCTAGGCGGACCGGACGCCTGGGCGGTCTAGGCGGGCGCCTAGGCGGGCTAGGCGGGCGGTCTAGGCGGGCGCCTGGGCGGTCTAGGCGGCCGTCTAGGCGGTATTCTAGTTTTAAAGGTAAAAAAACAAATTTAAGGCAAAAAAAACTTTAATAATTAGTTTATCAATATGATAATGAAATTAGAATACTTTAGAATGATTAAATGATTACAAATTCATATATTTATTTTTCATTATAGTTATATAAATAATCATTTGTTTCTTGTGTAAGTAGGTATGCACAAAAAGACGAAACCGACTTAATAGTAAAAGGTTGAATAATCTAGTTTATTTTTAATTCAATGTGAGGTTGATGGTTTAAAATAAAAATAAATGAACAAGACTTTGAATGTGTTTCTATCTAATAATCCATATCATTTTCAAGATTAGATTGTTGATAATGGAAAAACAGACGATGAATCAATGGAAGAATATATGAAGGATCAAACCAAAATGTGTGTACGTGTGAATGTTCAAGAGATCGAGCAAATGGATGATTTGCGTATAGATAGAGAATTTGATGAATCATATTTTGATTTCGACGAAGAAGAAATTAACATACAATTTGAATTTGATTAACAACATTTCAATAAAGAATATAAAAAAAATTGAATGATTATGAATGTTTTAAATTAAAAATTTGGATTAATATTACATTATATATATATATATATATAAATCCGCCTAGTCCGCCTAGACACCGCCTAGGCTCCGCCTAGGCGCTCTAAGCGCTAGGCGCTGGGTGTCTGCCCGCCTAGCGCCTAGCGTTTTCTTGAACCTTGATTTTTCTACGATTTTATTGGTCAATAATAAAATATTTTGTTTATAATATGTTACTATGCATAATAATAATAATAATAATAGAAACTAATAACTACAACAACAACGATAATAATAATAATTAAAATTAACAATACAATAATAATAATGTTATTTATAATATGTTTTACCAACGTTGTACAAAACTTGGTACAACGTGTTGGTACAACTTGTATAGAATTGGTACAACGTGTTGGTTTAACGTTGTACAAAGTTTATTTATTAATAATAACATTATTATTATTATTATTATTATTATTATTATTGTTGTTGTTGTTGTTATTGTTGTTGGTTTTACATACATTGTACAGAAGTATGTACAACGTATGATAATATTAATAAATAATGAAAATAATAATACATGATCAAACAAAATATTTTATTATTGACCAATAAAATCGTAGAAAAATATTTTATTATTATTATTATTATCATCATTAATTATTGGTATTATATATTTTAATAAATTTAATTTTTTATCGTTATTAATATTATAAGTTATATCATAATTTGTATTACATTGTACAAATGTGCTATATTAATGTTATTAGATTGTTATTATTATTATTATACAAAGTTTTATTATTTTTAAATTATTATTATTATTATTATTATTATTATTGCTACAAATAGATATTATTATTTTGGACATAAAACTCATTCTATGCATTGTTTATCTTAGCTTATGGTTGATGATTAAGAATCATTACAATTGAATTATTAGTTCTGATTTGATACAAATATGGAATAACACATTAGATTAACTAATAACTAATGTTCAACCCACAATTCAAAGATACAACTAAAGTATAACCCGATTCTATATATTGTGATTCAATATTTTTAGCAATTGAATGTATAATCATATTTATCGTTTGAATAATTAACAAATGTTTTTGAATCTCATAAATACAAATTAAAGGGATATAAAATGCATATGGTACATGTTGTACGCACACGTTGTACACATACGTTATACCAACGTTCTTCACCCATTTGGTATGAATGTTGATGATGATGATGATGATAAAGTATCTAATATTATATACACATAGTGTAAAAAAGAGAAAAAAAGTAAACATGAATAATATTTATTATTATGATTATGATTATTATTGTTATTGTTAACTTTTATTATTGTTATTGTTAACTTTTATTATTGTTATTGTAAGTTTTTATTTTATTATTATTATTATTAATATTTTTATTATTACCAATATATTATTATTATTATTATTATTTTTATTTACAATTCAAACACTAATAATAATAGAATATATTAATTTTATTATAATATTATTATTTTTATATTAGGTTTTTGTTGATTATTATTATTAGACATTAAATTTTATTATATTTTAATATTATTACCATTAGATATTGATAATTAAATAGTGATAATAATACTATAATAATAATAATAATACTATAATAATAATAATAATAATAATAATAATAATATCAATTCTATACACGTTGTACCAACACAATATATACATTTAAATACAAAGTGTGTACAACCAACAATAATAATAAATAAAAACAACAACATTAATAATAATACTAATAACAACAACGACGACGACAACGACAACAACGACAACGATAATAATAATAATAATAATAATGCACACATTGTGTACAAAAAGGAAAAGACAAACGTCTACAACATATATCCCAAAAGTTGTTAACATTATATATTATCTCAATATTCGATTATTTGAATATAATAAATTGAATATTGATAAAATCGGGTTGTACATTGGTTGAATTTCCAAATTTTGGGTTGAACATGTTAAATTTGTATTTATCATGACTTGTTCTATTATAATACACGTTTAATTTACCAAAAATGATACATTGTAATTATTTATAGCAACAAACCATATATTATATGATAAAACATGTAATTTGGACATAAACCTCAATGCATACAATGTGTTATTTTTGGACATTAAATATGTAATTTGGACATCAAACATGGTTGATGATTACGGATTATAACAATCAAATTATTAATTCTCATTTAATACAAATGTAGAATAACACATTAGGCTAATTAATAACTACGGTTTAACCCAAAAATCAAATGTACAACTAGGGTACAACTCGATTTTATAAAATGTGATTCAATATTTTTATGAATTGAAGGTTGATTGAACATCCTAATTGTCATATTTATCATTTTCAACAATTAAAAACGTATTTGAATCTCATAACTACGATTTCAAGGGGTTTAAAAGTGCTCATAATACACGTTGTACGTACACATTGTGCACGTTGTACACACACGTTGAACGAACGTTGTTCACCCATTTTGTACAACGTTCGTGGTAGTACTTAGCACGAATGTTGTGCACAACGTATGAGTACAACGTTCATGCTAGCACTTAGCACGATCGTTATGTACAATGTGTGTGTACAACGTTTGTGGTAGCACTTTGCACAAACGTTGTACACAACGTGTGTGCACAACATTCATGGTAGGGCTTAGCACAAACGTTTTACACAACGTGTGGGTAACATTCATGGGAGAACTTAGCACGAACCTTGTGTACAACGTTCTTGGTAACACTTAGCACAAACATTGTACATGTGTGCATAACGTTCATGGTAGCACTTAGCACGAAACTTGTACATAACGTGTGGCATAGTGTTTGTGGTATCATGTAGCACGAACATTGTATATAACGTGTGTGCACAACGTTCGTGGTATCATGTAGCACGAACATTGTATATAACGTGTGTGCACAACATTTCGTGCTAGCACTTACCATGAATGTTGTGTACAACGTGTGTACAACGTTTTTTCTAGCACTTAGCACGAATGTTGTACAAAATATGTGTATAACATTCATACTAGCACTTACCACGAACGTGTGTAACCCAAAATAATAATAATAACAATAACAATAATAATAAAAATCTAACGATTAAAATCCACATTAATAATAATAATACCAACAACGATTAAAAAAAAGGTTCATCAAGTTCAAGGGTACCAAAACATATGTTTCATAACATAATAACAAAATAATTACTTGAAATCAAAGATTTTTTTTGGTAGACCCTGTTGGGGAGGTGAAACCGAAGCACATGTGTTGTTCCATTGGAAATCAGTTTGAATGTGAGGGAACATCCCTCATTTTTTCCATTTTCATGACAAAAAGTTCTCCAACCTCCCTTGATGCAAGCACCACCACGACTCAAGGGCCTCAAATATAACTACCATGAGCTTCCTTGATCGTTCATCAACATTATCTTCATCTTCTACTGATCAGACCGTCCGACTTCGCAAACTCTATCGGAAGGTTCTGCACGATCACCCAAGTTACATCAGTAAACATGATTAATAATCGAATAAAGAACCAAAGTGACATATGATGAATAAGTTTGTAGTCACTTACCACTACATCTACAACTAGATTAGATGCATGGCGGTTGTCGTAAAGTAAGTCTGATAAGAAGAAGAATACCCGCTTCTACGTTTGATGATGATGAATAATGCAAATTACACAAATCGTCTCTAAAACTAGTGGCGTGAAAAACCATGTGACAAAAAACTACAAAATTACCAATTCGAAATCCTTCGCGAAAATATTTCCATTCATCGGTGAATCTAAGGTCGTCCTACTTGACTTTCCACGTTTAGTTAGACACATCCAATTTAAGAGTTGGTGTATTGTTGTTCCTCGTTTTCCCTTCGATAGTCCTATCAAAAAACTTCCACGAAATGTCATACAACAAATAAAAAGCAAAAAAAAAATCATATACATTCTCTACATGTAACAGACAAAGAGAGAGACTGATGGAGGAGAATATAATGTAGTGGTCGAGATAGCCAAGAAGCATCACTTGGAAGAAATGTGGGGAAATATGGGGTTTGAGGAATTTTCGATAGAGAATTAATTTTTCAAAGATTTTAGAAGGAGGAGGCAGAGACGAAGACGATGATCAGAGAGGATAGAGATGGATGGGAGATAAGATTATGGCGTATTCGAAGAAAGGCCAAAGGCTAACCTTCGAAAAGACATGACTTTGACATCGCAACGACGGAACAGTACAACATATTGTACAATCTATGACCAACTTTGAACACACATTGTACACAATGTGTGGTACAACGTGTAGTCCAACGTGTGGTACAATATGTGTACAAAGTTGGGCACAAGTTGTATATAACGTGTGGTACAACGTGTTTACAAAGTTGGGCACATATTATACACAAGGTTGTAGTATAGCGTGTATGTACAATGTTCAACGTTATACCACAACGTGTGTATAACAATCGTACTAAGTTCTACCATGAACGTTATACACATATGTGGTATAATGTGTGTGGTACAACGTGTGGTAAACGTGTGTGGTACATCGTGTATGGTTCAACATATGCGTTCAACGTTCATAATAAATTTTAGCAGGAACGTAGTACACATGTGTGATACAACGTTCGTGCTAAATTTTACCATAAAGGTAATATACGTGTGTAGTACAACGTATGTGGTACATCGTTGATGTAGAGATATGTGGTTCAACAAAGTATCATCTATACATTGGAGAATTTTCGAAAATCTCACCTTTTATCTTTTTTCGATTTAGAGACGTTAAGTATGTATGAAAATCTTCTCATAACAAAATAATATTGTATGATATTTGAAATTAATATTCTATTTTTTATTTAAAATAAAAAAAAATATTAAATTAATTATTATAAAAACTTTAGCAAACTGTACCAAGTTTATTTGAGATTCAATCCGCTCTCAACAATAATCGGATCTTTTTAGGGTAGAAAGTCAAATCCTTTAGCGTTCTCTGCTTCAATTGCGAGGGGAGCTTGCAAAACATGGCGCTTGAGCCCCCAGCTTTTCAGGAAGCTGCTCGTTGCGATGTCTGCAAATGCAGTTTCAACACCTTCAGGCGCCGGGTACGTACGCGTTTTCGAGAACCCATCTGCTGATCTCGAAGATAGGGTTTTTGTTATCCTCTTCTCGCTTTTGTGTTCGCTGTGGCTTTGTCGATCTGTGGATTGATTTTGGTGTAGATATCGTCTTGTCTTCGAAATTATGGAATATTGCTTAGTGAGACTTTCAAACGAAACCGGAATTTCGGATTTTGTTCCTCATCAGATCAATGAAGGTTTAGTTAATTCCTGTCGGATTGATCGTAATTGGCATGGATTTGGAAGGAGAACTATGCTTGAGTCGAAATGTACTGAAAATGTTCCAAAACAGGTATATTGTATTAGGAGAAATTTCCTAATATAATGAGTTACTAGATGATGTGACATAATGCCGAATTAAAGAGTGATCATCCGGTTGAATAATAGGTTTGAAATGTTGATCTTAAAAGTGCTTTAAAGGGAAGGAGAAAGTGAGTTCCATGGTGTGGACGTTCTGTGTAATTGCTTGTTAGTTGTAAGGGTTCCTTTTTATATGCACATTATGTTATCTGATGGAAGGCGATAATGGATTGCCTCACAATAAATACAATGAAAATGTTGAATATCCAGATCCAAGTGTGTGGAGTTGTCTGGATCAACATCTAGTAGTGGTTTTTACAGTTTTTTGCTGTTAAAAAGGTAAAATTCAGAATGATGAATTGTTGTTGGTGTTTTGTGGTGATAACCGGGGTTGTAATGAATCATGGAATTACTGGCCGCTATATTGAAATAGCTATTTTTGTGTTATAATTTTTGTTATATCCATCATATAAATTGACGACAACATATCCAGATTACGAATGGTGAAATATTTTATTAGGAGCTATGAATCAGCATATATTGATCAGCACTTGTTTGATTGGTTGCCTTTAAATTTATTCTTCTATTGTGCTTAGAAAGCTTTTTATATGATTTGTTGTAATACATTAATCCTTTCAAGTACCAATTACATTAATCCTATAAAAAAAAATTCGCAGCATCATTGTCGTTGCTGCGGGAGGACGTTGTGTCATGAACATTCATCAAATCAAATGGTTAGACACATGTTGTCTCCTCTTGTACCTGTCGGTTTAAGTTCCCTAAATTGGTTAGTACATTTTTTGCAATGATTGTATGTTATACACTGTATATTCTTACGCAGGCTTTACCTCAATTTGGGTTAAACATCCCTGTCAGAGTTTGCGGCGATTGTTTTAATAACTCTTCTCGGTGAGTCTTTTATTAGTTTTAAAGTCCTTCTTGCAGGTTTTATATGCTTTTTGATATATTTTTTTTTTCAAAGTCCCGAACATGATCTGCATTAAAGGCAAGGAGACTATATATTTGAGAAACCTGCCAACAGCACAATTGATATAAATACGCTTTAGGACTTTACAATTGTATACCAAATGTTGGTTTAAAGATATGATTCCCTTCCAAAAGTGAAAGTTTTGCAAACAAAATTAAAATCAGTGGATCTATGTCTATCGAAGTGCCTCCATTCGGAAAAGAAATGATGTCCACGCAAGTAAAAAACCATCCTAATATTACACATCCCTTAGTAGTTACTTATGCGTTAGTTGATAACTAAGCTAAGTACATATTCGTCCTTATTTATCTGTTGCTTAAGTTAAGGGCTATATTGATGTTAATGAACATGTCTTAACCATCGTGTGGTTTAATGTTCCTCTCAAGAATAGTTTGTTTCGGGGGAGACACTGTATCATTCTCTTTCAAAGTATTTCCTTTTTTGGGTGTGTTGTCATCACGAAAATTTATAATTTGTTGTAAAAGATTGGGTCTTCTTCTTGAACCTTATTTGTTCATTTCAATTCCATTATGCAGATCTGTTACGACCGATCTGCATGCTTCAGCCGATAAAGTTGATTCTGTAACAGAAGGAGTGTCTAGATTAGACATTGACACAGCTTCGGGATCAAAAACCAATACAATATTAGAGCAGCACTCAGCGGCAGCTGTAGCTGAATGCAAGTGTGGTATGCCTCTGTGTATCTGTGTAACTCCGGCTTTGCCCGCCGGCACGCTGACCCCAGCGGTAAATAGAACTCGATCTCCTTAGATACGTCTTTTCAACAAAAATACTACGGCACTTTGTTTTCATATGCGTTTTGGAACAGACTACTCGTCCTTCTGTGGGTCCCGTCCAGTCAAATCTAAAGCCAAGAAGGACAGAAGCCTCAGCAAGAAATAAAGGTTCCACTTCCAACAGCATAACTAGGTATACTATCTTTTTAGTTCTTTAGCCATCCTTCTTGATGCAGAGGTCAGACTCTTGCCTATCGTGCATTGATGCACTGTATACTTAGAATTAACATTTAGCAAGTTGTTCTGGCTTTGCTCATGTGCCACCTGGATTTTTTCGATTATTTTCCGAGAAATATTATGGTGAGACCAGGTTGATTGCTCTGTTAGTAGTTGCTTCTGAAACAATTGCCTGAAAACTCGCTTCTGGTCTTGTTGCACGGCAACTGACTGATGATCTTAGTGCAGATGGAATGGTTTCATTTCCTTTTAACATAAACCAAGGCGTCGATTAACTTGCTACGATAGTTTTGTTTCTAACCAGTTCTGCTCTCGTGGTTTGTAATAAACTGTTGAAACTCGCAGTTCAGCTTTGAACCCCAGTCAACTTACAAGTGCTGCAATAGATATTCCGCAAAGGGACTATGAATGCAGCGGGGAGGTAAGTCCTACTACATAACATCAATATAAACACCCCTTTACATATAATAGGTATTCTTATATACTTGTGTGGCATGTCCATATAGGGATTAAGGGAAGCCATTAAGAACGGTGATGCTGCTGGTGTTCGAAAGCTTTTGAAAGAGGTAGTGATTTTCTAAATTAATTCTTGTTTAACACCCTGAAAGATGCGGGATTGAGACAAGTTGAATTTAAGGTGGACTAACTCTGCAAGATATACAGGGTGTAGATGCGAATTACCGTGACAAGCAGGGAATGTCAGTGGTTCATCTGGTACTTTGCTCAGCTTCATCATGTCGGTGTTTGTTATCATAGGTACTTCAATGATGCATTTCTTTCTGCAGGCTGCCATGTTTAACCAAACCGAGGTAACGTTTATTCTCATGGAACATGGGGCAAGCCTTGAGAACAAGAATGCACAAGGTAATTCATGCTACTAATCATCTACCATAAACTTGTTATCAGAAATCTGTTTTGTTCAATGGTGAATAAATACCATGATCCATAGGGATTCTGTTTTTGTTGTCTTCACTTCTCCTATATCTCTAATAATCCTTTCATCTACAAGTTATGATCCTTATTGTTTCTATTCACTAACAATAATTTCTGCAGGAGAAACACCGTTTGATTGCGCTCCAGCTACTCTACAGTACAAGATGCGGGAAAAGATGGAAGAAATCAGGAAGCAGCAAGCAAGTGCCGCAGCAGCTTTAAATTGAACCCGCCATCTTGTTTCCAATAAAAACTGAAGCCAAAGATACGGCCCCAGTCTTCGCAGGATGTGGTCTGTGTCGTATCAATAGGGAGAGTCTGAAGAGCTTGCTGTGTTAAGCAAGCAAAGAATGTTGGCAAAGAACTGTCTGAAATTTGCCTGAAAGGTGACCATATGGAATGCTTCCTTATGTGTGCATTTTGCTTGTTCTGTGACCTTTTATCACAAATCAGACTTCTTTGAGTGTGAAAAGATGCAACAATTTATATAGAATCATGTCTCAGGTCCATACATCGCGCCAGTATAAGCTGCTCGCCCTAACTAAGTGCGCGGAATCGTACTTGTACCTCACCCTATGCCGCAGATTAGTGCACTCGAAGGACACAACAAAGTCACATCATACACAACTTAGTACTTCACTTATCTTCTCTGCAACCCGGCAAGATAGTATTCGGGTCCAAACCAGGGAAGAGGGGATGTGGATAGACGGCATCGTACATCTATAAGCTTGAAGGATCAGTTCTTTCATAACACTTGTACATTAAAACAGCAACAGCGGCGTAAACAGGTATCACATACCGAAGAAACCTCTTTCCATAAGGTCCATTATGAAGATCATTAGAAACGGGAGAAAGAGGCAGCATGATTCACCCAAAGGATCAAATAGACATGACAAATCAGGCAAATCGTCTATATGTGATGCAATAAGGAGAAAAGCAAAGCATAAAAGGCGCTTTTGCTTAATGATCAATACAAAATGTGGGCATCTTTGAACCGAAATGCAATGAGAATACAAGGAAATAAAAGAGAGAAGAAATTTGGGTAAACATGAGTATGTGATACGATACCTTAAGCATTGATGAATGCTTAAAGTACCTGAACAGAGATTAGAGAGAAGCTATATAGCCGTAGAATAGGATTTAAGATATCAGGGTATTGTATGTGTTTAAGTATGTAAGTTTTGTCCTCTTGCATAACTCTATAAAACAATGCCACTTCCAGTATTACATTGTAGGCTCCTTCGTTTTCACCTCGCTTGGTAATCGTCAAGGATCTGATGAGCAGTGCGTCCTTCAGAGACTTTAGAAGAGTGATGGACAGCCAATAAAGGGCTTTTGCTGAGCAAATCAGCATTGGCTAGTCTGAAAAAGGAGTCTCAGACCCGAAGAGTTGAAGAAGGTAAAGATATAGACTCAGAGCATCGCATAACTGATCTTGGATTACCTCGTTAAACAAAACAATACATCTCATGGGCTTGATGGCTTCATCGGAATGCCAATTGGGACAACACAAAAGGTCCTCTACCATTTTTTTCTTGGCAAATGTTACCGCATCTTCTCTGCTTCTTCATTCTGTTGGTATGGCTTCATCACCCATATTAAACCACTTACCTATTATTTTCTCTCTTTCTTGTTACCTATTGAATCAGATTAATGTATTTAATGCACTACAACCAAAACGTGGTTGGAATTATTCAAACAGACGATGCTTTTACTGGATTCATACCAACTTGCGGGAGGAATTCAGGGCATCAGTGAACATAGGCAGTACAGAATTAGGAGATTTCTTTAGACGAAACTCAGCAAGGCGCCGCTCATTCCTCTCTTGGCTAAGGAGATATCTCAAGGACAATGATTCTTGTTCGAGCTTTGATACCGTGATTTCCAATACCGCTAAGCTGTCCAAAAGCTCCTGGGCCTGAAATTCTAGGGAAACTTAAGAAGGAACAATAGAAAGAAACAAAAAGAGAAATTTTGAGGAGAATGATCTACCTTTTCAGGAAGTTTGCAAGGGGACTCCAGGAATGGTGAATCAGAGTGTTCAACAGCACTCGTCAGAGCTAACCGCAAGTTGATCTCTTCTTGTAACTGCTGCTGCAGTTTCTTCACCTGTACATTCCAAGCAAGCATCAATGCGTTAAATATTTTATCGTACTCTGCCATGACGAAAGGAAAAAGTCACGTCATTATGAGACCTCAAAGAAAAACAAAAATCTAAAAACATTCAAAACTTTTTAAGATGAATAGTTCTATAAGTGTATCATCCACGGCTGCATTTCGAAACAACAGCCGAGATTAGACCCAGATCCTCCCTCAGCTCATGGTGATTTCCTCCTTCTATATCACTCACATTGTATAGATAGTTATCTAATATAGCTTCAAAAAGGAATCACGGATACTTGTCTCAGTTGCTTAGTTCAAGATGATTACCCCTAAGCACAAACACCAGCACACCTTTTTATCAGAGCATATTGCAATATATTACACGCTTGTTCTTTCCTTTGTTCTTCTCATCACAGGCTCATTCTATATAACTACGAACACGGAATACTAAGAAATAGGACAAGAAACACGAGCTGGTACACAGACAAGACTAACAATCCAGACGACTTACGTCTTGTTCCAGCCCGTATTTGTGCCGACGCTTGATCTTGATTGTTTCCTTTCTCTCACTTCTATCAAGCATCTCACTTTCCTGCGAGAAAAACAAAAATTGAATCCCTGGAATCGAATGACATTAACCATGACGTGGAACACTTAACCCTAGAAACCAAGATGTCAGCAAAAGTACATAGTAGAAACCTCGAAGAGTACACGCATAGACATAGCTACATTACCTCGAGATCAGGAAAATACAAAGACCCATCTCCTGAAGAATAAGATCGTCTCGAACTCTTCCTAGTCTTACTAAAAAACCTAGTAATCGAACTTCCCCTGTAAGGAGAACAACCATAATCAGAAAGAATCGAGCACCAAAACACAAACTAAGCAAATGGGCATATGCATATCTATAATCAGACAAGGTACCAGTTCATGGGAAGAAGGAAACCGCCACTGGAGTTGCCGCGATCGGTGCTTGGGGAAGAAGACGGAGAGGGTAGGGGTGCTACTGCTACAGAGCAATGGAAGCTGATTCCAGATATATGTTCTTTTGTTTCTGATGCAATGCTAGTGGGCTTTCGCTTCACTTTCATATACACTATGTCTCTCTCCTTTTCATTGTCGCCTTTAGGAATATGGAAATAAGAAAAGCTGAAAAAGGAAATGGCGGAATTTATTCGCTTCAGACACTATTTGACTATGTTGTCTGTTTTTGGTCTCCTAATGTTTTTTTCTCACTGTACAGGAAATATGAAAATTTTTGGATTTAAATTCAAATTCTGATGAGTTTTGGATAATTCAAATTTTGATTTACTCAAATTATAAAAGGAATATAATAAGAATAGAATGGAATTAAATGTATTGTGGTTTGGTATGTTTTTAAATAAATTATGTAAATTTTTTAAGTTTTTCTATATTTAAAAAAAATAGTTCTTATATTTGACGATTTAAATCCAAATATGAAACAAATTAAAGATATATTTTATATTTAATGATAAGGTTACCTATTTTCTTTTTTAATTTTGTTAATAATTAGTACATGGAATAAAAGTAAACTGAAAGGAGGAGAATCCTAGGTTCCTTCATCCATCAGATCATAAATTTTCCAAAAGTTTAATTATTTATGTTAAAAATATCGTCAAAAATTATTATTATTATTATTATTATTATTATTATTATTATTGTAATATTGAATAATTTTAAAAAAATTATAAATCTCACTTTCTTCATTTTTATTCTCGGTTCTATTTTTCATCTTTATTCACACGCTTTTTCTATATTAATTCTACAAAGTTATGAATTTATTTGTCAATTTTTATCTTTAATATCTGTAAATATATGTCATTCCTTTTGTATTTTACATATTACTTTAATAAAATAATTCTCTTTTCCAACCAGTGGACCAAACAATGAGATCATAAACGAAGTCTCGAGACCAATGGATTAGGCCATGGGACCCGAAGATGGTTTGGGCGGCAAGCTAGAGTTTGGAATGATTGATGGTTAGGCTAAGCAACAGGGCAACTGGGATGGTTGGGAAGACCGGTCGTCTGCTAGGCAGAACAATGATTGGGACAGAAACCACGACTACGAGGCTGATAACGACGATTGGTAACAGGGAAGACGATCGGCAACGAGGATGGCGACTGAAAATGGCTAATGATTGCTAAGATATGGAAAAATGACTGTGAGGATGGTAACGGGGACGACAGCTGGGTTAGGGACGATTTTTGGGAAGGGGATGACGATTGGAAAGGGGATGAAGGTTTCGAGACTGGTGACGATGGTTGACAATGTTTCAACACTTTCATCATCATTTGCTTCAATATCTATAATTTATCCTTAAAATGGTTCATTAACTATCATTGCATCAACCTAAAAAATTACTGTAGTTTCAGTGTTATCAATATATTTACCTTTAAGAAGTATCTTTATTGCAACAAGCCAAATTCTGAAAAATCGTCTATTGTGTGGAAGTATAAAGTAATATATTTGATCCGTTTGTGATAGAAGAATAAAAGCTCATATTTTGTTTATATTCGTTGAGTTGACTTCCACGATACTTAACTTGTGCATACATGTTTTTTTCAATAATTGGATAAAGTCGATCACATCGGAATAACATCACCTTTCAACTGATGTAACCTACACAATGAAAAATATTGTTATAACTCACACTATCAAATCTTTCAAATAGTTAATAAAATGTTAAAAGACAGAAATATGAATACTCCAATTGCAAGATCTCATTCAAAATCTCATAAAAGTCAGACTCGATACTCGATTCACAATAATTTGTTCCATGGTACATGTAAAAGTTGTAACTACGAGTACAATACATTAGTCAACTCATAAAATTTATAACGGATCCTTTCACAGAATCTCACAACCACAAAGTGTGATTGTCCATTTCAATCTACACAATGACAAATATTTTTTATAATTCATACTATCAAGTCTTCAAATAGTTATTAAAATATAAAATTACTTTCATATTGTCTCACCCACCCATTTAGAATAATTGTTTATAGTTTTTGAAGTTGATATTCATTTATGTAAACATATTGTGTCCTACAAGATATCATCAAAAAGTGTTTGCAATATTATAGATATTCACAACTGAAATAAATTATGTATGTCAATGTGTCAATTTACCTTTTCAAATGGCCTAAGATATTCACAATTCAAAAGAACAGAAGTACGTGTCGCACGTTGATCTTGTTGTGATATCCATACATCTTTTCATTTTCCAACAACTTGATTGATCCAACAAAATAGATCTTAAATATCTCATACATGATATGTAAATGCTATACCACCATCCAAATATTTTGTCTATCATTCGTGTTTCACATTTTGAACATGTTTTTTCAAATAAGTATAATATAAAACCGATATTTCTTCATTCACATATTGATATATATTTAAATATTTTGGTCTAGCTTTTTGTTTGACATTTTTCATAAGATGAATCACAAATCGTTCAAATGGATACATACAACAAAATTGAACTTAACCTCCTAATGCAGCCTCGTGATGAAGATGAATTGTAAGAGGTTCAATAATATCAAAGAATGATGGTAAAAAAATCTTAACCAAGTTACATAGTATAGTAATTATGTTATCTTTCAATCATTTTACCACATCAATACTTAAATTTCCTGCATATAAATAACACAAAATAAGCTAACACTTGATAAAAGGTAAATAATTTTTTATGGATTGATGCGGTTAATCTCAAGTAATAAATACATAGACTAACGTTTCCGCAAGAATACAGATCGTATAGTACTAGGGTCGAACACTAGGGAATCAATACAACAATAAAGTTATTACACTAATGAATAGAACGAACAATAAATCAATAGTTGGAATGCAAAGCAAAGACTAAACTAACTAAAACGGGATAAATTCAATAAACTAGACACCGAAAGTTTCGAGATGCACAATAATGCAATGAACACTATAAAAAACATGTTGTTTTCAATGGACGGATCAACAGATCCGTTCGTTGATGACAATTTCTACCGGATGTCAACAGACAAACTAAAATGATCAATGGGCTAATATATGTTCGAATCCATTGCGATTAGCAACAGACTTCCAACGGACTATATCTATTGCCAGTGTCCATTGAAAGGCCGTTAGAAACCCCAAAGAATGACCAACGGATGCCCGTTATAATTTTCAATAGTCATCCGTTACAATTTGCAACGGACGCCCGTTAGACTTGTGACTTTCGAGGTTACCGTTAGGATATTTCAACATGGATTTCCAACGGGCATCCATTGCAATTTTCAACGGGTATTCGTTGAAATTTCTAACGGATGTCCATCGAAAAAGACACTATTTAATGATCGAAATCAAAGGTTTCTACCTTCAAGCTATCAACAAACAAATATATTTTCAAAAAAATGTCATCTTCTTCATATAGAGATATATATAGATCGAGATAGTGGATGTATAGAAGAAAAGATCCCATAATCGAAGAAATTAATCAAGAATTCTTACACGGATTGGAGTAGTTCATGAGTTTTACATCGGTTAAACCTTTGTATCAAGAATGCGAGATAATGTTATGTCCCTACAAAAGATGCAAAAATATGAAGTATCGAAGTCAAGAAATTGTTTGCAAACATATTTACAAGGTGGGGTTCATAGAGAATTATGAAATTTGATTATTTCACGGTAAAAATTGTGGCGTTAGAGATATTGTGCAAGAAGCATACACAATAGAAAGAAATGAAAAATTTGTTTATGAAGCATCGACGGCCAATCCATATGTGGAAATGGTGTCAGATGTTTTTTCTAGAGTTGTTCATGATAAACAACCGCACGAAGAGATGTCGAACATCGAGGCACGCTGATTTTTCATCCTATTGGATTCGAAAAAAAACCTATATATGAAGGTTTTCGTGAAGGTCAATCTTGTTTATCTTTGTCATCAAGATTGATGAGTATAAAAACAGACTATAATGTTGCTGAAAATTGCATTGATTCATTTTGCAAGACCATGCGTGAATATTTACCAAACAAAATCAGGCCCCTGAGACATATTACGAAACAAAGAATGTTTTAAAAGATCTAGGAATGTCACATGAGAAAATTGATGTTTATAGAAACAGTTGCCTGTTGTTTTGGGGAAATGATAAAGACTTGTTGGAATGCAAGTTTTGCGGTGCAAGCAGATTTCAGCAAAAAAAAAACCATCTTCACGTAAATATGTACCGTACAAAAAAATTTCTATATGCCTATAGCAAACATGTTGAGAAGTTTATTTGAATCGAATAAACCGCTGTGGCAATGAGATGGCACACAGAACACTCAACAGGCAAAGGGGTAATACGTCTCCATCGGATGATAAGGCTTGGAAAGATTTCAATGAAATATTTCCTAAGTTCGCGTAGGAGATGAGAAATATTTATCTTTGCCTATGCAACGATGGTTTTAGTCCATATGGATAATCTGGAAGTAAATATTCTTTGTGGCCGATGATTTTGTCTCCTTATAATATGCCTCTCGATATGTGTTTGAAAAGAGAAGTAATGTTTCTGACGTTGCTGATTTCAAGACCAGAATATCCCAAGAAAAGTTTTGATATATTTTTGCAGCCATTGATTCATGAATTAAGATATTTAAGGAATGATGGAATTATTGCTTACGACGTTAGTACAAAAAAAAAATTCACATTGAAAGCAGTCTTGTTGTAGACAATTAACGATTTTCCTACCTATGGAATGTTATCTAGATGGAGTACGCACGGGACATTGGGATGTCCCTATTGTATGGACGATACAGATTCATTTCGACTAGTACATGAAAAGAAACCATGTTGGTTTGATTGTCATAGAAGATTTTTTCCCCGTGGACATGCTTTCAGAAAAGATAAAAAAACAATTTCAATAGAACTTGGTACAACAAGAAGAAGCACCGTGCATGCAAATCGGAACACAAATCTTTTACGAACAATTAAACACAATGGAAGATTTATAAGAATCGATAGAAAGCGGCAGAAATCATGGTCATAAAAAACCAAAAGGCAAAGGTGAATGGCATAACTGGTATAAACGTAGTATCTTTTGGGAAGTACCATATGGGAAATCACTGATATTACGTCATAATTTGGATGTTATGCATATCGAAAAGAACTTTTTCGATAACATCATCAACACTGTTTTGAATGTGACAGGAAAAATTAAGGATAATATACAATCAAGAAAAGATTTGAAGACAATATGTTGAAGACTTGAGTTGGAGTTTGAGATGGAAGAGCACCTATCCAAGTATTCAGATTTTCTGGGCCGACAAAAACCATATTATTAAGGTGGTTAAAACAAGACGTTAAGTTTCCAGATGGATATGCATCGAACATTGCTCGGTGTGTTGATATTTTTGGTTCCCGGCTGATCGGGATGAAAAGTCACGATTGTCATGTTTTCATGCAACGACTCATTCCAATTGTATTTGTCAAGCTATTACCATAAAATGTTCACGATGTGCTATACAGAATTAACATATTTTTCAGAGATATATGTTCCAGAAATTTAAAAAGGGATGACTTGGAATTAATAAAAAACAATATCTTTGAAGTATTATGCTCATTGGATTCTGGCTTCCTTCTTCATTTTCATGGAACATTTGTCAATACATCTACCAGATGAGGCAATACTTGGTGGGCCAGTTCAATTCAGACGGATGTATCCATTGGAAAAGTTTTTCTTTCATCGGGAGAAAAAAAAATAAAAACCAAAGCTGCGGTCGAAAGATCTATTGTTAAACAATACTTGTTGAAAGAAATCACATATTCAAGCATATTTATTTCGAGTCACATATTCCAACGAAACATAAACACTTATCTTTATCAATATAATCCGCATTTTGGCATGATTCCAAAGATATTTACACCTATTGGACGTACAGAAGGTAAATTCAAAGAATATTGACTAACACCCGAGGAGTATAATCACATCCACACATATACATTACTAAATTTTCAAGAGCTATACCTTTCGAAAGGTACATAACAATGAAAATCGATATTATAAACACATATATATTTATAAATATATGTGCTAACGTTCTTTCATTACATGATATTTAATGAAGAAGTGATGGTACATATCCTCATCTAAATGCAGATGAACTCACGAAAATGAAACTTTAACAATTATGGGTCGTGGTTGAGAGATTATGTAAGTAAACGTATATTCGTATGTTTTATATATGTAAAAATAAAATGTTAGTATGTTATATTCATTTGTTGTTTATTATGTAGGTCAAATCTTCTGATGAGAGACATCCTATATGGTTAAAAGACTTGGCTAATGGTCCTACACGAAATATTATGTATTGGCCAATTATGTTTACTCGTGGATACACATTCCACACGTATGAACACGGAAAACATAGAAGCACATACAATTACGATATTTGCGTTAATAGTGAAATAGAGGATGATAATTTCTACGATATTTTGAATCAAATCCTACAGGTTGGATATCTCGGTCTCGTTGGATTGAAGGTAATGGTTTTTAGATGTAAGTGGTTCGATCCAACCGTAAGACGTGGTACACGAAACAATCGATGGGGAGGAATTGATATCAATCCAGCACGACAATATTATAAGTAATATCCATTCATCATAATAGATCAAGCAGATGACGTATGTTATGTGCAATATCCAACAACATTGAAACATCGAAGAGAGGAGTTGTGAGTCGTTGTAAAGATCAAGCCGCGAGGAGTTATAAGCACAGATGAAAAAGAAGATCCATTGCAAACCGATAATCTGGAATCAATACGATTAATTGATATAGACAATCGGGAGAAGATTCTCGTAAGGACTGACATAGATGGCGAATACATACGCGATTATGAAGACATTGAACCGGAAGATGCAGAAGATGAAAACGGTGATAAATTCAATGAGAAAATGAAGGAAGACTTGCCAATCGAAGAATCTATTGAAGAAGAAATGTGAATTATGTAGTTGTAATGTCTAAATTTTTGTAATTTATTTTTTATTAAACTAAATATATTCAAATATCAACGGGCATTCGTTGCAATTCGCAACGGAAACCCCTTGAAACATTGAATTCGATCAACACTTAGAAACTTTTCAGGTATTATAATTTCTAAATGGGCATCCATTGGAACATTACAACAGATGCCCGTTACACCCTTTAAGCGGCCAACAAATGCCCGTTACAAATATTCAGACCCTTAACGGATGTCCGTTAGACTTTCCAATGGGCATCCATCGCCAAGTCCAACGGATGCCCGTTGACATGTGTCATCATGGCTAGGCTACGACTGCAACATTGGTTAACGTTCTCAACAGGCATCCGTTGGAAATTGCAATGGTTGCCCGCTGCAAAAGGAGACAAAACGATGTTTTGGCTTCCGTTGCCTCGAGAATGGGATTTCCAACGGGCATCCGTTGGAAATGCCAACAGATGCCCGTTGGAAGCTCAAGCGTTGTGTCAATTAATTTCGTCCGTTGAGTTAACATATTTTTCAACGGGCATCCGTTGGCATTGCCAACGCATGCCCGTTGAAAATTTCTATATATAGACCATTGAACAATTCATTCTTCAACAGAATTTCAGGTCCAAAATGCTCTCAAACATAAAATTCCCAAACACTTAAACACTTATACACAATATAAAATGAGAGCGAGATGATTTATCGGTAGTGGTGGTATGTTGCGGGTTCAGTTGGAGCCTCGCCACCCCTCCACCGCCACCATATTGGCCTCTTTCACCTATATTGGCACCGCGATATTTGTGGAAAAAGATGATATGGTGGACATAGAAGCTCTGATCAATAGTTTCGACGAGAGTCCTACCGTCTCGATCATTGGTCCTGAGCGTAACGGGACATTATGGTGAGAGAATAATTTAGATTGTATTTATTTATAAATGTTATCTAATAATTTAATTTTCACTTGGAGGTTTGATGTGGATGATGTTCTGAAACATACGAACAACAACATCATCCAAGGATCGCTACAAGATCGTCGGTACTATTCCTAGCAAGTGATGACAGAAGTCATACGCCGCCGATGGTGGTGTACATTCATCGTAAGTAAAATTCTATATATACAATTTAATTTTTCAATTGATATATAATTTAGTAACTAATTTATCTTAATTTATTTTTGCAGTGCGCATATAGATGGCGGAATAAGGATATGTCGCACATCTACACTACTTGGATGCACGACATGCCAAACTGACCTGGGCAACGAACGAGGTGTTCAACCAACTCGTCCAATACTGGGAGTCCGAAGACTTTAAGGCTAAGAGCGAGAAGGCCAAAAAATGTTGGTACGGCGAAAAAATTTCCCGGAGATGGACCACATCGTCATACTTCAGGTTCCAAGTCATTCATGAAACGAAGAAAAGAATTGGTATAATTTATTTTACTATATTATTTAAATTTTGTTACTATATAAAATTGTTATCAAATTATATAACTATAATATTACAGATGCAGAAAATCAGACGAGAACTGACTCTTGTTGAGCTAGCTCTAGAAACCCATGCCAAGAAGAAGTCCATCGTCGAGGAATAGAGCGACGAACCAGAACTCATCGACCCTCAGGCAGAACGGACCGTGAAAGTTATGACAGATAAGATCACACAATAATCACAAGCGTGCGGTTCAACTCTCAACGATCTCAGTCCTCTACAAAAGGACAAAAATTATATTGGAGGTAAATAATAAAAACATTGTTTATGATTAAATATTTAATAAAATATTTTTTGACGATACTAACTTTAACGTGTTTGCTTTTGTAGTCAGTTAAACCGTATAAGGAGCATTTATACGGTCTCGGTGCGCTTCAAAAGGATATCGTCGAGGACCTGACGATAGTGCGATCCGTGGTTCAAGAGACTTACAAGCAAGAATAACGTATCGAGCATCTGGAAACCATGCTTCGTACAACACAAGATGCTTTCAAGAAACTCGTGCGAAGATACGTCACATGGAGAGCATCATCGAGTTGTTAACCGGTCGATCGTATGAATTACCAACAACGACGGGGGAAATAACGCCGCGGTAAGATTCGGTAATCGAATCTGATGCCACACCTTCACGAGGCATTGGCGACCACGTTTAGACGCTCTGTAAAATTATTTATGTTTTAAATTTGTAAAAAACTTTAATATTGATTAATATTAATTTTTTTATTTTTTCAATACATATTTAAATGGATGCACGTTGATATTTTTTAAAAGTTCCACCGGGCATCCGTTGAAAACAATATTTCCGTCATTTTGTAATGGATGTCCGTTGCTAGCTCCCACCAAACTAGAAATGGGCTTCCGTTGGCGTGAATTATTTCCCGCCAATTTTATTGCCAACAGACATGTAACAGATATCTGTTACAATTTTTGCAACGGGCATCCATTGCAATTCTCGTAACAGTCATCCATTGTTGTCTTTCTAACGGGCATCTGTTGTCTCTTCCAACAGAAATTTATGTTGCCAGTCCGTTAACATATTTTTAACGGATTTTTTCCATTGCACGCCCATTATAACGGATGTGGATTTCCAACAAGCGATTCCCAGCAGCTCCATATCCATCATAATCTGTTGGAAATTACCGTTTTCAACGGAATTTTGGCGATTTCTAACGTATCTGTCCGTTGAAAATCGTCTGTTTTTTGTAGTGGAAGTGCTAACAAAGGTCATGGTCTTAGATATTATCACGGATTCAGGGAATTCAAGCTCTATCTTAGGAACTGACTGGCGTAGACTTGCCCACTATCTAGCATACGTACTACCAATCTTTTAACTACGTAATCTCACCTACTAGATGCATTAAGACCGTTATCCTAATCCCTAGGTTCAATCGACCGACCTGACGTACATTCTAAATGGATTAAGACCCTAAATCATGGCTAAGTTTCAAAGTCTAATCCCCTGACATAGATTTATTAGACTTCTATAATCTTTCATTCAAGTGGCGTACAAGAACGAAATCATTAAGAACAACCAATCAATTTAAAAACGATTAAATACCATAATCATTTATTCGAGTTACGCACAATAATAAAAGCATTAAGAACCACAAAGCATTAAGGACAAGTCTTCATTACATATTGGCAAAACTCCAACCCATGGCTACGAAACTACTCGCAAAACATAAAATATAACAAAAACATATCTTCCCTTCTCTTCTTCAGCTCCTAATCGTTCTCTCCAGCCTTCCCCCTCTGTCCAAATTCTTCTTGGCCGAATCTAAGCTCTCCTACTTTCCTTTTCGTACAGATTTTCTCTTCTCTACTCGTTTCCTTTTTTTCGGTTTCCATTTTCTTCGGTTTCATTTTCTTCTTGTGCAGCGACTGTTCTTTTTCTTCTTATGCAGCGATTGTTTCCTTTCTTGTTTTCAACTGTGCATTGTTTTCTCTTTCCTTTCTTTCCTTTTTGCTCCTTTTCCTCTTTAGTTGACTGCCTTCTTTCTCTTGTCCATGCATTTCCATTTTTCGTCCAGCAGCCATTTCCATTTTCTATCTCCAGGGGCTGTTTCTATTTTGTTTAAGCTACATTTTCTTTTCATGTTTCAACTGTGCTATTCGAATTGTTGTTCCAGCAACCGGAATTTTCCATTTTTGTTTCAGCCGTTTTTCCGTTTATGTGAGCCACGACCGCTATTTTCATTTTGTGGAAGCGGCCGACGGTTTCCATTTTGTGGAAGTGGCCGTGTGTATTCCTTTCTTTTCTCCAGCCATGCAATTCTATTTTTGGCTTTAGGAAATTGAGTGCTGACCGTGCAAGATGAAACGAGGGTAGTTTTATCGGCATTTCCCGATATTTACTCGTATTTGTATCAGATATCTTCATTTCCTACAAAACATGAGAAAACGCTAGAAGAAGACTAAATGATGCTTAATACTTGGTAAAGTCCAAATAAATGATAAAACTAAATATAGAAAGATATAAAAGTACTAAAACAATTTAGACGTTATCATGGATAAATGAATTAAAATAATAACAAATGTATTATGACAATTAAACATACATGTAATTTCTTTATGCACAGTTTTACCATTAATACAAAATAAACTACGAGAAGTAATCTTTGCATGAAGACATGATAATCATGATTTTTTGTTCTCGATAACTTCTCTCCTTAGATGTCGATGCACCTTCTGATGAAAGATGCAAAACAATTAGGAATTTTACATCAGCTTTCAACCCATTCAAAATTTGTTTTCCTTTCATTTTTTAATATAATAGAACTCAAGTTTTATCGTCATTTGTTAAGTGTAACTTATTATGTAAGCAATATTCTTTTAAATCCACACGTGATGTAATATTATTCTTTGTCTTTACTGTAACGTAAACACGATACAGTTTTAATGATGTTATCAAAAAATATTTTATGAGAAAGTCATGGATATTATATCGAAGTTTTAGTTTTATCCAATACGATAGATCATAAAAATAGTTTTCTTGCACCAGTTAGGGGTAACTTCGTACCAAATTTATTCACTGGTCAACATTAGAAGTGAAGCTTCTACACAATTACATTCATTTTAATTTTTTTTCTTGTTAAGTTTTAGTGTATTATCAATGGGAAGAAAAAATGATAAAAATCAAATAAACTTTTCTTTCAATGAAAGGAATTTATAAGCATGAAAATCGCTTATGATGTACATAAGAACACCTCATAACATAAATATGTGTCTCGTAAAATCATCATACACATTAATCCCTGTCCACAAATCTTGCGACTCTCCAATCAATGGATGAAAAAATATACCGAAACTGATTTTAAGATAACTAGGTTCGAGAATCAATATAGCTAAAACAAAAACCTCTTTTTATACACATATCTTGTGGTAAATTTTACGAAGTCATAATAACTTTCTATAATCTATAATTCCTCTCACACATCTCTAAATGATTGAATTCATCCATGTAAAGGCTTCGACAACAAAGTCACGATATATTGCTTCAAGTATTTCTATGTCTCACCATCTGACGAATGACACATTTCTCCTTCACGATTGGTATTCTCAGCATGTCATCATCTATGTCTTCTTATAATGCTACAACATTTTGATTTTGTCAAATACCGCATACGAAAAAATGGAACCAAGTTTCCTTTTTTTTGTCAGATAAAATAGATATTTTCTCTAAAATTGATAATTATTCAAATATGTTGTCTCCTTTTACAAAATAATGCAATTATGTTGATCTACATCAATCTCTTAATATGATCACTACTAGAAAATCACCAATTAAGAGACAACAAAATCCATTTATAATCCGTATGGAAACTATTTCCTAACGAATTACGCATGAATTTTATCAGTTCGTAATTGATCATCGATAATTAATATTCATATGAAGTTAGAAACATAAAATCTGTCAAACATTCCAGATGGAAAAATCTATTAAAATTTATGGAACTAGGGAGAAAAATAAATTTAAAATTAAGGAGGAAATTTTTCGTCCCGAATCTGTCCAATTTTTTTGTCAAATAAAAAAATTAAACTACAAAATTTAAAAATTTTAAATTTTAAAACTAATAAATAAATCCCCAATTTCATTATTATTATTATAATGTTTTTTTTTCAAAAATTACGGACAAATAGGGTTGAAATATTTCATCCAACACTAATCCGTTCATAATTAGAACAAACATAAAATTTGTCATAAATTTAAGGATAGCTTAAATTATGATCTATTTATTTAGGTGAAAATTTCGGAGGGAGAAACAAGTTCTATTTGGATTGTTGAAGAATTTGGAATTCATATATCATAGACATATCGTCATATTAGAGATATAGAAAATCGATTTTGATGATATGTTTTGTGTGTCATTTTATGAAAAAATAAATAGATAATATATTTGAACTTTTATTAAAAAAACAAGAAATTTTAGTATAAAATTCTTATAGTTTAGTAATAAAATTAATGGAAAACAGCTTTTAATATAAACACTTTTAATATTTTCAGTTGAATCATAGTTTGCGAGTAATTCTTGCCTCTCTTCGTACGAAAGTTCATTGTTGATGTATGAAATGGTGATCTGTGGAAAAAGAAAACAAAAGAGAACACATATCTGGAAATGGAAAAGGCTTTGAGAGTTAGTGAAGAGGATGATACCTCTTCTCATTTGTTAATATGTCTTAATGTGATGATAAAAGTTTGGTCGTCAGTGTTCTGCGAAACACAACGAATGCACTCATGAACTCATTGTCAGCTCTGTAGAGTGTTTCCTCAACGGAACATGCCAAGACTTGATCATTGAAACATTAAAAAAAAATCACCTATTCTATTTTAAAGGCTTTACATATGGATACATGAATGGTACATACAACTATCAAATACCAATGTCAAGTGATATATGTTCTCTTGTACCCATGGTACATCCCCACTATGTCCCTCTACTGTTTCAACTAGTGCTTATTTTTCGATTCCAGTATTTGAATTTTCATCGAGAACAACATAAAAAAATGACCTACCAAAACTGGATCAAGTTGAAACCGAGTCAAACCCCAAAGCATAAGAACAATCCACCAAATCAATATGCAAAATCAAAAGAAAGGAGTTTCGAAGAAGAAACAGCAGTACCTGGGTGACCTCTGCACAGTACTGTACATATAATATAGAAAGACGTGAAAGTAAGTTGAAGGGAATGAAGTGTGATGACGCTACCAAAAGAGAGGCCATTGATTAAAACTTGGAAGATAGAACAAAGATTTTGATCAAACCTCGATTGTTCTAGAGTTAATGAATAATGTTCAATCAAACTTGACGAAAGTGTAGGGTTGTTAACAGGGTAGCGGAAGCATTTTTTTTATAACAAACCGAATATAGGTCTAGTCATGTTTAAGGAAGGGATCATGCGAGGTTTCACCAAAAACGAAAAATGATTCTTAGAGTTACCTGTCTTGGTGAATTGATGCGTTCAAGTTAAAAACCTAAACTAACTCCGCAAGTGAACGACACATGTGCAATATAGGTATTGATCCCATAGGGACTATGCAAAACAAATCAAACCTAAGTAGTCTAGGACGATTAAGCAAATGATAGTTGAAGAGATATAAGAAATTAAGCTAATATAAATGAGAGTTCAAGCAATTAGACTAACGCTCTAGGGAACCGGTTTCATCACTAAGTAATCCAAGAATCACACTTCAACTCCTAAGAATCATGCATACTTCGCAACACTTTAAAGGCGAACGATTCTGATATGTCTAAAATCCTCTTTCAAAGCGAAGAAGACGTTCATAAACAAGCAAACCCCTTACTTTCGTGGCTAATCTACCAATTTATAGATTAAGCTCTATGATTCATTCGTTCTAACCCTCAATCAGAATTGTTCTACTTTCGTGACCCAATTCCAATTATTCTAATCCGGGATTAAGATTCACCTCTCAGTTCATCTCTCAAAACCCTAACACATACATGTACTTGATCAAGATAAACATACCACATGAAGAATACATATAAAGAATTAAAATAGCAAACAGAGCATTGCACTTCTTGTTAATAATATTTTCATGGATTTAAAGATTCCCTAGGGCTAATCCTATATGCTAGAACAATGAAACTACTCACACATGAAGTCAATAACAAAAATCATGTAAGAGATAGAAAACATGAGAGGAAACAAAGAAAGGAGAGCGAATAACTGGAGAATCGGGATTCAGGACCCATCTTTGAGTTCCTTTACGTTGATCCAAGCGTTGTAGCTCTCTGTAATAGATAAGAACTATTGAATTCGAATATCTAAAATGTATTTCACTCCAAACTTGTGTGTCTACAAATGAGGTTTGGAGCTCCTTATATAGAAAAGTCTCTGCACCTTGAAAGAGATAAAATACATTATTAAAATGACTTAGTGCTCCACTACCCATACTTTGTGCCCATACTATGGTTCCTATGCTTTGATGCCCATACTTGGTTCACATGCTTGGTGCCCATACTTTGATGTCCATTCTTGGTGCCAATGCTTGGTGCCCATACTTTGGTGCTCCACAACCCATACTTTGTGTCCATACTTTGGTGCCCATTTTTGGTGCCCATACTTCGATGTCCATTTTTTGGTTCCCATGTTTGGTGCCCATACTTTGATGTCTATTCTAGGTGTGGGTCGTTATGGACATTATGGAGATATTTATTATAGTGGATTATGTTGGTCAATGGAGAAATTGTGGAAGAAATTGGAGAAAATGGTCTTGCTTTTCATTCGTTTCTTCGGCGTTTCTCATCCCGTGTTACCCAAATTCTCACTCATTAAATCCTACAAATACAACAACAAAAGAAACAAGTAAAACTAATACATAATCACACGTAAAAGTCATAACGGTCATCAAAATCGTTTATAATATGGCTCATAAATTGTGTACAAAAAGTAGTGATCATGAATATGGATGAGTGTGAGATGTGAGCTCCGAACGTACGAAGCCTCTAGAGTATCCACACCGAGATCTATCTTTGCTTTCAACCTTTAATGCGAATCTAATCACGAACGGAAAATCAGTTCTTTCTTTGTTCTTTGTCTCTGTTTGGGGGCTAGGGTTTTGTTTCAAGGAAAAGTAAACTTTTATAATAATAAATTTTTTAGGTATTTATAAATTAACCACATGACTATTTAATATTACATTTTGGCACTATATTTTCAGAAAAAGAGATTAGGTTAAGATATTTTTAAAGTGAGACGGAAACCATACCAGTTTCCCGCCGATAAAAGTAAGGCTTAACCTGAATGTTTGGTGTGAAGCCACCTTCATCATCGATATTTGTTGCATCCTGACCATACTTCTTAATCATAGACTAGATGATTACATCACAATACTAAGAAAGTTATGTTACATTGAAGAAATTGTAAAAAAATGCATGTTAATCTGAAAGATATTTAGGAACCACATTTTTTTGAGGCTTATCTTTACCATTATTTTTGTATAATAATTCTCAAGGATTAAATGTGATATATGAGTTCACACACTGTATTTTTTTATTTATTCACCATTAAGTTATAGTAAACTTTCACACTCATTTTCATGGCTTTGCTAAAAGATGAAGCTCCGACTGGAAGTATCATGAACTCCTGCAAACATCTGCATTATATCAAAAAATTAAAATATACAGCATAACGTTGGAGAAAACATGCAAAAATTACCCTATATATATTTGATCATCGAAACCCTAAAAGAACTAGAAAATAAAAGTGGAGTGGTAAACTGAATAGGAGTAATACTATACCTGGAAATAGGCAACCAATAGTGATGATGATATCCATGGTAGAAATGGAAAAGATTCCCTTATCCCTCCACTTATATCTATCCAAAGAAAAACATCATAAGGGTTAAACATCACATAATTATGAATCCAATAGAGATTGCAAATATCAAGATCTAGATTGAAAATCTAATATGTAACTATCTACACAACATATAAATATTAAAACTAATGAGTTCAGATGTATTCGGATATCCAACTTATAAAAAAATATTAGACAAATATTGAATTCAAAAACAACAACTAAAAATACCAGATTATATGGATGATCGAGGTATGTGTTTGCAGTGTCCTAAGACAGAAATTTTCGTTCTATTTCGTCTAGAGATTCAACGATCACAAGAAATTGATCTCTTGTCGAATCTAATTTGTGAATTTCTCAAAATTTTAAGGGTTAAACGAAGGTTTTTTAATGTCTTTCGGAATGATCAAATGATCATTCATATAGATAGTTTCGGGTGCAAGTTAAGAGATGCAATATTGCCTTTGAATGCAAGGTTTCAAGCGTTCGCAGCGTCATAACAAATGCACCGCTTCATCAAACACACTGTTTTATCCAACAACCAAATACAAATGGTTGAAAAGAAAATATTAGGTCCGCTAGGCCAAGACCCGATCAATCTCAACCAGAGCCCAAGAGCCCCCATAGTCCATCTTTAGATATTATATATATATATATATATATATATGCCCAATAGCCTAGTCCAAAGCCCGTTTGGTTGCCATTTGAAATGATCATTTATATAATGTTCACTTATTATCTCCATTTCTAATGTGGGACTTCATTAAGGCATGTACAATGCATGTGCCTACAATACCCCACATTTTCTATTCAAACTTAATACCCCACATTTGAATAGAAAATAGAATTCCATTCAGAGAATTTTGGTTAAGTATGCATTTGAAATGTGTCTTTTGGACTTGAACCGTTTATCGTTACTACTTATCGAATTCACTTTGTGAGTTAGTGAGCCACAGTCTTGAACTAATCACGTTTCGTAGGAAATCAAGACAATAAGTATCAAACATACCCAAGTGAAACATTTCAATACTTACGGTTGTGTTCATTCTGGTCCTTAACATATCATTTCTTCATGAGATATTTAGAGAACTTAGCCATCTTAGTTCTCATGGATGCGGCTCTACATCAATCTCATATAGGTAGCGCCAATAATGAATAGTCCGTATCAATTCCATTTTGAAAGCTATTAGCATTATTAAGAATCTTAGGATTTGTCCCTTTACTCATTAACGGAGACATACTTTATTTTAGCATAGGAAAGTTTTGATAGTATGTCATGAGTCTTGAGTCTTCTTTAACTAGTTAGCCTATTAAACCTAGACCATGGGATCACCAATGGTTCTAGGTTAGATTTTCGTCAAGTGATGACTCATTCCATTGGCTTTAAGCCCACTCTCCTCGCTGTATTCAAAATTTGCTCTCTACCAAGGGCTTTAGTAAACAGATCCATTATGTTTTCCGTAGTTTATGTAGTCAATGGATATTATTCCATTCTTTAGCAAGTCTGGTATCATGTTATGGTGTTGCCTAATATGTCTCGATTTACCTTGGTAAATTTGGTTTTTTGCTCTTGCAAGAGCAACCATATTGTCACAATGAATACAAATTGGAGTAACATGTTTTTGCCACAACGAAATTCCTTCTAGAAAAGTTTTGAGCCATTCTGCCTCCTCGGCAGCTTTATCCAATGCTACAAATTGTGCTTCCTTAGTTGAGCGTAATACTACCATTTATTTGATGATTTCCACATGTGGATTTAGTATTTGTATTGTTTGAAATCCAATTTGCATCACAATATCTCTCTAATACTGGAGGATATTTAGTGTAATGCAAATCATAGCTAATTGCATGCTCAAGGTATCTCAACACTCTTATTAATGCAACCTAATGATCTTTTTCTGGATTACATGAGTATCTACTGAGTCGACTAATCAAATATACCAAATCCAGTCGTGTACAATTCATGATGTACATTAAAATTCCAATAACACGTGTGTACTCCAATTGTGATACACTATCTCCTTGATTATTCTTATGATGAACACTAGAATCATACGTAGTTAGAACCAATTTCCAATCAAAATGTCCAAATCTTTGAAGGACTTTTTCTATATAATGGGATTGTATCAAAGTGTAACCTTTCGAATTTCATTGAATTCGTGTTCCAAGAATTACATTACAATTCCCATGTCTTTCATATCAAAACAAGAATATAATATTTTTTGGTTCGATTAATCAAATCTTTGTTATTTCCCAAAATTAGCATATTCGACACATAGAAATAAAATAATGTATGCATCTTTGTACTCTTTTATATAGACACATTTTTCACATTCATTTAATTTAAAGCCTGATGTGCGTAGACTCAAGTAATAAATTACCTAGACTAACGCTTCCGCAAGAATACGGATCGTGTAGCAACTAGGGTCGAACACAAGGAATTGATGCGACTTATAAGCTATTAGACTAATGAATAAGACGTGATGAATCAAATAGTGATGGAATGCAAATGCAAATGCAAACTAACTAAACTAAACTAATGATAGGAATGACTCAGCGACAAATCACCATAGGTATCAAGAGTTGCACAACGATGTAACGAAGTTCTAACAAGATCATTGGTCTTAGATACTATCACGAGTTCAGGGAATTCAAGCTCTCCTATAGAAACTGACTGGCGTAGACTTGTCCACTATCTAGCATGCATATACCAATGTATCCATTGCGCATCTTACATGGATAGACGCATTACGACCGCTATCCTAATCCCTAGATTCAACCGATTGACCTGGCGTAGATTCTAAACCGATTAAACCCTAAATCATGGCTAAAAGTCTAATGCCCTGGCGTTGGTTTATTAGACTTCTAACACCATTCATTCGAGTGGCGTACAAGTAATGAAAGCATTAAGATCAACCATGAAATCTGAAAACATGATAAAATACCAAATTCATTCATATCGAGTGGCGTACAAGTATGAAAGCAGTAAGATCCACCATTCATTAAGCACAAGACCTCATTACATGTTGGCAATACTCTCTATCCTATGGCAATAGATCTATATGAACATGAACTCAGAAAACGAAACACAAAAGAAATCTAAATTCAACATAGAAAGAGAATAAGAATGCTCCCTATTCATCAACCGATGCATTCAGCCCGAGCGGGCACCCTAGCCCGATCGTGTAAGTCTTCAGCCCGAGCAGGCACAAACCACGGTGATTTCTGGGCATGAATTAGCCCGACCGGGAACTGCAAATCCACCCGAGCGGGCACCTCTTCTTGGTCATGTTCCTTGAGTGCCCGAGTCGTGCAAAGCTACGGGGTTGTTTGGTAGCAATTAGCCCGACCGGGCACACTTCCAATGCCCTAAAGTGTTGTTTCCGCTCCTTTCGCTCGGTGTTTGAATGTTCACTTCAATCCTTGGCCTTGCACAAGTTGCACCTTGTCACTCAACTACGTTTTTGTGGTTAAATTGCCATAATCTCTTAATTCGTTTGAACAAGAGGATAAAGACAGTCTTCCAGAGGCGTGGCTGCGATTTAAAGGATATCAACACGAATGCCCACACCACGGGATGGATAAAAGATACCTCATCGCTACTTTCATTGAGGGTCTTCGTGATGAAGTTAGAGATTGGTTGAACGCTGCTTGTGGAGGTTCTTTGCATGACCTCCCGTTCACCGCTATTGAGGCCAAGATTGAGAAGATGGCCGAGGGAAGAAACATTATGTCGGGGGAATTCAATCGCCGTAATCC
>CM071874.1:16101989-16124831 GCA_036759665.1 Gynandropsis gynandra
ACTCTCTACCCTATGGCAATAGATCTACTTGGACATGAACTCAGAAAACGAAACACAAGAGAAAACTAGATTCAACATAGATAGAGAAAGAGATGACTCCCTATTCATCAACCGATGTCTTCAATAGATCCTCCATGCTTCGGATCCCTTGTTCCGTTCTTCTTCTTCTCTCCAAATCTGTCCTCTATTGTCCCTGAATCGTCCCCCTTTCAATTTGGTTCGAATCCCTTTTTTATAGATTTGATTTCTCATGATTTGGCTGTTCTAAATCTTGGGAATTTGTTGAGAAAATCAAGGGCCCGAGCGGGCACAGCTTGTACCGCTGAAAATCATGAGGTAAGATCTTCTTATTGTGCCATCCCTTAGCGCGGGTGTCATTCGCATTGCGCGCTATTGTCATTGCTCCTTTCATTGGCACGCCATCACCGACCGTGCAAACGTATCGTGTAGATCACCATGGCACGCCATCACCATGCCCGATCGTGTAGATCATTAGCCCGAGTCGTGCAAACCTATGGTGATTTCTGGGCATGAATTAGCCCGACCGGGCACTGCAAATCCACCCGAGCGGGCACCTCTTCTTGGTCATGTTCCTTGAGTGCCCGAGTCGTGCAAAGCTACGGGGTTTTTTGGTAGCAATTAGCCCGACCGGGCACTCCCAATCTACCCGAGCGTACATGACTTGAGGTGTTGTTTCCGCTCCTTTCGCTCGGTGTTTGAATGTTCGCTTCAATCCATCTCGTGTTTCTCCTCATTTCCTCGTTTCCTACACAAAACACGAAATGTAGATGAAATCCTCGAATGAACTCGATAAATGAATGAAATCTAATAAATCTACTCAAAACTAGACCTAAGAATGATATAAAAACTACAACGGATTACGTGTTATCAAAGCCATTTGATAATAAAGTATTATCAAACTTTGCATGCCATTGTTTTGGTGCTTGTTTAAGTCCGTAAAGAGATTTAATCAATTTACATACTTTTTTCTCTTGACCTTTAACAACAAATCCTTCGGGTTGATCCATATAGATCTCTTCATCCAATTAACCATTCAAGAATACCATTTTCACGTCCATTTGATGAATCTCTAAATTGTGAATTATTGCAATAGCAATCAACATTCGTATGGACGTATTTCTTGAAATGGATTAATAGGTGTCAAAGAAATATATTCCTTCCTTTTGTTGATAACCTTTGGCTACCAATCGAGCTTTGTACTTTTCTATAGTTCCATTGGATCTCATCTTTCTTCTGAATATCCATTGATGCCCGATGGTTTTATGGCCTAGAGGTAAATCAACCAACTTTCATATGTTGTTTTGCATATATAATGGAATCCATTTCTCCTTGGATAGCCTCTTCCGAATACGGTGCTTTCGTCGATTCCATTGCAGCCTTATATATGTAAGAGGTTCTTCTTCAAGAACACAGGCCATAAAGTCATGTCCAAAATCTTTGGCAATTCTTCCTCATTTACTCCTTCTAGGTTCTATTATTTCTTTTTAAATCGAAGAAGTTATATTTTTATTAACATATGAATCTCCAAGAGCTTTTCTACTACGATTTTATGTTTGAATGGAAAGTATCCTCAAAGAATTCTGCTTCAGTAGATTCTATCACAGAATATTTGGTTAATCCTTCGACTTTGGAATTATGACCCAAATGACGCGTGGCCGCCTGCCTGGTTCGCAACCTATAAGCGACACTATTCTTTGCAGGACCAATATAGATACAATCTGTAGTCTTTCGTCCGAGTTTAGTTCTATGGTAAGGGAATTTGAACTTTCGCAAGACAATCCCACACTTTCATACTCTTGTAAGTTGGCATTCGTCCTTTCCACAACTCGTAAGGATATTAATCACTCGGCTTATGTGGAATTCTATTTAGAACATTATTTGCAGTAAGTACCGCCTCACACCATAAACTGATTGGTGCTCCTGAACTAATCAACATCGAGTTTATCATATTTTTTAGTGTTTGATTCTTCCGTTCGACGACTCCATTTTGTATTGGAGTATATGGTGTAGTCGTTTGATGCGCTATTCCATATGAAGAACAAAATTCTACAAAGTCATTGGATACATATTTTCCTTCTCTACCTGACCTTAAGATTTTTATTCTTTTCTCAAGTTGATTTTCAACTTCGGCTTTGTACGATTTGAACATGCTAAAAGCTTCATATTTGATACGTATCAAATATACATAGCAATATTTACTATAATCATCAATGAATGTTATATAATAGTTTTTTCCTCATCTACTCGGAGTTTCTTGAAAGTCACATAAATCCGAATGGATCAAACCAAGAACTTCATTCGTGTTTTCAATATATTTTTGTGGATTTCTTGCAAATTTTGATTCTACACAAACCCCACATTTCGTTTTTATTTGCAAAGAACACTTGGGAAGGAGACCTAAATTTACCATTCTTTGTAAAGAATGGAAATTTCTATGTCTCAATCTTCAATGCCATGATGAAGATGACTCGATCATATACATAGAAGCTTCATTTATATTCATGACGAGATCAGGTACAACAGGAACAATATTGAGTTTGAAGAGTCTCTAACGAAGATAATCCTTTCCAACAAACATACCACCCTTAGAGATTACAAACTTATTAGATTCAAACACAAGTTTGAAGCCCTTGTTACTAAGGATAGGACCACCAGAACCAAATTCTTCCTTATCGAAGGAATATGAAACACATTTGATAACACAAGTTCCTTTCTGAGGTTACTTGAGAACAACTTTGCCTTTCCTACAACCTTTGAGCTTGCTTCATTTCCCATGTATAGATTTTATTAATCTTGAACCTTCTAGTATGTATAAAATAACTCTTTAGCCGAGCATACATGGATAGTGGCTCCGGTGTCAACCCACCAATCAATTGTGAAGAAACCAGATTTACCTCAATGAAAAAGACAAACTGATTTTCAACAACATCAGCATGATTGTTGGTCTTTCCCAAACAAGTACGTTGAGGTTGCTCCTTCTTGTGGTAGCTATCTTTTGTGTTGTGTCAGCCTCTTCCACATAACTAGCAGTTTGTTATTGCCTTTATACTTGCAGTTTTCTTAAAATCAAGCTTCCTTGGAGCAAGGGCAATAGGATTTGCATACAGACTCTTTCCCTTTTGATTCTTCTTTGTTTTAGTCTTCTTCTTTGTTTTGGCCTCAACCATGTTAGCATTTGTCTCAATGGATATCAAGTCACCTTTTCACCAATTCGACTGTTCTCTTCAATACGGAGTTTCAGGACTGACTCCTCGAGACTCATATCCACAATTAAATATTTCTTAAAATATGTCCAGGAAGGTGGTAATTTTTCAGTGAATGCACTGATAATAAATGTTGATGGTAGTAACATGCCTTCCTTATTTAATTCGTGGATTATGACTTGAAGTTCCGTCACTTGTTTGATAACCGATTTGTCATCTATAATTCTAAAGTTAATAAACTTCCAGTCACAAATCGCTTTGAAGAGGCGGCTTCAGTCCTATACTATTTGTCCAAGGCCTTCTATAATTCTCGTGCAGAATCGCACTTCGAGTAGATGTCGTATAGAGAGTCATCCAATGCATTCAGAATATAGCTTTTACAACTAAATTCGTTTTCTCCCCAAGCTTTTATAACGGTTTCTCTTTCGACATCTTCTTCAGCACTAAGATTCTCTCATTCACCTTCATTTAGGGCCTCAGGAGGATCTAGATTCAAGACATGTAACTTAAAATCTTTGCCTTTGAATTTCTCAAGCTTCTCGACATGGTTGTTTTCCACACCCGATATTGTTTGGTCCATCACAAATGATTTCTTTCTTAGATTGTTAGAACCAATGAATTCAGATATATACAAATGTAAAATTTATAAACGAATATTAAAAAAATATTGAGATTATATGGACGCCTGTATTTATATTGTCCTAAGACAGAAATTTCCGCTCTATTTCGTCTCGAGTATTCAATGATCACAAGAGATTGATCTCTCGTCAAATCTACTTTGAGAATTTCTTAAAATTTTAAGCATTAAACATGGGGTTTTTAGTGTCTTTCTGAATGATTAGATGATCATTCATATAGATAGCTTTTGATACAAGTTAAGAGACGTAATATTGCCTTCGAACGCAAGGTTCTGGAGAGGAACATTGGGAGCGTTTGAACAGATGCACCACTTCATGAAACACATTGTTTCATCTCCAACAACCAAATACAAACGGTTGAAAATAAAATTTTGGTCCACTAGGCCAAGGCTGATCCATCTCAACCAGAGCCCTAGAGCCTCAAGGCTCAAGGTTCAAGGCCCATTAATGCATGTACCTACAATAAATAGGTATCCATGCATCCTATAAACGTTCTATAAATTTTGTAACAAATTTCACTTGATTTTATTCATGTCTAGTGCTAATTTTCCCACATTACAGTTCACTTTATGTAGGAAGGAATCACACAAATCGGAGTAGAGTAACTAATATTTACCATTTGGCATAGGAAATGAATGGGGACTTCAAGTAAACTAATCATAATAGATATTGTCTATAAGATCATAGTTCATTAGAATTGGTATATGTCGTTCTCCATCGGCAGCTTCTCCGCCACATGGATAATATAACCCATTTTCCAAATCCCTCTCAGCTTCTATTCAGGCATTGTCCTTCACTTATTGGATAAACCTTAAACTGAAAACATATGTTGATGTGAAATTAATGTGTTCAAAACGAGAAACCATATGAGATTTGAACAACATAACCTTTTACTATTGTCTTCATCTATGGATTTAAGTGAATATTAGAGAAATATATAACCGACTTTCAAAACTGGAACAACCTTGTGTTTTAGAATCGAAAGTTATAGAAAAAAGGTATTTCTAGAAATTAATGAATTTCCGAGTTTCATGACTAATTAATTAGATTTTGTTACTTGTAAGGAATTAGGTTCATAGCCATGATCTTTGAAATTTGTAAAGTTTGTTACGACCACTTTGTACCTATCTCCTTCACTTTTCACAAGACGATATGCATTCGTACTTGCTTAGGGAAGTCCTAAATTCCTTCGCAACTTAACGACTGTATCAATTCTTGCAGTCGCCGTGGGTAGTAAAATTAAAGTACAATAATATCTTCATTAATATTAAAATTTTAAATAGCGATTAAAAATTAGTTTTTACAAAATCTTCCTATTGAGGTGTCATGAAGAGGATATTTATAACATTTTTTGTATATCATTTAACGGAAAAATGATCAATATATTTGAATTTTGATTAAAAACGATAAAAAAATTGTATATAATTTTGATAGTTCAATAATAAGATAAAGGAAAAACACTTTTTCATAAAATCATTTATGAAATGTTGACGTAACAAAAGATATATAGAAAATAGAGATCAAAAGGAAGGTTGAATTCGATGTGTTTTAAATGATATTGTAATTAAAGTACCTAAATCATAGACAAAGTAAAGCTAAATTAGAAAAGACATTACATGCATAATATATTATGATATTTTAATGAATAGTAGTTGATATACTATGTACAGGCGGATATGTACAAATATATCATTATTATATAAAAATATTTCACTTTTAAATTTTTTATTTCAATTTATACATCATGCAAAATGATGTGTGTCAAGTTAACAAGTTAACCTAAGACTACCCGCAAGTGCACGACACGTGTGTAATAGTTAAGGTGTCGATTCCACGAGGACTAATGTAACACGATCTAAGAATCAAAAGTAGAACCAAAGCTTGCTGCGAAAGATTAAGGATGATGAAATGCAAATATTATGATGATGCAATGGATAAGTGAGTTCTAAACAAAGAGACAAACGCCTTAGGAAACCGGTTTCACCGCATAGCTTTCGAAACCTATCTCTGATCTATTTAATCGTGCATTCCCTATCAATATATCTAAGGCGGACGATCCTAATGTAGAACCTACCCTCTCTCAAGGCATAGGAACGTGGCTAGATTGAGTCATCCCCTACTTTCGTGGCTGACACCCCAACTAAACCCCATTACGATTCATGATTCGTCCGATACAACCCTCAACCGTTACTACCCTACTTTCGTGACCTAGTCTCGGTTGTTCTAAGTCTGATTTTCTAGGATTAGAATTCACCTTTCAGTCGTTCTCCTAATCCCTAACACATGCATATACATGGCCATTCATAAACACAAGACAATAAGTTATCAGACAAAGAATAGATAATACGAAACGGGGAAATGCATTCATAAACGAATCAAAGACGGTTCCGGGATAGCCATGGGCTAATCCCTTCTCCTAGAACAAATCTACTACTTGTTCATGAGTCTAAACATCACAAACAAAACAGTAGAGTAAAGAGAAAAGAGATATCAAACGAGTGATGATCCTGAATCAATCTCCAGCTCCTTGCGTGCCTCCCATCAAGGGGACTCTATGGATGGATAGTGGATATGAATTGTGTTCTAGATGGTGGATTGTGGATGGTGGATGGATGGATCTTCTTCTTTTCTATACTTCTTGGCTTTGTAATTTGAATTCTAAGCCCTTGGCCGACTTATTTCCATGTAATTTGTCGGTTGGTTGTTTCACATAGTCATGCCCGACAGTGCTTCATGTCATGCCTGGTCGGGCATGCTTGTTCCGTAGTTTTAGACAAGTTGTTTTTCATGAAGCCCCCCGACCGTACTACCCTTGATGCCCGACCGTGCTGCCTTCATTGGTAGGATGCCCGACCGTGCTGCCTTCATTGGTAGGATGTCCGACCGTGCTCTTGGAACGCCCGACCGTGCACAAGCTACGAGGATGGATTTGTATGAGTTGCTCGACTGTGCACCATAAGACGTTCGAGCGTGCTCCCTCACCAAGAGAGTGCCCGACCGTGCATGATGTGTGTTCGGGTCATGCACAACTCTCGGGGATAAATTGCAACAAAGGAGCCCGACCGTGCTCCTCACTTAGCCTGACCGTGCTGCTCCATCAAGAAGGGTGCCCGACCGTGCACATGGTGAGGGTTGCTGTTCGGTCATGCATTTGATCATGCTCGACCGGTCTGTGTCCTTTGATGCATGCTCGGTTGTGCACTTGGTCATTCTTGGCCATGACTTGTCCACTTTCGTTCCGTTCGATCAGTTGTGACCTTAATTGTCCAATGACATCTCATGCACGCTTCTTAACTCCGAAATGAATCGAATACGCATTAAACCATACAAGAACACGAAAACACGGAAACACGTAAAACGGATACAAAATCACATGTAAACCTCGCAACTATGGTCATAAACATCTTTAAAATCATGCGAGAATAGTGTACCAAAACGAGATGAATACAAAATAAAAAGTTTAATGGAAATTAAAGCTAAAGAGGCATCCAATGAATACAAAAGTTTAAAATTCATTGATATAACAGTATTATGTCTATAACAACATTAGTATATAAAATTTTTAAACTCATGCGGACATAAAATACAATATAATTTATTATTAAAGTATTTCCAGATTTAAACGTATACATTATTTAAAATCCGCTCATAATTTGGAAATAATCTCTACAAAGATAAATGTATTTATGATTTCTTTAGAAACCTAACTATATGATGTGGTTAATGGAAAACCCTAACTTTTTCAATGATTAATTATTTCATATAAGCGATACTTTGGTAATCTCTATTAAATTGTTATTTACAATAAAAAAAGGAATCCATAATTTTACTACAATAATTATATATATATATATCTTTAAATGAAAAAATATGTAGTGAATGAGATTTTAGATAACACAAACTGAAGTTGAAATAGTTTTAATTGAAATCAAAATTTTCATGTTCTTAAGATTTACAAAATTGAAATCTGGACTTGCAACACCAGGTGATTAGTTTTAGTTGTTGAATAAGTGACACAAAGATAATATTAACCATATATTCATTTTTTCAAAATAAATTTACTATGCGATCTAATATTACTCATATCTTCATTTCTTTGAATATGATCCCAACCACAATGATTATTACACTTCCCTCTTATTTAAATTTTTTATTTATAAATAATCATTCATCACATCTTATTATCATATATATTTATAATTAAACATTCTGTAATTGTAAAACATGTACAGTATAAAAATGATATAAATAACTATTCAATTTTATTAAAATATGAAAAATGCCGTTAAAATTTCATTATTGTAATTTTAAGTAATAAATAAATTTAAACAAATTCTATATTATATGGTTTTCTAAATAAATATCACTTGTCGATCATTTTAACAAGACATATTCTAAGTAACTAATAAGAAGTATAATTAAATTATAATAATTTGATAAGGATTTTTTTCTGGAAGTGATGATATGTATTAATATGTAATGTTAAGATTTTTTTTTTAAAAAAAGAAGCTAAAAGCTATATAAATGTAAGGACATATTGAATATATTAGATTTCTCTTTTAAAGGCAAAATCGAAGAAGAACAATCTCAATTTTCTTTTATTTTAGCCTATTGCCATCAAATATTTTCTTCCGCATCTTCTTCTTTTTCTGTTTAACCATGAAGTGTCTGATAGTAGGTTATATATGTTCCTTTGACCATTTTCAAAAGCACCTCATCATCAAGAATCATGTTCTCCTCTTTCTCGATTCCTCAACCAACCCATTGATTCTTCTTCTTTGATTTTAGATCCGAGCACTGACTTAACATTGCTAGATCTTTGATCTTGATACTAGAAATATGATGACCACGAAGAGTTTGATAGGTCTCATGAACAAAATCCAAAGAGCATCTGCTATCCTCAGTGATCATGGCGACAAAAGAATGTCATAAAAAATGACATTCATGCTTCTCGAACACCAAATACATGATCATATTTCATAGATATGATAATCCGAACTGCAATGTTTTTTGGGTAATTGAGTAAGCATAGATTAGAGAGTAGGGCTATTAAAGCAAATACAGAACATAATTAAAGGCAAACTATGGACGTGTATGGGTTTTGCAAGACAAAAGGTTTTTTGTTGTAGATTTTGAGTGAATAATCTTGATAGAGGCCAATATGAAGTGAAACTCAGATACCTTCTTTACATGTTTATTAGACTTTTTGAGTAACCAATATATTTGAAAGGATTTTGTAAGACAATGGATTGTTTATAAATGATTAAAGATATGACAAAACGATCCATAAAAACATGGAGTGTTGTATCTATGTGCCTACCAAGGAAGTGTAAAAATCAAAACCTTAGCAGAAACAGAACAAGTGAACCACCATAATCATAGAATCTAAAACACCATAATTTGTTTTCAGATTAACAACACCCAAAACAATCCAAGAACTCCATTTACTACTATTCTATAATCAACAACAATTTCTGTATTTACTCTTCTCCACTAAGGTTGTTCGTATCACGAATAATTAATACAAAAGACACTCTCATAGAAGATAATTTGTAATTTAAAACAATATTAAATAAGTGAGCACATTTCATGTTGAAAACAATTGTAATCACACAATAATTGTGACATTCATTTACCACTGGTAGCAACGATATAGAATGCTCGCTTCGACTTTGAATATGGAGAGGTACATATAGACTCCTTTGATATCATCCTTCTAATCTCTATGATGTCTTCTTCCTTGAGAGCATCACAACTTACCCGGAAGGAGGTACATATAGAATTGATAAATGATTAAATTGCACATGAGATCCAGTCTGATATCAAACTAGATGGACATACATAATTATCTCATGCTATAACTCTTTACAACTAAGTGTTATCTAATATCATTACCGAAATAAATATTCATCTTCCCAAAGAACAAGGAAAAGACAATGGTATCGAATTCAAGCCTCTTCAAGCAAAACTCCACTTAAGATATTAAAGAGAGAAAATTTACTCACCTGCGACCGGCATTATGATAAAAACTCATTACCATCAACGTTTTCTTTACAAACATTTGGTTTCAAAAATTAAAGTATTTAACCAAAAGTGAAGTTCTACACATGTTGATTGATTTTCAATTTTATAAGTTGAATGGATAACACATTGGATCTGCTTCACTGCTTGTTTACGTACGTATATGGAAATATCAAACATAAAATTTCACATTAAGATATTCAAAATAAATCTACAGAAAGTCCATTCTTGTTTTGTAACACAAAATGAAAAGCTTTACAAGGTTTGAATTTAACAAAGGATTGTTGCTTTTTCCACCAAAGGGAGAAAGTTACCTAAAAAGCTTGAAATGTTATGTCATCTGACTTTTTCAAGTTAGAAACTCAATCAGAGAATCTCTAAACTTGAAAAATGAAAAAGCTCAGCCTCGATTAAAACAAACCCATACACAAGAAACAAATCTCAAACTAAATATCATAATTGAATAAATTTAGAACAAAATTAAGTTGAGTTAACCTCTGCAACCTAAGTACATAAGCAATGTGGTTAACCCATGAACTACAGCAGGAGTATTCACATACCTTATTCATGTAGAATCCAAGGAATTGAAAATTAAACATGTTGTCATAGAATCAAGGAACTTATATCTTGACTAGCCTAAATTCTTAACTACTATTTGGTTGATCTACATACAAGAAGTTGAAACCCGTGAATTAACAATGCCTTCAAAATACCTCAATCGTTATATCCACCCATTAAGATAACAACAACAACATAAAGACATGAACTTTCGTTAATGTTCATTGATAACACGTAGTGTAGGTTATTTTTAGGCTACGCATTTAGATCATCTCTGCGTAATTTGCATAACACGAGTTACAAAACCGACACGAATTAGACGGTCTTTTAGTTTCTTTTCAGGTTTTAAGGCGAAAAGGTCTAATCAAGTTTAATTGTGTTAATTCCTGGAATCAACTGCGTATATTTGGAGCTACAACCCACTCAGAGCAGATTCATACCAAAGAACTGCATGGAATACCTGAGCATCGAACGGAAGGAGCAAGAACACGAATGTAATCCAACCCGCTCGTGCTCATAGAAGGCCCCGCTCAAGGTGTACCCCTCAGAAGTTTTAGCCCGACTCGGGGTGCCTCCTACCCCATGTGTGCTGCGTGAGAAGCCAAGAGCCGGAGCGGGTTCCACACTTAGCCCGCGGGGTTACACCCTCAGAAGATTTTGCCCATCTCAGTGAGTCTTCAAATAAGCACGGATTGCCTCGAAGACAAAAAGCCCGAGCGGGTCCTCCACTTAGCCCGCGCGGGTCGTATGTCATAATAGAAATCCTATAAGCGTTCATACTCGAAGCTCGTAGTTTTCTTAACTAGCAGGTCTTTCGCGTGTCCTTATGCTTTCATAATTCGTTTAGCATTCTCAGATTATACTCCATATCATCATCGCTTTCATCCGTTTTAGTTTACTTATATTCTTAGCTTAGGTTTCATTAGTCCTTAGAGTTTGACCCTTGTACGACACTGATTTAAATTCTTGCGATAAGTGAGTATTAGGCATTTTATTTGCTTGATAATTTGCGCATCAAGTTTTGGCGCCATTGCCGGGGACTAATTACTGCCTAGATTAAGAATTTTCTAGATTAAGATTTAGTACTTTCCGAATTCTTAGTTATGTTTTTTATATTTTTTCTTTTCTTTTTTTATCGAGTCTTCTTTACCTACATCAGATTTATACCTTGTCTTTGGTTGCTCGTCATTCTTGTGCATGTACGATTGTAAGAGATGCTCCACACAAAAGCTACACATACAATTTGAGATTGAAAGAATAACGCGAGATTTGCGTAAAAAGAGAAGAGTTAGACTTGCAAATTCTGAAATCGAAAGAGACAGAGAGAGCATATCAGAAGCGCATGGTCCCGAGGATGTACGAACTGAGAGCGCAAGCTCCAGCACAAGTAGCAGAGAAGGCAACACTACTGAGCTTGAAATAGACGCTGTTGATGAAACCTACAGAGATTACAAAGCTCCAAAGCACACCTAGTTGCTATCGTGTATAGTCTGTCTGACGAGAAACCAAGTTGAGCTGCAACCGCCTTTCGAACAGATTCTGAGCAAGTCTTCTTTCAGAGGAATAGAGAACGAGGACACAAATGCACACCTTACCAACTTCAATATGCTCTGCGGTACTACCAAAATCGGCACGAGAGTCATACGCGAAGACCTATACCTATATGCATTCCTATTCTCATTCAAGGATGCAACACAAAGTTAGTTGCTCAACCTACCCACTACTTTCATCACCTCATGGAACGAGCTAGCGCAACATTTCTTGCAATAGTTCTTCCCATATCATAGGACGTTGCCACCGAAGAACCGAATCAACTTTTTTCTTCAAGAAAGAGTCAAGAGTCTACATGATGCGTGGGAACGATTCAAGAGATATCAGCGCATTTATCTACATCATGTGATGGACAAGATGTACCTCATCATCGGCTTCATGCAAGGAATCCAAGAGACCACACGTTTCATGATTGTATAAGCAGGTGGTGGCTCCCTCAGCAATCTCACTTCCAACAACTCAAGACTCTAATCGAGAAAATGGCAAAGGAGGGAGGCAAGAATGTTGGAGATTACAATCGTGATCTCCCATCCAAAGTTAATGTGAAGGAGATAGGTATTGTTAATCCCGATTTGACTGACATAAAACAATAGGTTGCTGAGATCTACAAGATGGTAGCGTGACTACACATAAAGCGACAAGACACATCTATAAACCAAGGAATAGAAGAAGTCAACTACGTCAACAACTGGCCTTACCAAAACAACTACATCAAGAGTCATCCCAACCTCTCTTATGGCAATACAAGTATTGTAACAAACCCGTAGGACTTTCAACCGCGGATAATGACAAGAAACCAGAATCAAGGTTTCCAACAGAAGGGGAGTGACTAGAACCAAGGCTATCAGCAACGCGCACATCCCTCAGGCGACTTCGACGTTCTTTCTATGTTACAATTATTGTTGCAAGAATAGAAGAATCATGGCTATACGCTTAGAGGAATCAATGCTAAGCAAGATGACGTGAGGAAGCAGATGGAGAGCTACCAAATACACCTGAAACACCTGGAAACACAAGTAGCACAGCTGGCCCAAAGGTCTAACCGACAGCCTGGACAACTCCCCAAGAAGCCAGAGACAAATCCCCAGGAGCAGATTAATGCCATCCATATGAGGAATGGCAAGACCGTGGAGCAACCTATGCCTTCCACAGCCACGAGAGAAGAGCCTCCGAGAAATACAAGTAAACAACCTATTACTCAAGGCGTGGAAGAGGAGGAGACCGACAAAGAAAAGGAAAAGGAGCTAGCCTACGCGAAACCGGCCCCGAGGCCACCACCCCTACCCTTTCTACAACGCCAATGGAAGCAGAACGATGATGCTCAATTCACCAAATTCTTGGAACTCCTAGGGAAGCTGCAAGTCACCATCCCATTCTACAATGCGCTCATGAAGATGCCCCTTATGCTAAGTTCCTTAAGGACATAATAACAAAAAAAGAGGACCGTAGACAATGAGGTAGTGATGGTCACTAACTCTCATGCAACCGCCCACCATGGCTAAAAAGATGCTCGATCCAGGTAGTTTCATCAGCCCTTGCAAGATTTATGAATATGAGATTGAGCATGCAATAATCGACATGGGAGCAAGTGTGAGCTTGTTACCACTATCACTTGTTAAAAAAACTCAATCTAGAAGGACATCTACAGCCCACATGCATGCTGATTACCTTGACCGATCAGTCCATACAAAGTTTCGAATACGTATTGATGAATGTCGCAGTATGGGAACATTCTAGTTTCCAGTGGAGTTCGTAATAGTGGACATGGAGATGAACCAGAAGATTCCCATCATTTTGGGAAGAGCATCCTCAACACATAAAATATGGTCATATATTGTGCTAAAGGTAAACTGGTCATGAAGTTCAGAGATGAGTCCATTGAGTTCAAGCTCGACGATATGCTCAAAAAGTTGTACATGACTTAACTCGTGATGCACATTGATAGGTGGATGAACTAGCTGAGAAAGTTCAACATGAGCATTAAGACATCCATCCCGTGGAGATAGCAGTGTCAACATGAATCGGGAGCTTATTTCAGTCACCCCAAGACGTCGAGGAATGCATATAACTCATAAAGGTGCTGACAACACTTGAAACGAGCTCAAACCCACGCGTTCCCATCTTGCAACCCGTGCTGGCTGCACCCGAATTGCAAGATCCATGCGGGATGGATCATATCCCGCAACGGGCAAATCACTTGGGGCTTAATGAGGTTTTATGAACTCTATGCAGGGTGAGAGAAGAGCACGCCCGAGCTGAATGCCTGAACGCGAGCCTGCATAGGCTAGATGGAACCCTGACACAAGCAAAATTTTCTAAAATAGAAGACCCGCATGGGAAAATCTTTGAGCACGAGCGAGTTAAGTTGTTTCAGATTTGAGCATCACCTCCTATGCCCTCGATTGCCCGCTTATGCACAGGTCCCGACTGGATCTCTAAAAAAGCGCTCAGGATCTACAAGAAGCACACAAAGAAATGGTATGATAAGCACATCCTCCAGTGCTCATTTAAGGTAGTCGACCAGATATTACATTTTAATTCCCGCTTGAGATTGTTTCAAGGGAAGCTCAAGTCGTAATGGTCGGGGCCCTTCACCATCAAAGGAATCTCACCACATGGAATCGTAGAGTTAGACAAGTGAAATGGAAAATCATTCATGGCAAACGCTCACAGGTTAAAGCCATTCTATGCTGATCATGTAGAGGGTGGGAGAGGCATGCTTCCTCTTTCCGATCCCACAGACGCCTAGAGCGTAAGGGTCAAGCTAAAGACCGTAAACAAACGCTTCTCTAGAGGGTACCTGAGCTTTAGTAAACTGATGCTGGCCTAGTAGGTGTAGTTAAATCAAGTTTTAATTCCTAGATCACTCTACCGCAAGTATACGGATCGTGTAGTGTCGGGATCGAACTTAAGGAACTAGTGCGCACATCAAAACTAAGACTCAAGAGAAGAAGATCGATCAAGATATGGTTTTCGACCTAGAAAATAAAAGAAAATTTAAAGAGAACAAAAAATTAAAACAATGCAGGGAATAGAAGATTATCAAGCCAAAAAACTAAGATACAAAATAATAACGAGATTAAATTTGATAAGATAAAATACCACGGGTTTCGAGATTGTCGGGACTTGTAATGGACGTTTCTATGAATCATGAAATTGAATTATTTCACTCAATCGGGAACTCAAGCTCAAATATCGAAAGTGACACTCTCGATACGTAAAACCACTACCTAGAAAATCAATGTACTCATCTCTCGATGAAGAAAATGAATAACTAAATTCATGAAGAACACTATCATGGTTCCTAAATAGATTAACCGAGCGGTTAGATTCTCATTAATCTAGTTCATTCTAGGGTTAAATCAACAAAATTAATCGAACTTCTGAGCCAAGATAAGCCTCTAAACTCATTTAATCAAGTGATTAACAAGGAAGAAAGAAGTAATAACAACCAATCAAACCAACTGAGAGAACAATCCAAAATCAAGCATTAATAACCAAACTTCTGAACCAGAGTATTTTTGCAGCATTTGCTTATCTTTGCGTCCCGATTCTTCGTCTCCTACAATACACGAGAAAATGATAAAAGAAGCCTCAGTTCTGCTTAATATGTCGGTAAAATCCAAATCATAATAAAACTAATCCTAAAAAGAGATGAAAATCCTAAGAAAAATTACACGTCATCATACATGCACATAACACCCAACTGTAACACCAACTCGGGATAGCAGAATGCACCAAGTGTACATGTTCTCCACTTTCTTTATCCTCTCATGAATTTTGGCATGCAAGTTCCTCTCACTAATTTTGGACACACGGATTGTGTTCCGTTCAAGTCTGGGGGGGGGTAGATTTCTTTTTTTAGCCATCTTCTTTCTTTTTCTTAGGATTTTTACCGGATATAAAGTACGAGACTTTGAGCTTTAGCCATTTTTGTGCAACTTTGTGGAATTGGGAATAAAAGCCTAGGTTTGTTGAAAAGTAATTCTAGATACTGACTAGTCTAGTAGTTGTGCATGAATCCATGGTTTATAGTTGTATTTCGCCCCTAGGTTTCAATCCCAAGTGTCTATATCTCTGTATATACCGTTCACTCTTTGCTAGGTCGGACACCTTTTAGATTTACTTTTTTGTTCTTATGATTCCACACACTTACACTCCAATGTCAATGGAATAAGCTTCTAGCTATTTCCGCTTTACATGACATGAGTGCATTGATCTCGATGGTTCGGGTCTAAGTGGTGGATTGAGGCACTTTTCTATGTCCTAAGGGTTAGAGTTGATGCATGACCTTATGGTTTTGATCTAAACGGTTCTTCAATAACACAACCTCTACACTCCTCTAAGGTTACAAAACCTTATGAGTGCGCTAATTGGCAACCTGGGTCTAAGTAGAATGTTGTTCTCTCCGACTCCGATGTCCTAGAAACCGAGCGTGGAATTTCAAATATATATATATATATATATATATATTTGTATTTAGGAAATTTTTCTCACGTAGTATACATAGAATTGGTATGGATATTTCTTTGATGTTGTTCAGAGGGTAGTGAAATGAACTGTGGTGAAATGCTGGATTGCACAGCTTGTGATTTTCGGTCGATAGAAGTCTAAACTATGTTTGCCTAGGTCTATGTTCGTGTGTGCGTAGTTATGCATGATGGTTGATGTTTCAAAGTATTTGTGCTATAGTATCTGGTTGTCATTTGACCAATCTTTTGCTTAGCTCTAGTTTTTAGGCCAAACAATGGTTCAAGTCTGGAGGAGTTTGATAACCCGTAGTGTAGGTTTGTTTTAGGCTACGTATTTTAGATCATCTCTACATAATTCGTATAGCACGAGTTACAAAAACGACATGAATTAGTCCTTTATCCAGTATTTTAGTTGCTTTTCAGGTTTTAAGGTGACAAGGCCTAATTGAGTTTAATGGTGTTGATTCTTGGAGTCAACTAAGCATATCTTAGCTACAATCCACTCGGAGCAGATTCGGGCCAAAGAACTGCATGGAATACCCGAGCATCAAGCGAAAGGAGCAAAAAGAAAAAGTTAATCCAGCCCTCTCGTGCTCATAGAAGGCCTAGCTCGGGCGCACCCCTTAGAAGTTTTAGCTCCGGGTGCCTCCTACCCCATGCATGCTATATGAGAAGCCAAGAGCCAGAGCGGGTTCTACACTTAGCCCGTAGGGGTTACACCCTCTGAAGATTTTGTCCGCCTCAGTGAGTCATCAGACACGCATGGGTTTCCTCGAAGATAAAGAGCCCGAGCGGGTCCTCAACTTAGCCTGTGTGGGTCATATGCCGTAAAAAAACCCTAGAAGTGTTCAAATAAAAGTAAAATATTGAAACATGACGCCCCCAATTAATAGAGGAACGACACATAACCCTACAGGGGCGAAAATAGACAGAAGAAGCTCAAGAGAAGGTGGAGAATGAAGGAGACAACATCGGAACACCGGTGACAAGATAGGGAAGTATGAGGCATCATGTTCTTTACTTGTTGTCATGTCTAGTGTTGTTTTCTCTTGTTATGTAACAGAATCTATGAGTGAGTAGGTCTGCAGCAATGGGTTAGGGACAACGGTTTTGTAAGGGATGCTTGTGGTTATGTGTTAATGTTTAGATCTTTCAAAGTTTTCTTGTATTTTGTATCTATAATCTATGCAATGAATGATCTATACTTGTGTTTTCCGCTCAGCAATTTAGGATTTCATGTTTACCTGAGAGGTTAGATTATGAATGTGGAACCATTAATTGTTGATTGAGTTCGTTTGATGAGAATATGACTAGTCAGTTTATTGACTCAGGAATTACAATTGCATGTTTAATGCTACATTATTACGTGTTAATCACTATTGGGAGGTATGATTGCATTTTATTATGGTTAGAGGGTTTAGGTGTCGAGAGAACCATTCTCTACTTATGAGCATGAATTTCCCATTATCAAGATAATTTGATTGGTTTATGATCTTTTGTTGGCTGCATCATTCAAATTCCGTAAATCGAAGCCCGTAGTGTTCTTAACTAGCAAGTCTTTCGTGTGTCTTTATTACTTTCGTAATTCTTTTAGCATCCTCAGATTTTACCCCATATCATCATCACTTTTAAACGTCTTAGTTTAGTTGTATTCTTAGCTTAGATGGCATTAGTCCCTAGAGTTTGACCCTGATACTACACTGATTCATATTTTTGCGGTAAGTTAGTATTAGACATTTTATGTACTTGATAATCCGCGTATCAAATCATCACCATATTCTAAAACCAAAAGCAATCATATTCAAATTTAGAGCACGTACCAGGGCAAAGCAGATTCTGACACTATAGAAAAGAATGTAAATTTCAATCAACGTTTCAACGGAGATATTTGTTGAAACATTTACTAACATATTGCAACGAATATCAGAGAGATTAGTTTCTTGTAATCCATTCAAAATTCCAACGGTTAATCAATGTAAGAGCACCGTTGAGCCATCCATTGATAATTGTTGGAAATTCTATTGCAATTTTCAACAACTTATCAACGTATCCCATCTGTTGGAACATATCAAATGTTCTTCAACGACTACTGACCATTGAAAGTGACCATTAGAATCCATTAAAAATCATGTTAAAAGACTTTTGACATGTAAACCATTTCGAAGGATACCCATGGAACTTGTTAACTGACATTCATTGATATTATAAATGGATGCCCTTTAATATATTTAAATTTCTAATGCAAACATTTGAAAATTGTGACTGTTGTATTCCAGTGATTGCTCATTGGTATTATGAACGGATGCCTATTGAAAATGATACTATTTATATACATACTAGTTTTGTCTATCATCAACAATTCAAGTATAAATGTGATATCAAAAAATGTCATCATATTCAAATATAAATATATATATATATAGGTCAAGAAAGTAGATGTATTAAAGAAAAGATGTGGTAACAGAAGAGGTTATGCAAGAATTTTACTCGATCTGGAACAATTCATGAGTTTTACGTTGATATAATTTCTGTGTAAAAAATGTTGAACAATGTTATGTGTGTGTGCAATGCAGAACACTTAATGAGTGAAGGAGTAATGAAACAACCATCGGATGGTAAGGCATGGAAGAATTTCAACGATATATTTCCTAACTTTACAAATGAAAAGAGGAATATTTATCTTTGCATGTGCAACGATGGTTTTCGTCCATATGGGCAATCCAAAAGTCAATATAATTTATGATATGTGATTTTGTCTCCCTATAATTTGTCTCCTTAGATGTGTTTGAAACGAGAAGTTATGTTTTTAATGCTTTGTTGATTGCTAAGAACATAACATCCAAAGAAAAGTTTCAATTTCTTTCTTCAGCCATGGATTAGCGGATTGAGAGATTTATGCACCAATTTAATTATTTCATATAATGTAAGTACAAAATAGAACTTCACATTGAAAGCAGTGTTGTGTTGTTGTGAGTGACTTTCCTCTGTATGTAATGTTATATGGATGGAAAACACATGAAAAACTAGCATTCCATATTGCATGGAGGATATTGATTCGTTTTGTCCCATACACAAAGACATACATTCAGAAAATTCAAGAAACATTTTTGAAAGAATGTTTTACAAAAATAGATGAGGTGCCATTTACGCAAAAAAAATGTATGCAGATCTTATATGAATGGTTAAACACGATGATAAACACGAGATTGTGGACATCAAAACTGGAAGACTAAGGGAAATGACATAACTAGTAAAGATGCATCAGTTTTTGAAAATTATCATATAGAAATTACTCACATTTCAACATAATTTTAATATTTCGACCTGTCGAGAAAAGTATTCGATAACATCGTCATAGTTTTGAATGTTAAGATGAAATTAAAAGATAACATACAATGAATTAATGATTTGAATATAATATGTCAAAGACTGGAGTTCGAGTTACGTGATGTGAAGGCACCAATCCTGATATTCAGATTACTTGGTCTTGGAAGAAAACATTGTTGATGTGACTAAAACAAGACGCTAAATTCTTCGATAGATATGCGTCAAATATTGTACGATGTATGGATATTGTGGGTTGAAGGCTCAGGTGCATGAAAAGTCATGATTATCATCTTTTCATGCAACGACTCATCCCAATTGCGTTTACAGAGTTATTACCATGTACTGTGAATGATGTTTTTATGCAAAATCAACATATTATCGAGATACTTTTGTTCAAGAAATTTTAAAAGAAACTACTTGGATGTATTCAAGAAAAATATCGCTAAGGTATTACGACTTTTAGGAATGTATTTTAGCCCTCGTTCATCGATGTTCATAGAATATTTACCTGTTCATTTACTAGACGAGGCAGTACTCGGTGGATCGATTCAATTCATATTGATGTATCCATCTGAAGCTATACTGACTGAAAAAGTTGAATTTCTACATAAAGAAAATGCAAAAAAAAAAAATAAAGCAACGACTGAAAGATCTATTGTTAAACAATATTTTTTGGAAGAAATGATGCATTTCAATACATACTATTATGAATCGCATGTTTAGAAAAATAGAGAAGATCAAAAGAATATCATATACACTATCTATGTCAATATAGTCCTCAATTTGGGTTCATCCCAAAGATTTTTACGTGAATTGGACTACCTTAGAAAATCAGAGGAATATTAGCTAACACCACAGGAGTATAATCACATCCTTGTTTATATTTGTTAAATTATCAAGAATTATTAACATTCCAGTGGTACAATTTATAATATATGTACATATAGTTATAGTTATAAATTAACTTTAATTTATTAAAATAATATTTTATAATTAATACTTCATTATTACACTATATGTTTAGGGTTGAATGAGATACATCATATTTGGATGAGAGATTTGGCTCATAGTCCTGTAAAAATATTATATTGGCCAATTAAGTTCATGGAAGGATACATCTTTCACACATACCACAAAAAAATATATAAGCACATACAATTATGATGTTTGCGTTAATGGTGAAAAATAAGAAGATGAAAATTTCTATCGTATTTTGCATCAAATGTACATGCTATAAATACCTTGGCCTAATTGGATTGACGATAATGCTTTTAAAATGTTAATGGTTCAATCCAACCATATGACTTGGTACACGAAAAAATTGATGGGGAGGAATTGACATCAACCCTTCTAGGGATTACCAAAAGTATGATCCATATATCACAACAGATTAAGCGGATCAACCGTTTTATGTTCAATATCCAACATCATTGAAACATTGAAGATAAGAATGGTGATACTTCATGAAAAGATTAAATCTTGTGGAGTTTTATACACAAAAGCAAAAGAAGATTCATTGCAAACATAAACTCTAAACCGATATGGTTAGTTGTTTTTCAACATTGTGAAGAGATTCTGGCGGTTTCAACGTAAATGGTAAATGATAACATCTATTTTTTAATAGTATCTTTTCCATTTTCATAGTTAATTTAATCATTCATTTAGATTTTACCAAGCATTAAGCATCATTTAGCCTTCTTCTAGCGTTTTCTCGCGCATTTGCAAGAAGTGAAGATAACGGACACTAACACGAGAAAATGCCAATAAACTAAGAAAAACCATTATCCTATCAACTATGCATCATGGTCAGCATCCAAGAATCATAAACCGAAGAATAGAAATGGAAGCTAGTCGGCTGGAACACACATGGACACGCGACAAGAGTAAAATGGAAATCTTCGGCTGGAGCAAAATGTAAACACCAGCCGCTGGCCTTCAAAGAAATGGAAACTCACAGCCTAAACAAAATGAAAACATGGGTGGAAGAAGAATGAAAATGGCTGCTACCCACACAAAAAGGAAACAATGGTCGCTTCCTACAAGAAAAGGGAATAGCCGCTGAACAAAAAGGAAACAACAGCCGCCTCCAACAAAATGGAAAGAAGACCGCTGGGCTGAAAAGGAAGAGAAGGAGACGGCTGAAAAAGGAAGAAACAAGAAAAGGAAAAGAGAAGAAAATGAAAAGAGGCAGTCGACCAAGAAAGGGGAAAAGAGAAAGAAGAGGAAGGAGCATGAAAAGGAAAAAGAAACGGAAATATGAGAGCTGTTGGAATTCACACAAAAAAAGAGCTGAAGGCCGAAGTCAAAGGAGGAGGCTAGGGCTGGATGGTTTGGAGGTGAAGAAGAGAATGGAAGATATGTTTTTGTTTTGTTTTATGTTTAGCGAGTAGTTCGATAGCTACAGGTTAGAGATTTTTGCCAGTATGTTGATAACGTCTATTTTGTTCTAGTATTTTCATAGTTAGTTTCATCATTCATTCGATCTTACCAAGCATTAAGCATCATTATCATCCCGTTTTCAGTCATTTTGGAGCCAAGGGACATGCCAAGACAAAGTGCAAACATCGAGGATCATCACGGGACAAACGGGACAAGAATCGGCAAGGAAAAGCCATGCCCGAGCGGGTACTTCCCTAGCCCGAGCGGGCAAAAGTTACGGCGATTTTGTCCCGCAATTTATGCACGATTCGGGCAAGAAAAACCACGATCGGGGTCTCTACCCGAGCGGGCACAAGTCATGCCCGAGCGGGCAGCATGCCAGCCCGAGCTGGCACTCCCTCAGCCCGAGTGGGCACCCCTTTTTCATTGCGTTTCTGCACGATCTTCTGCGTCGTACCCGAGCGGGTCACTCTCCTTGCACGAGCGGGTCGCGGCCGTCACCTGCAACTTTAAATAAGTTAATTTGACTTAAAACAAGGGGAAGTTCGTGAGGGACTTATACAATAAGGAAAACACCCCTAGAGAGAGGAATAAAGTCATATTTCGCTGGAGGAAGTAATAGAAACGTTGCCAACTTAATCAATATTTGGAAAACTCAAGAAAAGGCAACAA
>CM071874.1:16147709-16164791 GCA_036759665.1 Gynandropsis gynandra
CCGCTCAGCGACATAGGATTTCAGACTTTGCTGGAAGGTTAAAGGATGAATCCGAACCTGTTACGTTGTAGGTTAAGATTGGCTAATGAGAATCTGACCGGTCGGTTAGTCATCTTAGGGATAATGATTGCGCACCTAATGCTGCCATGATACGGGTTAATCACTGCTGGAAGGTAGGGTTGCATGTATCCATGGTTAGGGGGTTTAGGCTCGGAAGAATCACTCCTCACCTTAGGGCATGAATTTCCCGTTGTCAAGAATAGTTGATAGATCTATGATCCTTAGTTGTTTCATCTATACAATTCCCGGTATCCCGTACACCCGTAGTATTCACCATATCTGACTTTACACCAACCTAGTTTTGTTGTCACTACTTAGGCTAGTTTAGAAATTTAGGATCACATTCCTTTCTATCTCTTTTCCATCTTAGTTTAGTTTTATTCTTAGTGGTCTATGAATAATTAAACTCGTGTTTACACCACACCAGGAACCGATTACGGTATTAGAGTTGGGGTTCTTTTGAATTAGGATACAGTCCTTTTCAGAGACTTTAGCTATTTTTCATATTGTATTATTTTATTTTTGAGTCATTGTTTTTACCTCTCGGAGATTAATCGATTTTTTTTTTGTTTTTACTTTGTGAGGTAACATGAATGAGGTGCATTCTTTGTATGCCGGTATAGCTAAAGTAAAAGATCAAGTTGCGAAAATTTGTCATATGTTGTCTAAATCACGCCGTCCGCATTACTCAGACCAATCATGGGAACAAAAAGTTTGGGGGTATGAGGAAGTAAACTACGTGAGTTACAATCAGCCTTTCGGGAAAACATAAAACCCCGGATTAAGAGATCACCCTAACTTCCCGTATAGGAACTCCGATATCGTGGTTAATATGCAACATCTATCGGAAAAGTTTCAGCAGAGGGTGATGCAACAAAATCAGAACTTCCAACCGAGAATGCAGCCTCCAAATCAAGGGTATCAACCATATGCACCACTGTCGAACAAACCCGACATCAACACCATGTTCACCGGTTTCTTCCAAGTCCAACAAAATCAAAGCAACTTGTTGAGGGAAGTGAAAGCGGATCAAGAGAGCACCATGAAGAAGATAGAGGGCTTTAAAACTCACCTTAGACACTTGGAGATGCAAATTGCACAACTAGCACAAGGGGAACCACGACCACAAAGAGTTCTATCGGGGAGACCCAAAATCCGCGTGAGCAAATCATTGCCATCCATTTAAGGAGTGATAGGACATTGGATCAGCCCATCTCCATAATTCGAAGAAGGTGAATCATCCATCACAGCAGCGGAAAAGGCTATTAACGAGCTTAAGGAGAAACCCGATGAGGAAGAGGATCCAAAGTACGTAAAACCAGCCCGAGGCCGCCTCCATTGCCATTCCCACAATGTCAACACAAGAAAATGGTGGATTAGCCCACTCTTTCGATATTTGAAAAGGGGGAAGCACCTAACACAACAGCGGATAAGTCTATGGACATTGATGAGCATAAGAAGAAACCCGATGAGGAAGTGGAGTTTAACTTGAACGACACACTTAAGCAACCATGCATGATCGATTCGGTGTTCCTCATCGACGTCTTGGAGAAATTAGCCGAGGAAGTTCTTGAAGAATTTGGGAGTATGGACCAAGAAACGACTCCCTTAGCAGCTGGAGAAGGATTATATAAGTGATCATCTCGTTTTCGTACATGATTCTCGCATGATTTTAAAGATGTTTATGATGATAGTTGTGATGCTTACGTATGATTTTGTATTTGTTTTACTTGTTTTCATGTTTTCATGTTTTTATAGTTTAATGTGTATTTGGTTCATTTCGGATTTAAAGAACATACACGGGACAAAGTACGAGCATCGGAGATCATAATGGAGCAAACGGGATTAGAAACGGACAAGGAATATATCGGACATAGGCACACAAGATCGAGCTGAAGTGAGGAGCATAGCACGGTCCGGCGCTTGAAGAAGTCGTTCTGTAAAAAAGAGCATGACTTGGTCAACCATCCTACGTCCGTTTGAGTGGAGATAAGCACGAAATGATTCAAATTTTAAATAAAGAAGTCGTTCTACAAACAAGGAAATAATGCCTAAAAGCATGCACGGTCGGGCATGACTTGGTTAACCCTCCTACTTCCCTTTTGAGTGGAGATAAGCACGGAAAAGATTCAAATTTTGAATTACAAGATGTCAAGGGCACGAAACAGAATTCACCATTCACAATAGAAGAGAGTTCTCTTGACGGGAGACAAGTACGGAGAAGGAAGATCGAATCGGGACGACACCTCGTTTGATTTATATGCTCCTTAGACATTCTATTTTGTTTATGTTAATTGGTTCTGAGCTCATGACTGAGTAGTTGTCTTGTTCTAGGATAAGGGATTAGCCCACGGCTATCCATGAACCTCTTTCGATTTATTCATGAGTGCATTTTCCCGTTTTTTAATCTATTCTTCGTCTTAGTCCTTAATCATCGTGTATTTATGAAGGCTAAGTAGATGCATGTGTTAGGGATTAGGAGAAGGACTGAAAGGAGAATTCTAGTCCTAGAAGATCAGGCTTACAACAACCGAGATTAGGTCACGAAAGTAGAGTAGTAACGGTTGAGGGTTAATCGGATTAATCATGGATCGTATGGGTTTAGTTTGGGGTACCAGCCATGAAATTAGGGGATAACTCAATTGAATCATGTTCCTATGCCTTGAGAGAGGGTAGGAACTACATTAGGATCGTCCGCCTTAGATATCTTGATGGGAAACGCACGATTAGATAGATTGATGGTTGGTTTCGAAAGCTTTGCGGTGAATATTTAATCTCATTAGTTTACTGCATTTCATTATTTAATCTCACAACCAATATTTCATCTTAGCAAGTTTGATTCTAATTTGAGTTTAGTCCGTGATGCATAGTCCATGTGGGATCGACACCAAGAGTACTACACACGTGTCGTGCACTTTCGGTAGTTTAGGTTAATTTAGTTTAACTTGAATCGTATCAATAAGGACCCAAACGAGCTGCTGGACAACAGAAAGAAGAGTGAACCCCCCGACCGAGACTTCCGCACAACCCGAGCTAAATGCGATGCAAATCAGTTCATAAACAATCCCAAGAAACCGAGAAGCTACACCAAATGCCCAGCACCGAATTGGATTATCAATAAGGCACCCAAGGTGAAGATGAAGCCTTCACCACAAGGGCTCACGCACCAACAAATTAGCATTTACGTTATTTTCGTCAGGATTAGACGGACGAATATCTAGTATGAAAATTTTGAACTTTAGCCATATTTGTACAAATTTATCGAATTGAGAACAAAAATCTAGGCTTGCTGAAAAAAAACCTTTAGGTATCCATTAGTCTAGTAGTTGTGCATGAATCCATAGCCTATAGTTGTATTCCGCCCCTTAGGTTTTAATCCCAAGTACCTATATCTTCGAGTATACCGTTCATTCTTTGATTTACTTCTCTATTATTATAACTCCATGCGCTAACGCTCTGTTGTCAATAGAATAAGTTCTTTAACTATTTCAGCCCTACATTGACATGAGTGCATTGATCTTGATGGTTGGGATATAAGTGGTGGGTCGAGGCTGTTTTTCTACATCTTAAGGATTAGAGTTAATGCGTAATAACAATAGTTTAATAAATACACATTATGTGATGACGCAACCTCTTCATTTCGCTTAGGTTACAAGACCTTATGAGTGTGCCAATCGGCAACCTGGATCTAAGTAGAAGGTTGTCCTCTTCAACTCCGACGTCCTAGAAACCGAGCGCGAATTTTCAAAGAAAACAAATATGTGGAAAATGAAAAAGAAGAAAAAGATAAAAAAAAAGAAAAATGATTGTCTTAAGAATGGTATCTCACATGAGCATAAGAGAATAGGTATGGAGATCGCTTGGATGTCGTCTAGGGATTAGTGAAATGAAATTAGGATATGCGTAGGATTGCATGGCTAGTGGCTTTCGGTGGGTAGAGGTCTGAACTAGGCAGCTTAGGTCTATGTTCGTGTGACGCATTGTTGCGCATGATGGCTAATTTTTCGAAATGCTTGTGCTAGTATCCGGTTGTTATCTAACTCTCATTGAGATTAACTTTAGTTTTGCTCGAGATGAGCAAAGTTTCAAGTCTGGGGGTTTGATAATGTCTATTTTGTTATAGTATTTTCGTCCATTTTCATAGTTAGTTTAATCATTCATTTAAATTTTACCGAGCATTAAGCATCATTTAGCCCTCTTCTAGCGTTTTCTCATGCATTTGCAGGAAATAAAGATATCAGAGACTAACATGAGAAAATGTCAATAAACTAAGCAAAACCAGTATACTATCAGTTATGCATGGTTAGCATCCAAGAATTAAAAACTGAAGAAGAGAAATGGAAGTTAGCCGTCCAGAACACACATGGACACGCGACTGGAGTAAAATGCAAATCTTCGGCTGGAGAAAAATAGAAACACCAATCGTTGGCCTTCAAAGAAATGGAAACTCACGGCCTCAACAAAATTAACACATGGCTAGAAGAAGAATAAAAATGGCTCTTTCCTACACAAAAAGGAAACAGCAGTCGCCTCCAACAAAATGGAAACAAGACCGTTGGGTTGAAAAGAAATAGAAGGAGACGGCTAGAAAGGAAGAAGCAAGAAAAGGAAAAGACAAGAAAAGGAAAAGAGGTAGCCATCCAAGAAAAAGGAAAGGAGAAAGAGGAGGAAGGAGCACGAAAAGGAAAAGGAAAGATGGAAAATTTGGCGCAGAGAGCTGTTGGAATTTACACACAAAAAGAGCGGAAGGCCGAAGGCAAAAGGGGAGGCTGGAGCTAGACGGTTGGGAGCTAAATAAGAGAAGGGAAGATATGTTTTTTATTTTTTTTATGTTTACCAAGTATTTTGATAGCTACGGGTTAGAGATTTTTGCCAATATGTAATGAAGTATTGTACTTAATGCTTTGTGGTTCTTAATGCTTTTATTCCTATACGCTAATTGAATAAATGATCATGGTATTTAATCGTTTTTAGAATGATTGGTTGTTCTTAACACTATAAGAAAATTAAGATTTAGGGACTGTAAAATCCATTCCTAATCCGTCCCTAAACGTGTTTAGGGACGGATTAGGGACGGCCAAGAGGCGTCCGCAAACAAGCGTCGCAAAATGATATATGTCCCTAATCCGTCCGCAAATAAGGACGAAAATTGCAGTCTGCAACCCATCTGTAATTGCAGACCACCAAGACGTCACAAATCGATTGGAAAAAGCGGAGAACTTTTTTTTAAAATTTAGGGATTTACGAAAGGCCCTTTCGTGCATCCGCAAATTTGGGGACGGACGGCCCGTCCCTAATTTAAAAAAATAAATTGAAATTTAATTTAATTTAATTTAATTTAATTTAATTTAATTTAATTTTAAATATTTTTATAAATAACAATAATTAATTAGATTTGGGATGGTCATCGGAACTTGGGATCGTCATTATCAGAATCAGAATCGTCATTATCGGAATTGGAATCATCATTATCAGAACTCAAGATGGCCGCCGGAACTCGGGACGGGCGGTGGTACTCGTGACGGTTGTCGGAACTCGGGATGGGCGATGGAACTCGAGACGGTCATCGGAACTTAGAGAGAAATTGGATCTTAGGAAGATCGCAAGAAATTGGAAGAGAAAGGAATGGAGAGAAATATTGAATGAAATGAACAATGGGGTGGGATAAAAATTATAGATTTTTTTCGGGACGTTCAAGAAAAACCGTCTAAAACCGTCCACAATTAGAGACAGAAAGAAAACGACCGTCCGCAATTGTGGACGGAAAGAAAATGACCGTCCCCAATTGCGGACGGAAAGAAAACGACTGCCCGCAATTGCGGACGGACACCTCCGCCGTCCGCAAATTTTGGGGACAGACACCTCGGTCGTCTGCAAATTTTGGAGACGGACACCTCGGCCATCCGCAAATTTTGTGGACGGACAGCTTGGCCATCCGCAATTGCGGACTGCGTGGTCGTCCGCAAATTTACGGACCGCTTGGTCGTCCGTGAATGTGCGGGCCATCCGTCCCGAGCTTTCTCCATCTGTGATCTGATACCGTCCGTGTGTCTCGAGCCTTCTCCGTCTGTGACCCGAGCATTGGGATGGACAGACGGTGTCCAGTCACGGATAGAGAAGGCTCGGGATGGAGAGATGATATGCATGATTTGTGAATCTGTGATATGCATGATTTGTGAATCTATGATATGCGTGAAGAATCGGGAAAGTAAGAAACGTGGAATATCTATGATATTCAAGATCTATGATATGCATGATTTGTGAAAGTTAGAAACGTGGAAAATCACATAAAATCGATCTGATTGATTTTCGATGACGTTTTCGCTGACCGCCGTATGCTAGCGGCTGTTAAATCCCTAACGCGGTATCTATCGATTCTTGGTTAATCGCAATACAATTATATCTATCATCGTAAATAATGGGATCTAACAGCAATAGTTGAGCATCATTGAGAATAACCGATATCAATACCCAATATCAATGTTGCATGAAGACTGGTAGAGAACAATGTACTGGATCGATCTGCCATGAGATTGCTACATAGATTGTTATATGATAGCAATTCTCATAATGATTATGATATATGTAATTCTATGACTTGAGATCGCTAGAGATCTTAACATAAGTAATTGCATGCTTTGACACTATCAAACGTCAAGGAAATGGTTGGACAAATAAGATAGTGATTGGGTATGCAATTTATAGTATGTTGTTTGATCGAGATAAGGATTTTTCCCTTCTATATAACATGACTGATGTCACGAGCTCACATATTGAACTAGATGAGTATGGTATTAATGTACATAAATCATGAGATTGGTAATGTCGAGTCATAATAAACATTCTCATTGTATATCTCATTCATAAACATATAGACGTTTTGAGTCTTTCACCTTTCAATCAAGCATTCTTTAGTAAAATAGATAAGAAAATCGAGCCAAGGACATACAAAGAAGTGCAAGAAAGCTATGAATGACGATAAGTCGTCCTAAATCCATCCCCAAGAGGATATCTGGACGTCCCGGATTAGGGATTGCGACCCAGAGACGTTCGTAAATTGCGGATGGCACTCGATCCCCGTCCCTAATTCGGGACGCCCTCGGTGTCTATTTCCAATCCGTCCGCAATTACGGACCGCTTAGGGACTGCTTGTCCGTCCGCAAATTTAAGGACGGATTAGGGACTGATATTTTTTCTCGTCCCTATTCCATCCGCAAATTTAGGGACGGACTGGTCAGTCCGCAAAATCCGTTTGCAATCTTCAAATTTCTAGTAGTTTAATGCTTTCTTGTATGCAACCTCAATGAATGATTGTAGAAGTCTAATGAGTCTATGCTAGGGGATTAGACTTTTGAACTTAGCCATGATTTAGGATCTCAATCGATTTAGAATCTATGCCAGGTCAGTCGATTGAAGCTAGGGATTAGAATAGCGGTCTTAATGCATCTAGTGGGTTAGATTACACAGTCGTAAGATTGGTAATACGCATGCTAGATAGTAAACAAGTCTACGCTAGTTAGTTTCTACAGTAGAGTTTGAATTCCCTAAATTCGTGATAATATCTAAGACCAATGATCTTGTTAGTACTTCATTGCATTATTGTGCATCTCTCAAAACATGCGGGTTAAGTTTATTGAGTTTATCTCGTTAGTTAGTTAGTTAGTTAGTTAGTTAGTTAGTTAGTTAGTTAGTTAGTTAGTTAGTTAGTTAGTTTATCCTTACTTTCATTCCAACCACTTTTTGATTTTATACGTCCTACTCATTAGTTAACTAGCTTTATAGTTGCATCGATTCCTTAGTGTTCAACCCTGGTACTACAAGATCCATATTCTTGCGGAAACATTAATCTAGGTATGTACTACTTGAGATTAACCACATTAGTAAATACATTGGTGGTTATGAAGAAGTTGAACCAGAACATGCCAGAGATGAACAATGTGATGAATTCAAATCACCATCAAAGAAAAACTCATAAATTGAAGAATCAATAGAAGAAACGTTTTGAACGTTGTAATTATAAGATTCAAAGATTGTTATTTTTTAAGTAATCCATTGTCATTTTTTTGTCTTTCTGATTCTATTATAAATGGGCATCCATTGCTATTTTGGTTTTGTCAACGCAAATGTTAATAATGTAAATATTTGGATTTTAACTTAGAAATTTTTTCACAATTTTTATATGTTGTTGTATTTGAAATAAATGCCCTTTAATAATTCTTAGTGTTAGAATATTGTCAGGATAAAGGTTTGGATGTTAATCACCAAATCGCCTAATTGATCGATGTATCATGATGAATCGAACAAAGGAGCCAAAATGGGAATCTCAAGAGTGAGCAACAGTGTTCTTTGATAGGCCAAGATACCTTATAATAAGAAGTAATATACTTGATCACAATGTCTGGAAAGAATGAAAATATCGTGAATTTGCATCGGGAGTAAGAATCGCTAGTGTTATATGATCAACCTGGTGTTAGCAAACTAAAGCCCAAAAATGTTATAATTTATCGACATGTGAGAAAAGGTCTAGGGAAGTTAAGTGTATGCGAACACAATAGTAAAGTACAAATGAATCTAGTCGTTAGGGATGAGGTCATTTACAATATCAATCATTGAAACGATGATTATGTAGTCTTCGAGACTTGCAATATACATTGGGAGCGATAGGCTCTGCTAAGGGGTAGTGTGAATGACAGTTATCTAGTCCTCTGTATTAGAGTAACGTAAAAGCCAAGTGAGAGAAACAGTGAACGATAGTTACTTAGTCATCTAAACAACTAACATATAAGGTCAGAGAAATAGTAAGTGGTAGTTACTTAGTCCATTGCGCTAGTAACATAAATGTTAAGATAAAGGAAACGTTGTATTTACATAATAATGTAAAATCCGAGAGAAAGAGAAAGCGATATTATATAGTCCTCCGGTTTAGTAATGTTAAACCGAAAGAAACTATAATCGGTAGTTACATAGTCACATGGACTAGTAACGTAAAATCCGAGAGAAAGTAAATGGTGAGATTAAGATAAAATGGGAGGATAGGTATGGATTGAGTCCTGAAAGATGATGTTATATATGTTTACCTAAAACGTCCTAATTTAGATAGGGTGTTCGAGTATGAAGCTTAATGAGTTGCTCTATCGTACTCACCCTGTTATCAAGGCTAGGATGGCTAGCGATGATGAGCAATACAAGATCAAGAGGACCGCTTGAACATCAACTTCGTGATTTTAGTTCAAATGTAATTTTAAATATTTAATTTTTCCAAATCTTTGACTTATACACATAATGAGTATTCCAAAAGTATTTGTAATGATAACATTTTTGTTGCGTATTTATAAAGAATATTTAGTAAAAATGTTTCATACTTAAAATCCGAGCTACATCTTCTAGTTCCGCAAAAGAAGGTGATTGTGGATATCCAAGACCCACGGGAAATCGGTCAGGTGTATCATAAAATTGTATCAGAACTCCAGTTATTTAAAACAATTCAAAGGGGTTTTGATAAAATGCCAATATCAAGTTGAATAGCAAAGAAAATTAGTCTACGTGAGGGGTCTAATGAAGACCATATGAATCTTTATTTTAGCTGCTACAGAGGTAAACAAAAGTTGTATGTCTTGGTCATGGGACCAACTAGAAAATCTTTTGGTAAAGATGTGTTAATTCTTTTATTTAGGGACGAGATGGAAATCTCTTTCCTTGAGCTGAAATAGAAGTTCCTGGAACTCTCACACTTTAGTGCTAAGACTATGAGCTTAGAAGGATTGAAGGTTGATAAGTTTCTGAAAGAAATCCATCCAGAGATTAGACACCATTTTGAAGTGATCTCCTATGATATTGCACTAGTGTTGGTTAAAAACTTCACCAAGGTTGAGAAAGGACTCATCGAAGCTGGTGCACTCCAACAGGCAAGGGTTAAGGACAAAGTGAAACATAATGTCCGACTTAGTAAAGATAGATCAGAGCTAAAGATGTTTGCACCAACTCAAATGTTGTCAAAGACTAGTCATTTTACATGTCTAAAATGTGGAAAGATGCATGGTGGAACGTGTTGGTGGCACATGGGATGGTTTTCGTTGTGGAAGTAAGGAGCACGTACTCCAAAACTGACCACATAAGAAAAACAGGGAACATGCTACTATTGTGGAAGTTCGAGTCATAGGATCCGAAAATTAGACCCAATCCACAATAGTGAATAGGGATGGGCAATCTGGGTTTCGGGACTCGGGTTCGGATTTCTCGGGTTATAAAAAATTGAACAAAAAAAAAACCCATTTGGTTTTCAGGATGGGCTCTTCGGGTTTCGGTCCGGATTTGGGTTGTTCGGGTTTTGATACATTTAATCCAAAAAATCAAATTGTATTTGGGTTATTTAGATATTTTGAGTAATTCGGGTTCTACGGGTTTTTTGGGTTATTTAAGTACGAGTAATTCGGATTTTAAACGGATAATTCGGTTTTAAACGGATTTTAAACGTGTGAATGAGAGGGAGAGGGAGTTGTGTCAGACTCATGGTTTAGGGTTAGGGTTTGTTTAGGTTTTTTTTCGGGTTGTTCCGGTTCCTAGGGTTATCTCGAACCCGAACCCGGACCGATCCGAACCCATTTGGGTTTTTGATATTGAACCCATATGGTTTTCTATAAAACCCATATATCTCATGGTTGGTTTATTCGGGTTGGGTCGGTCCGGGTTGGTCCGGGTAACCCGAAATGTCCACTCCTACTAGTGAATGCACAAGTTATGCCAGTTTCACATGTTTGTGTCAATTGCCTAGAAGAACATGTCACTAAGAGAATAGCGTGCAACTAATAGTTTATACTTTTTAGGGAATAGAGGAGGAGAAAAGAGGAAAATGGGTAAGAAACATAACCAAATGATGGTGAGTTTCCTTTTTTCATCTGTTATTAGTAGTGATAGCGTACCCATAGCCCTCGTTGTGATTCCATTATCTGGTTACGATGAGATCTTACACATCTTTGGTTATCTAAGAATTAAACGATGTTAGATTGCAAACGTAGGCAAGTTATGTTCTACAGAAAGGATAAGGAACTTGCTACTAAAGATTGATAACCTAGAAAAGGCTCTAATTTATTTCTACCCTATACTTAGATCGGTTGGTAGGGCAAGGTTACAAGTCATAACTCACTACTCTATAATTACAGGAAACTAAGACATAGGAGATGAGAAATTGTAGAAAAAGAGTGCTATAGAACTTAAGGTACATGTTTGGTGTAATTAGGGTTCAAACCCATAGAGACCGAGCTAATGGAGTTCACCTAGCAAAGATAGTACTAAGATCCACCAGACCATTCAAAGTAATCCACAATATTTTTCATGTGTCTTTGGTATGTAAATAACTCACAATACTAGAAAATATTTTGGACGAGCCACAAACAGTGTTGCAAAAGGATTTTTCGTATTAGGAATGACCATATTGAATTGTAGATTACTAGTCGAAATAACTAAGACGTAGAGAAGTACATATGGTAAAATTTGTTTGGGAGCACCATGGCGTGGAAAGCATGATGTGGGAAATCGAGGAGATGCCAAAGAAATATCCGATTTTATTCGAAGAAATGCAAAATAATAGCCACTTGGTAGTTCACGGGAGAATATCTACGGTGAATTCAAGGATGAATTCATTGTAGTGGAAGAGAATAGTGACACCTGTGATAATTTAGAAAAAAAGGTTAATTGAATTTAAAAAGTGAATGGAAGCAACCTTTTGACCAAAGGTGTGCAATAACTCAATGGGTATGTATCTAATGAAAAAGTGCTTTTGTATGTGTGTGAAATTTGCGGAAGACAAATAAAAAAGTATATGTAGTGTAAATATGTTCAAAAAACAGGTGTGTAGTGTGAATGGGTTCCTAAAATATGTGTGTAGGTGTGTGTGAAATGGTGCTTGATATATGCATTATGTAATGGCGTTTGGTCATTATAAATATACATGAACATATGTTTATTTCCACACTATTTTACAAACCATGAGATAGAGATAAGTTAGGAAGATAAGTAACTAGAGAGTATAGCAAAAGTGTGTTTGTAGGCCAAGATGTCATATAAGAAGGACATTAGTTGAATATTGTGAATTAACATTGAAATTAATAATTGGTAGAGTGCTATATGCTCGATGGAGCATTAGCGTAATAAAGCCCAAAAATGGTAGTACTAATCGAAGTGTGAGACAAGACTTAGGAACGTTAAGTGTATGCAAACAAAATAGTAAAATGGAAGTGAGCCTAGTCATTAGAGATGAAATAATTTAGCATATCGATCATTATGTAGTCTTCAAAACTTGTAACACAAATTGGGAGCGATAGGTTTGGGTAAGGGTAGAGTGAACGGTAGTTACCTACTACTACAGATAAGAATAACATAAAAGCCAGAAAGAGAACGACTGAACGGTAGTTACTTAGTTCTGTAAAATAGTAACGTAAAATTCGAGAGAAATAATAAGTGGTAGTTATTTAGTCCTCGGGACAACTACTGTATAAACCAAGAGAAAAAAAATAAATTTAGCTTAGTCCTTCAAGCTAGTAATGTAAAACTCGAGAGAAAGAGAAATCAATATTTATTTAGTGTTTTGAACTATTAATGTAAAAGCCGAGAAAAATATAAATGGTAGTTACATAGTCCCATAGATTTAGTATCGCAAAAGCTTAGAGTAGGATAAAATAGAAAAAGGTGTGGATTGAGTAAAAACGATAATCTTATATGTGTTGGCCTAAAATGTGCAAACTTAGCTAGGGAGATAGGGTATTCGCGTAGAAATTTCACTGAGTTACATCTATCGTACTCACCCTGGTGTTGGCATTGTCTTGGATGACATGTCAATGGGGTTAGGATGACTATCGATGAGGAACATTGTGGGAGCACCATTTCAATAATTTTATTTTAATTTAAATTAAAGTAATTAATTCCTCAAAACATTTAACTTATATATATTATTTATATTCTAAACGTATTTATAAAGACAAGATTTTCGTTACGCATTATAAAGAATATTCAATAAAAGTGTGTCATACATAAAATCCAAGCTATGTCTTACATTCTGTAAATGGAAGTGATAGCGGACACTCTGAAACCCATGGAAAATCAATTAGGGATATTATAGTAATTGTTATGTGTTATCAACGGACATCTATTAATTTTTTCAACGGATGTCCATTGATAACTGTTATAATTACGACTGTTTGTGGCACAAATTTTTTGTATTTACCAACGAGTACGCCTGACAATATTAACAAATGCATGTTGATAAGGGAGATGAACGGTTGTGTCTCTAACATTTGTTGATTGGATGCCCGTATGAACAGGTATCAATTGATATTATCAATATAATTCAACTATTAACTCAAACAAATTCTCCAAATTCTTTCTCCCAACACCAACCAAACACTAAAAATATTGAGACCTCATCGATTTATTAGTCACAGAGGATTGATGGTGGATTTTGCTAAAGCTCTGCCACCACTACCTCTACTATCATATCGTCCTCTGTCAACTATATTTGTGTCGCCGATATTTGATGACGACAATGATATGGTGAATATCCATGAAATGATCGATAATTTTGATGAGCATCTCAGCGTTCTAATCATCCAACCATACAACCAGATGATTGAGAAAATCGATGCCATACTTCGAGATTATAAGGCGAAAATTCATCACGTGGATTGTATTATTAAATTGATGATTGGCTAACCATATCAGCCTCCACCACCTGTGGATTACACAATGTCAATTGGACAAAATCATGTGTTTCGTTCTGATGCGACCCTTTTTCGAGGCGATGGAGGAGATGGGGAAGAGGATGGCGACGATTTTAGATGTAGAATTTATAATTGTAAATTTTTATTTTAAAATTGTATAAAAATTTTATCAAAATTTCATTTTATTTTTATTATTTTTCTGTTTGTTTATTTTTTTAATTTCGCCATAATAACAATAGATGTTGATTAATTTTTTACAATATCAATAGACATCCATTTATATATTTAAATTATCCACCAAATGGATCAATGGATGCCTCATTAATGTATGAAACTTACTTGCAAAATGGAGCAACGAGTGCCCGATGATACCTTTCTGCACATTTTCAACGGACATTCGTTGATCTCTTTCGCGATTACTAACAGATTTCAATGGTGTTATCCGTTACAAAGTTTATAGAATACCAATGGATATCCGTCATACTTTCAATGGACGCTCGTTGATCATTTCAATAAATGATCATTGATCATTCCAATGGATATGCATTTGTTGTTTCAACGAATACCGTTGTGGATATCCGTTGGATTATTTCAACAGATATATTTGTTACCTCTGTTGATATTATATGAACGGATTGTTTCCGTTGAAATGTCATGGAAGTTTGCAACAGATGAATTTTTTTAACAGTGGATTATCAACGGTTGAAAATTTGTTGACATGGATTCGTCAACTGAAAATGACATATTTTTTTGTAATTTGAATATCTGTGAGAGACAAAAAGACGATCTATGGAAGGAGAAATTGAATAGCTGTCACGACTTGGGAGAGAAGAGACATAGGGTTAAATCACTAGAAACATTTATAAATAAAATGTTATTTTGATAATTTTTTACTGAAATCTTACTTCAATTTTTAATTTTTTATCGAAAAAAAACTAAACTTCAAATCTTGAAACTCTAACTATAAAATTATCAAATAAATAATTTAAAATTTGATTATAAATTAAAATTTAAACTCTAATTTTAAATTAAAAAAATTTATCGAGAATTCACAAACTTCCGTTGTTTTTTTCCCTCAAATTGTTAATCTTTTTCTACTTAAAAATTATTTAAATTTTAAAAAATATAAATTTTGTTGAATATCTAAGAGAACGACACTTGCCCTCATCTTTATTCAGAAACACTAAAATTTTGCCATTAAATAAGCAATACATTACCTCTTATAAGACACACCAAAAAAAATTTGTAATCTTTTGTCCTCTCGCCCTATCTCTCTCTCTCATCTCCTTATTCTTTCTAGTAATAATATATATTATTATATATACATTATATATTTATATATTATACGTTCATATTTATATTTAGTTAACTTTTGAAATATATATATATATACACACAATAATATATCAGTATTAGTACATTATACATATTAATAATATAGATACATATACATATAGATATTATTAATATTAATATTTTATATTTTCTTTATATATATATTGTTTAATAATAATTAATTTACGCGTTATTAGCATGATCGTTCTGATTAATTAAGAAAAAAAATACAACATTATACATTACATATATTATTTAAAATTTTAATTTTTTACGATCTCGATTTTCAATCGATTTTGGTTTCGATTTGGATTCGATTTCAAGTAAAAAAAATATAAACCTTGTGGAATATATATCCCGATAATAATATAAATATATATCATATAATAAAGATATTGCGGACTAAGTCACGCACATAATATATTATACTATATGATTCTGCGGACTCAGACATCGATCAATAATATTAACATTTTCTGAATATTTATCTATTATTTATTATTGTTATAAGGATGGTTGAGCCACATTTTTTATGTTATATTTGTTTTGTTATTTATTTTATTCATGTGGAGGATAAACAAATTACCCCATAATTTATTTAACTTATTTTTTATTTCGTTATTGTTATATGAATGACTGAGCCACCATTTTTATGTTATATCTATTTTATTTATGTGGAGGATAAAAAAATCACCAATAATTTGTTTAAATTATTTTTTTATTTAATTATTAATTGGTTAAATAAATCTAAAAATGAATTATCTATAAATATAGACGGATCTAACACACGAATGTTATATAATAACTTATTTAATTTGTTTTCAATTTCATAACTTATATTTTCTTTTAATTGTCTTCTATGATAACAAATCTTCATGTCGAATTTGGTGAATTTCAAAATCACGGTACTAGATGCCTCTGGGAAAATATGATATGGGCATTTGATGCTAAAATGCATCCTAAAGGTAAAAAGATCATTGGCACAATGATAAAGACAATAATTCCTCCGAAGAGAAAAATAAAAGACATGATTTTTCTATGTCAATATTGCCTATGATCTAAAAGATGAATACCGTACAAAAAAAGATCTCACAAATTTATGGGAGTCTCTTAAAGATAAATTTGATCACAAAAATATGTGATACTTCAAGAGACAAATAATCATTGGCTAAATATAAGATTCCAAAATTATAAAACTGTGGACGAATATTTAAAATAATCTCCAAAATGGAGCTATAAGTGATTATAATAAATCAGAGAATATATTGTCGACATTACATGTTGATAATGTCATAATATCAAGCAAAGGTTTTCAAAACATGTCGCAAATTATTATAAATTCTCCTTGTTGCAGAATAATAAAACAAGCTACTAAATGAAAAATTATCATGCTCGTCTCATTGGATCTGCACCATTTTGTGAAACGAATGAGCACCGCAGATTTTATTAAAAAACTTAAATTATGAAAAAGATATCGACATGAAGTTTTTATTAGATTATTTTCTAATATTTTTTGTTAAACTGCTATATACAGTTTTAATTTCATATTTTTCAAGTGCATCAATATCTTTATCAGATCAAAGTAACACAAAATATGTTACCATCAAACATCAAGTTGTGCTACGATCCATAAAATATTTAAAAAATAAAAAGTATTTCTTCAAGTTGAGAATACATGAATCCAGTGTCAATACGATATCAGGAAATGCAAAAATAATTGAGGGATGTGGAGAAACAAATTTTATAATATCCGGAGGGACAAAATTTATTATACAAGATGCATTATTCTCTCTATGATACCAAAGAAACTTATTAAGTTTCAAATATATTCGCCAAAATGACTATCATGTTGAAACCATGAATGATGAAAATCGTGAATATCTTTATATCACGATCATGGTTTCTAGAATGAAACATATTGTGGAAAAATTATCAGCTTTATCCTCTGGATTATATTTCACAAGGATAAGAGCGG
>CM071874.1:16164805-16184256 GCA_036759665.1 Gynandropsis gynandra
AGAGCGGTTGTATCATATGCCACCTTCAATCCAAAGTATAAATATGTATTTAAGATTTGGCATGGTCGACTAGGTCACCCTGGTTCTATAATGATGCGGAGAATCGTTGAAACTCAAATGGTCATCCATTAAAACATGAGAAGATATTTCAATCTCATGAGATCATATTTATTGCTTGTTCTCAAGGAAAACTGATAATAATACAATCATCGATCAAAGTTGGGCATGAATTACCATCGTTTTTAGAACAAATACATGGGGATATATGTGGACCAATTCGTCCACAAAGTGGACCATTTCAATAATTTATAGTATTGATCTATTCTTCAAGCAGATGGTCACACGTTTGTCTATTATCAACCCGCAATGTTACATTTGCGAGGTTTCTTGCTCAAATAACAAAATTAAGAGTTCAATTTCTCGATCACCCTATTAGGAAGGTGAGGCTTGATAACGCTGGTGAATTCACTTCTCAAGTTTTCAATGACTACTGTACATCGAGTGGTACTAATATTACACATCACGTACCATACGTGCATACACAAAATTGGTATAGCAGAGTCATTTATTAAACGCCTCCAACTTATTGCTCGACCATTGCTAATGAAAACGAAACTCCTAATTTCTGCTTGGGGACATATCATTTTACATGTTGCAACACTAATTCAAATAAGGTCAATTGCTTATCATAAAAATCCTCCATTACAATTAGCAAACGATCAAGAACCAAATATATCTCATCTTCGAGTATTTGGTTCTGCGGTATATGTTCTGATTGCTCCTCCGCAATGGATAAAAATGGGCCTGCAAAGAAGATTGGGAATTTATGTTGGATATAATTCACCATCTATCATTAGATATCTTGAACCACAAAGGGGTGATGTGTTCACAGCCCATTTTACTGATTGTCATTTTATTGAGAATGAATTCTCACCATTAAGAGGGGGAATAAAACAAGCCTCACAAGATCTAACATGGAAAACGCAATCATTGTCATATCTTGATCTTCCTACAAAACAATGTAATACGGAAGTACATAAGATAATACATTTGCAAAATAGTGCAAATCGACTTCCAAATGGGTTCAATGATACAGCTCGGGTTACAAAATCATATGTACCGGCTGCAAATGCACCTGTTCGTATAGAAATACCAAAAGGGCATGCGGGTGAAAGATTTTCAAATGAGTCTACAACACACTTGAAGCGTGGACAACCACTTGGTTCTAAAGATAAAAATCTTCGACAGAGAAAGAAACTTGATAATGATGATGATTCTTAGATCATAGAGAATATCTAAAAAGAAACAAACGAGGAAGATGATCTTCAGAATGAAAATCATGAAAATAATCATGAACATACAAAGAACAATGAAATTTTCATCAACTATATCTATGGTGAAAAGATTATAAGAAGAGATGAAATAAATGACAATGATGGAATATTCTCTTTCTCTGTATCCAAAGAAATTGAAAATGATAGTGAAGATCCAGAACCAGTGTCAGTGTTAGAATGTCAAAAGAGACATGATTAGAAAAAATGGAAAGAAGCTATGCAAATAAAATTGGACTCATTAATTAAAAGAAAAATACGTGGACCCATCGTTGAAACTCCCAAGGGTGTTAAATCGGTTGGATGCAAATGTTTTTGTACAAAAAAAGAAATGAAAATAATGAGGTCACGAGATATAAGGCACGCCTTGTCGTACAAGGGTTTTTCCAGAGACCTGGAATTGATTATGCGGAAACATATTCCCCTGTTATGGATGCAATCACATTTAGATATTTGATGATTTTAACAGCATCCAACAACTTAGATATGTACCTTATGGGTGTGGTTACGACATATCTATATGGATCTTTGGATAATGATATATATATATATATATATGAAAATATCTGAAGAATTAAGAATGCCAAATACATGAAACCCAAAACCTAATGACATGTGTGCAATCAAATTTCAACGTTCTTTATATAGATTGAAATAATCTAGACGTGTGTGGTACAATCGTCTATGTGAATATCTATTTAAAAAAGGATTGTGAATAACCCTATTTGCCCTTGTGTGTTTATTCAGAAAACATAAAATAGATTTATGATTATAGCTTTTTAAGTTGATGATTTGAATATAATTGGGACCTCAAAGGAGATTGAAAATGTTCGAAACTATCTGAAAGAGGAATTCGAAATGAAAGACCTTGGACAAACAAAGTTTTGTCTTGGTTTACGGATAGAGCATCTAAAGAATGGTATATTCGTACATCAATCGAATTATACAAAAAGAGTATTAAAACGCTTTAACATGGATAAAGCAAATCTATTAAGCACTCCAATGGTATTTAGATCATTAAATGTTAAAAAGGATTCATTTCATCCTTGTGAAGAAAATGAAGATATATTTGGACCAAAAGTACCATATATGAGTGCAATATGGGCTCTCTTGTATCTAGCAAATTGCACTTGTCCTGATATAGCATTTGCTAATAATTTCTTGTCACGATATAATTCATCCCCTACACGTTGCCATTAGACAAGGATTAAATATATCTTTCGATATTTACAAGGAGCGATTTATTTAAGACTATTTTATCCTAGAGATTCCAAACATGAGTTGATCGATTTTGCAGATGCAGGTTTTTTATCAGATGCTCATAAAGCTAGATCACAAACAGGATATGTTTTCACAATTGGAGGCACAACAATATCATGGCGTTCACAAACACAAACACTAGTTGCAACATCTTCAAATCATACTGAAGTAATAACACTTCATTAAGTAAGTAAAGAATGTGTGTGGCTTAGAGCTTTAACTTAACATATACAAGAGACATGTGGATTATCAACTGATATCAATCCAACGATATTATATGACGATAATACCACATGCGTTGCTCAAACAAAGGAATGATATATCAAAAGTGACAGAATAAAGCATATCCATCCAAAATTTTCATGTATACTCAAAGAGCTCGAGAAGAAGAAAGAAGTTGATGTTCAATACAACTGATCATGCGAAAATGTAGCCAATTTATTTACAAAAGTGCTCCCCTACTTCAACATTAAGAAAACCCATTCAGAATATCGGGATGCGTTACATTTGAAACTTGTGAATAAGTAAATAGTTGATAAATCGAGGATGAGTTTTTATGACTCTTTTTTTCTCATAATGGTTTTTTATCCCGAAAAATTTTTCCATAATAAAAATTTTAAGGAGACAGTCAATAGATATTCCTAATGTGGAGCACTAAATGTCTAAAAGGGCGGCGGTTACAGACATTTTTTATCCAAAAGAACTAAAAATTTTACCTATAAATGGACAATACAATACACCGAAAAATTAATAATCTCTTGTCCTCTCCTTTTCTCCCTGATCTTCTTATTCTTTTCTGATAATAATATATATTATTATATATATACACCTTATATATTTTTAATACATAATATATATCATGTATTAAATATTGATGTATTAATACGTGTGTATATATATATTATTAATATTATTATATATGTATTTAATTATATATACATATATTATATATTATATACTTAATAAATTTAATATATAATATTATTTCTATAATAAAATTTTTAACGAAACCGTAAATAGACATTTCTAATGTAGAGCACTAAATGTCTAAAAGGGCGACGAATACAGTTATTTTTTATCCAAAAAAGTAAAAATTTACCTATAAATGGACAATACAATACACCGAAAAATTAATAATCTCTTGTCCTCTCCTTTTCTCTCTCTCTCGTCTTTTTATTCTTTTATGATAATAATATATATTATTATATATATACATTTTATATATATTTAATACATAATATATATTATCATATATGTATTTAATTATATATACATATATTATATATTATATACATATTATAATATATATATATATATAGTCATGTTAATATTAAATAAAATATATTTATATTATATTCATATAATATATACTTTATATTTTTACATATACATCAATTAATAATTAATTTTCGATAAATTTAATATATTTTCATGAAGATCTGAAATTCTAGTTTCCATTGTTACGCAGGACCGGATCTTTTTGCTTTCCTGGGCTTTTCCCATTTCTTTAGCTTTTGGTTTTGTCATTGTTTTTTTTCTTTTCTTGTTCGATTCCTTGATTTGCTTGATTTTAATGGTGGAATGTGAGTGAGGAGACGTCGTCGTTATGTTAAAGACCCGGTCCAACGCCCTTGGCACCTTCTTCCATCGAATTACGAGCTTCGATTCACGAACCCTAATGTGTTTATATCTTCTTTCGCACACCGATCCCTTCTCAACGCGATCGCTTCACGCTGGCTCGATTGGGAAAAAGCCCGGTGCAGATTTTGTTAAACGAATCAATTCTCTGGAAGTTTTCAACATCGTCAATGGTGGGCTCATTAAAGGCGGCAAATCCAACGGGTTAACCCTGAGAAGCTGTTTTGATTCTCACAGTAAAGCTGACAGCAAGGTTCGAGCTTTGGCTCAGCATCGGCAGATTCTTCGTGGGGTGGAATCTGGGCCGACGGAGATTCTCGGTGGCGGACCCGACGTTTCGGATTTTCCCCGCGGTGGATATTTTCCTGGGAACTTCAGAAGACTCCGTGAGAATGATAAGATTATTGTTGCCGTCGACATTGATGAGGGTATCATTTTTTTCTCTCCTTTTTCCCCTTGTGTTCTTTAGTGATCACTGGCTTTTAACATATTGGCAAAGTTTCGTTTTTGTTCTTTTTAATGTTTTGTTGACCAGTTTCTGTCTGAATTGGCCAATCGGGTTCTGCCAAAGATAGAAATCTGTCGATTCTTTCGTGCTTACCCTAATTATACACATGGTGTCTATCTGATTTAGGTTTGCTTAGCTCAATAAGCTGGATTTCCTTCTTATGTGGTAATTTGTTTGCGTCTGGTCATAGTTGCTCCCATGCTGTTGCTCATATTTTGTACTATCCTCTCACTTTCTAATGTGAATGGTACATTTTGTCCTCATTGAAACATTGATTATAAATTTTGCTCGATCTGTTGTTCTTTCCTTGTAAGCAGTCCTTGGGAACTTTGTCTCGGCTCTTAACAGGTTCATAGCTGATCGATACGCGGCAAATCATTCAGTCTCTGAATACCATGTCTATGAGTTCTTCAAGGTATTGAGTCATTGCTTTTTCTTGGAAAACAATGAACATCTTGTTGTTGAACAACATGGAGGACAACCCTCTTGTTTCCAGCTGCAATAGTATTACTGCATATGTTAGCTTGGATTAATTTTTTCAAAAAGTATGTATCTCGGTAGTATTGGGATTAAATATTCTCTGAATTGCAAGTGCAACTCTGTTGCAGTGTGTTTTCGTCTAGTAAGGTGAAGGATCTCTATGATAGGCTTATAATTAATCAATTGTTTAATCTCTTGAAATGCTTCAATTTGCTGACTTCTACTACATTTTTGGTAGTTTTGCTTGTGTGGAACCCTTTCACTTGTATTTTGAAGGATTTGAACGCCAATTTATTCTTTGAATGGGAGCGGCTGCAGAAATATTTTTAGTGTTCACTTTAATTATGTGTGATTGTGATGATTTTCAAGCTATTACCACCTGCATGATATAAAATGAAGGAGCGAGATAATATAAACTTAAGGACTCTTTGTGTCAGCTCTTGTCATGCAGATGGTTTGTTGTTATTTTTCGTCTGATGGTTTGTGTATAATATTCTATGTTGCCACTGCAAACAGATAGAATAGTAGAAAGAGATATATTTAATCCGAAATATGAAGCTGTTTGTTAAGATATGCATTAAAATTTCTCTCCTTATTTCTATTGCAGATATGGAAGTGCTCTCGTGATGAAGGTATTGCTTCACTTGCAGTTATATGTACATTAACATGTTCGCCATTACTTTTTTTATGTTTTATTAGGACTCTGTCTTTTAGTCTTTGTAGAACCTAATGTGTTATGTTAAAGCTCTCTTTTTATGACAGCCGATATACGTGTCCACGAATTCTTTAAGACGTCATACTTCAAGAAAGGGATCCATCCTCTCCCAGGTGCTCAGAAGACGCTTCAAAAGTTATCAAGATTTTGTGATCTATCCGTCGTGACGTATGTGACATTTGACGATCTTCTCTTTTGATGTAATTTGAAAATTATTAACGGGATGATTGTGATTTACATGGATAGGTCTCGGCAGAACGCAATTAAGGAGCACACGCTCAAGTGGATCAAGATGCATTTCCCAGGACTCTTTAGAGAGATTCATTTCGGTAACCATTTTGCTTTACATGGAGAATCTAGACCAAAGTCTGAAATATGCAGGTACATTAAGTTTTTCCATTATCTCGTAACTGATGTTCTAATCAAGCTGGTAGAACTCACTCATGTGATTTCAATATCATCAGTCAGAGAATTATACGTAGTATATTAAGAAGCATTTTGATATCAATAAGTAATAACGTTGATGTGAAATTGTTTTCCCTACTTTGCCAAGCTTCAGCTGATCAAAATTGGGTATTACAGATCATTTGGAGCAGAAATCCTGATAGATGACAACCCTAGATACGCGATTGAATGCGCTGATATCGGAATGAAGGTTCTGCTCTTCGATTACGAAAACTCGTATCCTTGGTCTAAAGTTGACTCTACCGACCAACACCCATTAGTGATAAAGGTTCGCAACTGGGAAGAAGTGGAGCAGCAGATGCTTTCGTTGGTTGTATCGAAGCATTAACATTCCTCAAATTAAAGTCATTAGGTGCTCAAAACGACACTTCATTATAACACTCAAGAACACAGTATTTCTCTGCTGTACGTTCAAGGACAAGAACCTAGAACAAGTTTCTGGGGAATATGCTGATGTAGTTCTCTTGTATGTCTTGAATAGGAGTGTAAAACGGGCCGGCCCGGCCCGAACCCGGCCCGAGCCCGTTTCGGCCCGGTTCATTCGGGTTCGGCCCGGCCCGGCCCGTTTTAAACGGGCCGAAAATCTTCGGCCTCTAAAACGTCTTTTCATAAATTAAAGTCTTCTGAATTACATTAGAAACGTTCGAAATCATTAAATTGTTAAACTAACATAAAAATAAAAGCATTACATAATCAAAAGTCTTAACGGATAAATAAAAGTCTTCAACATTCGAACATATGAACTTGCATATTTTCCTCTGTCGTCGTAGCTATTGTCGTGGTGGCAACGCTAGAAGAAGTAGTCAAGTTAGCAGTACCTGTAATTGTTTAACAAGACAATGAATAAATGATACGAAATCAAATAATGAATATGAAAATCAAATAATAAATAGATACTTACGAACTTCGAAATAACCAAATAGCCATGGACGAGCACAAATTAACGCCTGAACATTAGAAGGCAACAAGTGGCTTCGATATTTGTTAAGCACCCTCGAACCAGCACTAAATGAAGACTCGGAAGCAACCGTGGTAATAGGAATGCTTAAAATATCGGACGCCATTAACGATAGTTCTTTACCATACATTTCAGACTTCCAAAAATGCAAGACATCCAAATCCGAATTGCGTTGCACATGTATCTTAGGATCTCTTAGATATCTATCCAAACCTGATCCTAATCCATCATCTGAAGACGGTACTTTGTCGTCGAAATCAGCAATATCCTATAAATATAAATAATAAAAAATTTATATAAAGAAACCAAATATTAAATGATGAATATAAAAGAAACAACTTACATCAAAATAACTCGAACTACAGCCTTTGGTCATTTTCTTGCTGGTGTTTTGAGAGGATGTCGAAGATGTAGGAACTCCAAATTTGATTTTGTATTCTTCATAAAGCGAAAACATCTTACTTCGAACTTCATCAATTTTCATTTGACTTGTGTTCTCATCAAGGGAATCGTAGCAATATTTCAGTAATTGCATTTTCATTCTCGGATCGAGAACAACTGCCATTGAGAGAATGATACTATAACTATCCCAATATTTGTCAAATTTTGCTTGCATCTTTTCAGCCATATTCTTTAAGACTTCATCTTCATTCTCCCTATACTTTCTCAAAAGCATTTCAATTTTCCAAATCTTCATAAAATACATGTTGGCAGTTGGATAAGTTGATCCCGAAATCAGAGTAGTAATATCCATAAACGGTTTCAAAAAATCTCGTATCTTCTCCCCTCTATTCCATTCTTCGTTCGTTGGACACCACTTATAATTGCTATCAATCAACGCAAGACTAACAAAAACATTCTGATACTTCAGAGCACTATCAAGCATAACATGAGTTGAATTCCAACGAGTGCTAACATCCATAGATAAAGAAACCCCAATTTCAATTCCATGTTGTCCCGCACATTCTTTAAACATTCTCATCCTCGACTCAGATCCTTTTAAATATTTCACACTCTCTCTGATCTTTTGTAATGCACCTTCAATCACTTTTAATCCACTTTGCACAATAAGATTTAATATATGTGCACTACATCTTACATGAAAGTATTCTCCCTTGCACATCAACAAATTTTGTGGTTGCATGCGATGTTTTAAGATGGACATCAAACTATCATTAGATGTAGCATTATCTACGGTAATCGAAAACACTTTATCCTCAATACCCCAATCCTTCAAACAAGCGATTATCTTGTTTGATATTTCTAGTCCAGTATGCGGAGGAGGTATAGTCGTGAAAGACAATATCTTACTAGCCAAATGCCAATTTTTATCAACATAATGTGCTGTTACACATATGTATCCCTCATGGCTTATTGCGGTCCAAAGATCCGTAGTTAAACAAATTCTACTACGAACCATTCATAATTCAGTTTTCAGCAACTGTTTCTCACGCTCATACAACTGCAAACAATCAGCCATCAGAGTATTTCTACATATAAATTTCGCATCCGGGTTTAGATAATAAATCAACTCTCTAATCATCGGGTACTCAATGAATGAGAATGGCAACTCATGAGCAATTATGCACCTAGCAAGTTTTTCTCTAAAGGTGAGCTGATCTAGTTTCTTTGCCCTCACCTTTCCATCAAAATCAATCAACATTTCCAATGGATTGTTGGTTCTAGGTCTAGACTTGCAATTATCCACATGACGTTTTAAATGTGATGTACCTTTACTTGATATTGCGGATAACACTTTATCGCAATATTTGCATTTGGCTTGAGTACTATTTATAGTAATCAAATGTGCCCAAACATCAGACCTTTTCCTTTTGTTAGAAGAACCACTTACTTGAGGAGTAGGTTGATCGTCTCCGTCGTCGTGATCTTCTATCGTTTGTTGAACATAATCATCTATTATTTGCTCATCTACCGTTAGGTCTTCAGCATGACGAAAATTATCGTCCATTTGCAATCTGCAATAAAAATATATTTATAAATTATACTATGAGAAAGATAAAAGAACTCTCAAAATAAAACAGAGAACAAAAATAGTTTCCTTGACATTGAAATGACCGCGCACAAACATCCGTTATCTTCGACCAAAATAATAAATTTTTAACTTTCATAAAATTACATTAAATATCACCTACAAATTCAATACTTAAGATGACAATACATAAACGAAAGTTGCAAATTCACCAGTCTAGAAACGGCGGAATATCAGAAATATCTTTATAGGGTTAAACCACTTCAAAAATACCCTTTCCTAAAATAATAATTAAATCCGAAAACAAAAACTGAAGAAAAGACAAACTTGTCCTTAATGTTCAAACGTGGAAAAACCCTCAGTCATATATATAAAAACTCTCCTTTCTAAATGCGTATTCTCGGTGCCGAACAAAAATTCAGGAAAAAAGCCATCAACCCAGAAAAAAATTTGCAGAGTTCAGAATATGCTAAGGGACTTCGGACAGTAAAACGACGATGCTAAGGGACTAAGCAATTGCAGAGTTCAGAATATGCTAAAGGACTTCGGACAGAAAAAAAATTTGCAGAGTTCAGAATATGCTAAGGGACTAAACAATTGCAATAAACACCAAAAACGACGATGAGAAACGAGAGAGACTCACCAACGATACAACACCAAAAACGACGAGAGAGAGGTCGGCCGGCGATGAGAAACGAGAGAGAGAGGTCGGCCGGCGATGAGAAACGAGAGAGAGAGGTCGGCCGGCGATGAGAAACGAGAGAGAGAGGTCGGCCGGCGATGAGAAACGAGAGAGAGAGGTCGGCCGTCGATGAGCTGTTTTAGGGGGAAACGAACGGGAACGAGAGAGAGAAGAGAGAGGAACGAGACGAGAGAGAGAATGGGGAACAAAAACGAAGCTGTTTTAGGAAAACGATCGGGCCGCCCGGCCCGGCCCGAAGCCCGACGGGCCGGACCCATTTCAAACGGGCTTTGTGGTCGGCCCGAGCCCGAAGACCCGGTTTCATTCGGGCTGCCAATTTTACAGCCCGAACCCGCGTATTTCAGGCGGGTTTCGGGTGGGCCCGCGGGCTCGGGCTGTTTTTTAGACCCCTAGTCTTGAAGACATTGTTTAGGTTAAACCTCAGTTCTAAACCCAACCATTTTCTTCTTCTCTTTCTAAATGGTTCCATTGGATTGCAAATGCCCTATATTTGAATAACATAATAAAGTAAGCTGCTGTTGTATATTTATTATTTGTGCAGTTTTTTAAATTTATGTACATGCACGCATATGATATTTTATGATTTAGGATATTTAATACAAATTTTTTTAATTACACATAAAAAAAGGAAAAACGTATAGAGTTCCTGATTCTGAGAAATGAGATCCAAAATCAACGGAGAAGGTCAATCATTCAGACTTTTCCATCACCTTGATTCCAAAAGCTTGCAATATCTCCAAAGCTGGAACCAACACAAAAAACTTCACAATGTCACAACATTTTTGTTTCTTTTGTTCAAAAATTAAATGTGAAATTAGTAGAGTGCACATTTCGGTATTTTATCAAGTTCAAATAGCACAATCGTAAAACAAAAAAGAAAATATTGTAAACACCGAATTGAACCCTTCACCCTTTTTGTTAAATCTGTAATATTATTAAATTTCGTAAAACTTTATGTTGAGCCGACCTGACCTTAGGATGGAAAGGAAAATATTTATTTGCATAACAATATTAAATATATGATTTAGTGTATGAGTTTATTGAAAAATTATGGTCTTTTTTAGCGAATTTTAGTTGTTTCTTTTTATTCAAAGTTACCTGGCAAGTAAACTTCTGGTTGGATAGGTCTTAGGACACCACGAGTCTTAATCTTGTCTTCGATCAACAACTGCAAAACACACCAACATGAGTTCCTATGATTAAGTAAGAGCTTTGGAACATAAACCAGTTGAAGGAGAAACTAAATGTCTGAATAAATTTACCAAAGCTCCAATGGCTGCAGGGATTCCGACCGTCTTGGCCATAGCTGTTGTCGTCCTGCCGTTCTTAGTGCTTCCGAACTCTAAAAGAGTCGCCTCGCGAATCTCTGTTCGTTGGCTGTCAGGGAACTCCACGTCTACTTTGTGATGCAAAAGAACCATATCCTGAAAATTAAAAAACATTTCTTTGAGTATATCCTTTAATTTCCCAGAAAATGTTATGCGCTCGTGGAAAGGTGATTTGGTACTAGAGCACCTAAAATAAATAATATTATAAATACTAACCAAAATTAGTGTTATTAAACTGATCATACTTCTCTCAATATTACTCGTATTATATTCATCAAAAGAAAGATAAAATTATGAATTCATTCTCGACCCCGATTTTGTTTTTTAATGTAAAAGATTCGCCTCGTTTATTAAAAAAATATTCACTTCAGGTGAACATTTAGAAATGCATAGACTGCCTAGATGCCTAGAGAAAATGGGACGCGTATCGATCGCCTAGAGCCTAGGCGGCCCCCTAAAGCGATTTTTAGAAAAGCGTGTTGAGGCTGCAACTGAGCCACAATGATTAGAGGATGTGTGATTGATTGCTCGAGTTTGAAGAGGATACCTGCTCGTCTCCCGAATAGGCTAGCTTCTCTTCCATCAGGAGACAAGTTGCGTCGAACACGCTTTTGCACGAAGCTGGAATCTCCCTCTCTTCGTTAAATCCTAAGAACCTACAATACCAACAAGACAAAACAACCCTAAGATTGATCGGGCTAATGCAACCGGACACCCTCATGCTTTGTTTACAAAGTGACTTACACCATGGTTTTAGCTGCTTTCGACGCAGCTTGTCCGTCATGTCCAAGATTGGAGATTATCTTGCTTATCTCCTGCTCTCCAGTTAGTCTTTCCGTCCCATTCTCTCCGCCCATTTTGAGAATTTCACTCAACAGATCACAGAAGGTGGTTACCTTACCGTCTACGAGTGATTGATTTGCTTTGTTATCAAAGAATCCGAGCATTGCGAGCGTCCCCATAATCGAACTGAACCCTGTACATGGGACAAAACAGATTTCACTCTTCAGACTTCAACGACATAAGCTCATGATGAAATGGATCCCAAGACATGCCTTCATATCGGAGCGTTCCACGAAATATCGTAGATGCTTCATTCCCAATTCCATATATTTCCCCGTAAACCAAAGAGTTGCGATTTGGAAGACATTCCAATGCGAAAGCTGGAAGATCAGCTATCCGGAATCTTGTAGCTGAATCATACAGATTCTCCCCTGCAGTTTGCACTAATTAGTTAAACTGAACCAAAATGTATTTGAAGCAATACAAATTTACTGAAGGTATCTCGCCTATGACTCACCATTGATATGCGTTGTTTCACCGTCTTGTTTGTACATGGCCGGGTTGCGACCAGCTCGAATTGCACCCGCAGGATTCCAGCTGAAAAAACATGAGTTATATCCGAGAAAGCATGATCAAGAAGTAGTTATATGAAACAAGGATGTCAAAAACCAACAGCAAAACTTTCAATGCCTTGAAAGAGAAGAACACCTGAATTTATATGCCAATGGATTGTTTGCTGCAGCGGGAGAAGGGAGCCCTCCACAGTAAGAGGTGAAAGACTTCACTTTGCCCTTCCGAACATGAGCATCGTTGATCATTTTCATGGCCATCATGTGATCTGGACACAAAGAAACGTAACCCTGCTTCAGAACGATGGACCAAAGATGCATCTAAGTAAGCAGTATCCTCTTAAATTAAAGGTTATGTGCGATACCGATTCCAGGGTCCAGTCCCATTTCACCAAGAATTGTTATTCCCACGCTCTTGGCCTCCTCATCTAATGTCGAGGTTGCATCATCGACATAGCTTGCAGTGACGAGGTGCTTCTTCAGCTGCCATGGATACAATAAAAAATTTTGCTGTAAATTAAAGATCTTTGGATTGACAAACTCTGATCATCTGTACTTGTCCATGTTTTAGTATTGTTTCTTTCGTAATTTCTTATGCGCATGCTGAACCCGCCACACGTCATTGAGAAAATTAATAATACTTCAATTTGACTATTTGGATACCATAACAAATGTGGGTCGACATTAAAGAAGAATAATCTTGGAAAGCACGAGTACCCTGATGCAGGTCTTTGCTACGACTGCATGACAACTTGCTGGTAATAGGCTTATCACAGCATCAACCTGCACGAAATGTTAAAAACCGCGATTTGACATTGAAACTGATCTGGTTACATCCAAGCAAGGAAAATACCTGAGAAATGTACTTGAGGAGGCTTTCGCTGTCTGACACGTCGAGCTGAACTGCTTCCGCATTTGGAATTCCTTCAATTGTCTGCAACACTTAATCAAGTTACTAAATTCGGATTTGCTAAAAAGATTTGTTTTGAAATCATATACGTATTTCTTGAATACTTTTTTGGTAATCATACCTCTTTGGCATCTTTAAGATAGAGAGATGCAACAAGAACCCGAACATCAGTTTGTTCTTCGAGATCAGTTCCCAAATAAGTCTTGTACCATTGCTGAGACGAGATGCTTCCGACTGAAGCTAAGAGCTCAGCTGCTGGGCGGCAAACCCGCCCAGCACCAAGAATCAGAACCGTTAATTTCTTCATCATCTCAGGCTTCTCTTTGACGCCATGCTCCTCCTGCACCTTGCCAATCTTCAAGGATATCTTACTTGTTTCTTTACTTGGACTCACATACTCTTGGTTTGGATTAGCTAATTGTGTCAAAGAATCAATAATTTGATCTAAAACTTCTCTGTCATCAGCACCAACCTATCCAAGATGATGAAAGATATGTGATCAGTAATCTGTTAGGTCAGTGGGACCATGGTCTTTTGGCTTCTCTTTTGTTTTCCTGTTCTGGAAACTTATAAGATTAGCGAAAATAACAAAAAAACCAAACGCCAAAATACACAAATATCTTAACAACTGTGCATTGTTACTATTCTTTTTTCTTTCTTTTTTTTTTTTGTCTCCGGATGAACTTACTTCGAGTTCCGAGTATGACTCAGCATCAGTGCTCTGCCCCACATGGCATTTGGCCAAATGAAAGGAGCCACCCGCAGCTTCAATAATGTCCAGAGCTTCGTTTATCAGAAATTTATCAAATAGGTGTCCACTCAGAGATACCTGCGAATCATTAACCATCATAATCCACAACGATGACACGGGACACTACAAAGTATCTGGTTCAAGAAACTTACCAAAGTATTGTATGTGTTCTTGTTGGAGAACCCGTTTTCAGTATTATCCGGTGTGTCTCTGCAGTTAAAGCACATTGCATCAAAACATTGATTGCTTTAGATCATGTTTATAGATGCTGATATATGGCTTTAATGGCTTACTCAGGATCGGAGCTCCTCATACGAGGAATATACTCGAACAAAGACGTGAGCGCTCCCCCATGGGTTATGCATGCTCTCTTCAGATGGGGCGGTAGTATTGCGATGTCTGATGTGGAAGCAAAACTACCGACAAATTGTGACAGAATGTCCCCGAAATGCTGGGACGCCTTTGTACAACGGAAAAAAGTCAATCAGTGAAAAGTTTCACTTCAGATTAGTCCTGTTAACTGTATCTGAAAAACAAAATCTTTTCACCTCTTTTGCAAATTCAGTTGGGAGAATGTCGACGGCCATGCATATAAGGCCGTTACCATCCATGTCTTTGTGGTAAGAATTGTTCAAGGGATCAAATCTAGAAAAGAGTTATTGGCCTGGTAAGTTTTCATGTTCATCACACGGGAAAACATAGACAGAGAAGAATGTTGTATTAAAGTGTAGAAACCTGAAGAAAGGTGAATCGATTAGAGTAGCTCGGTCAACAAACTCGATGGAACCACCGATATCACAGGTAATATCACATATCCCCACGAGCGGGTATCCTTTATCTGTTAGCACTTGAAGCTGCTCAGTGCTTAAAAGCCGCGGAAATCTTTTCTCCCAATACATGCAATTAACTGCAGCAGAAACATCATACTCACACACTTAACATGTGATTTTCTTCATTATGGAAAACCAAGAACATAAAGGTAAAATAGGAGCAAGATCTACCGAGAACAGACGTATATGGAGCTATCTTTTCATGAAAAACCGGATTGTAGTGCTCCGGGTGCGCATAATAGTCCGCCTGAAAATTAGACGATAGTAAAGCTCAGACCTTTCATCTTTGATACGGAAGATAAAGTATCAGAATTAACCCGAACCATTAATATGTACTAACTTTGTCAAACGACTTTGTTGGGTCTTGATGTTCAACCATGTCTTGGCTAGTGATGATACAACCATAAACTTGATGGATTCTCTTCGTAGATAGTCCGTTTTGTTTGACGGTCTTGGCCTGTGCGTAAGATGCTTGTCAATGATTCCATTTGATCTTGTTCCACATTTCCCAAGGATTTGAAATACAAAACTGATGTGCATAGAGTGAATAATGTCTAAAAAGTGTGAGGAAGCCTTCACTTACTTTCCCGAATAGTTCAGGAAGCCTGCTTGGTTCAACAAAAGTATGTGGAAGAAGCTTGAAAATTTCTTGTGCCCCGAGAGAAACTGCAGAAGAAACCCATCCAAATGACACATTGGCATGTCAAAATATTGAATTGGCTACACTATCATAGAAGAGACATTGCACTACGTCATTAAAATACCGTTTCCAGTTCCTGTAAAAACAAACACGAGAGGGCATATCCCTGATGGTAGTCCCTGGGTTGCAATATCTTCCCCTATGGAAATCACAGCAGCTTTGGCTGCAGCCAAGGAGGAATACATGTAGGATGAACCGAGAGAGAGGAAAGGCGTTGAGTATCCTAGACTTAGGTATCCTGTAACATACATGGAAAATTATATCAATTAAATCCAAGAAATAACTCACCCTTTTTGGGCAAGTTTTACATGGGAAGATCCAAGCTTTACTAGTTAACAGAAGAAAAGAACAACAATATCCAGAAAGAAACCCGAAAATGCGTGGATAAAAGTTATATACGTACGAGTCATGTGACACATATGAACCAAAAGAAGAATAGAAACAACAAAAAACATGCATGTAGTGATCATGAAACGAAAACTGAAGCAGAATATGTGAAGTGAAGGATCTTACGCTGTCCGAGTCCATGTAAGAAATCGATCAGTCCAGCTCTCCCTGCGTATTTACCAAATGCAAGCAATCGTCTTCCATGATCCCCGACGATAAGCTCATAGTCATATAATGTTACCCTTTCTGCCAGAATCTGCACATCGAGTACAGATTTGAAATGAACGGAAACCATTTATTTATTATACCAATTTCGAATGGTACTGCATACCTTATCCAACAAGGGCATGTTCTCTTTCTGCGCCTTGTGAGTGTGTGAAAAGAAAGCGTATGCTCTGTCAGGAAGAATCATTTCCAGCTGCAAAAACAATAGATATCATCAAGAAAGAGTAGACAAGACCAATTCAATCCGCGACAGGAACAACAAATAGTTTCTTCCTGAATAAGTTTCACACCTTGGGCTGTTTGATCCCCAGAATGAGTCCACATTCTGACAAATCATCAGAAATCGCACACCCAACATCCTCATAGAGCGCGTCATGATGGATACGCTTCGTAGAAGGCTGAACGACAATGCGAGAAACGCCAGTCTTGTCCTTGCCACCGTGTAGAAGACGAGCACAATGCGACGGCGTCAATGGTGCTCTTCTTTCCCACTTGTTCACAGATTCAGCAAGTATTCCCACAACTCCGTTCCCCAGAATCTTCTTCTTCTTCTCCTCCCTCATGTAATTCATCTTTCTTGCTTATAACCTATACATTAGAACAATTCACTCCTTCAAATGCTTCTCAGATGCTTTGTTAATTTCGAATTCAGCAGCCAGGCCTAGCAATGGGTTCAAATAAAATCATGCCAAAAAATCAGCAATTTCATTGAACTTACAATATTATCAAATATGGGTTTGTACCTAAAGGCCTTCTCCCAGTCACAGAAATATTCAGTCAAACCAGAATCTACAAAAAGGGGTCATCATACAAAAAGGCGTAATCATCCAAACTCCATAAAAATTTACCAGATTTGCATGATTGTGAATTTATTTGTGCAGATTATGCCATGCAAGAAGGTTACAGATTAAAACCCACAAAAAAAACCCTTTTTTTGTTTCCCAACCATCGAAGGTTTCCTCAGTGCATTGAATATTCGAAATTACGAATTGTGATACCAATGCAAGCCCAGAAAAGAAATATAAATCTGGAGTTCGATGATACCACAGCAGAAAAAGGAATTATTCGACGGAAAACGAACTTACCGAAATAAAGAAAAGGATTTTTTTATAAGAATTTTTTTGAACTGTAATGATCAAAGCTTGGGATACTGAAGAATCTCAGGCATTACCCAAAATATATAAAAGAAAAAACAGAACAAGAGAGAAGTTAAAACAGGACAGAAAACAGAGAGACTCGATAAGCTCTACACGCACCTTCACCATCAAACCTAACAAAGGAGATTGGAACCAAAAAAGTAAAAAATAGGTAAAAATAATAAAAATAACAAAATATATGACAAAATAGTTAGTTGATTTGTTTCTTTTGGGATTTTGCTTTCTTCCGTGTACGTATCAGTTTTTTTATCGAGAAGGCCACGTATCATACAATGCATACTATATATAATATGTATTATATTTCCAGAATTCTTCTCTCTCTTATCCCGCCAATATCGATATTTTTTTCTAAAACGAAACTCATTTTATATTTTCAGAATTATACGGATATATCCCGCCAATATCAATATCTTTCTAATAAAATTCGAATTTACGAAAACATATTTATAATATATGTTCATATATTTATCAATTGAAATAATTTGTGAATATATATATATATATTAAAGAAAACTATATTTTATATTTTTGTGATGTGTTACATCTCTTTTGAGTTTGGGTTCTAATTAATATCGATAACTTTTTCAAAAAACATTGATTGTATAGGAAATATAGTTGTGCATTCTCTATTTATCAATAAAGTTAGTTTGTATTGGATAATGGGAATATATATATATATATATATAAATTACAATAGACAATGGATTAATTATATAATCCTTCGTGTATATTTTAATAGTTATCTTTTATTTGTTAGAGAATATTTCTAAAATTAGATATTGTTAATTTGAGGAAAAATAAACAAATTGTTTAATAAATTAGAAAAATTAAAGCAGTTTGATTTATAATTCAGATAACTAGGGTATGTTGTTAACGCATTCGTTATCCTCAATTCAATCTTATCAAAATTTGACAATGACAGAAGCTGACCTCATCGATAATACACTATCGGAAAAAACAGTATATCTTCGAACTATTTTATTTTTCAATCGATGCATTACACTAATCGAGTTTACTTTCCTTTTTTTTAGTTTTATTAAAATTTAAATTAAACATTTCAAATGATTAAACAAATAAAAATTAAAACTCTGAATATTATATTAAAATATAATTCCTAATCTAAATCAAATATAATATCATAAACTCAACATTTTATATTTAGAATTAATAAAATGGAAGAGAAAAATAAAAATATATATTTTCTAAATGGGAGTACTATTTTAAAATAATTTATTTTTAATAAAAAATATTTCAACATTTATTTTTTGTGATATAAGATAACGGTATGAGTCGGAGAGAGTCCCACATTGAATTTAATATTTTTATTTACACCTATCTACTTAATAACACGTTATCCGTCGTAATATTTACATGTTTCTTAGGTTTAGTTTTGATTAGATTTCATGGACTTTACCGAGCTATTGAGCATATTCGAGGCTTTTATCTACATTTCGTGTTTTGTGTAGGAAATGAAGACATGAAGGAAAACAAGAATGATTACGGCAATTCCAACCCGAAAACGTGTCAAAATGACAAGATACCTCATGTGCACGGCCAAGGAAGCAAACGGAACACTCGAACCTCGAGCGAAAGGAGCAAAAAGAGCAATTGCAAGTGTGCATGCTCGGGCATGAAGTGTGCCCGCTCGGGCTGTGTTTGTGCACCCGATCGGGCTGCTCTTGTGCCCGCTCGGGTCCACCAATTTCTCAACAACCTCCTTGATTTTAGAACGGCCAATTCAGGAGAAAAGAGACCTTTTAGAG
>CM071874.1:16204972-16215558 GCA_036759665.1 Gynandropsis gynandra
ACCCGAGCGGGTGGTCTATGGTGCCCGACCGGGCACCCTTGTTTCCTTGAAATTTCTCTTTTCTGCTCGTTGCTCGGGTGTTCCTTTGGGTTCTAAAGCTCGATCTTGGCTTTGAGTAGATATATCTTCAAATTACGTGGTTTTGTTCAGGAATCCGTCATTTTAAACTCATTTAGGCCTTGTCGCCTAAAAACCTGAAAACCAACAAAACGGGCGTGTGAAACTCGTAATCATATCGGATATGTAAATCTATCTATAAAATATATGCGAAAATGGCACTAAAACATATCCTAAAATTGATACACTTTCAGTGTTATCACTTAACATGGGGGGAGATAGAAGCGAGAGATCAGACCGCTTTGCAACTTTTGTTCAGCGCGGTGTCTGATGAAATATTTGCTACACACATATCTGTGTGCGAGACGTCGAAAGCAGCTTAGGATCTCCTTAAGGAGAGGTTTCAAGGAGACCCCAAGACAGCAATGATCAAGCTCCAACGTTTGAGAGCAAACTATTACACTCTACGACAGGGTGACAAGGAGAATATAAAAGATTTCACAAACAAGGTAACTGAACTAACAAATGAAATGAGAGCGTTTGGAGACGAGATTAAGGAGGACACACTGGTGTCAAAGATTCTGTGCTCCTTACAGGAGCGCTTTGACCCATACGTTGGGGTTATTGAGCAGGCAAAGGATCTCACCACACTCACGGTGGGAGAAGTTGTCATTTCTCTTCAGTCTTAAGAGTCGAGACTTGAAGACAGACATGGTGGAGGTCTGGAAGGTGCATTTCAGGCGAAGTTTAAAGGTCTTAAGGTTAATCATGGCAGATCTGAGACCAGTAAGAAACCCTTTAGGAAAGGAGGCTACAAACCTAAGGGAAAGGGCTATTGCAGTATTTGCAAGAAAGATAACCAACAGGAGAATCAATGTTTCTTTAGAAACAAACAATCCCAAGGAGAGCAAAGCAAACCAAACAAAAGCAAGAAAGAATGCTACACATGTGGAAAACTAGGTCATTTTTCACGTGAATGCAAGAACAAGCGACCCACACAAAATCAAGCACAATTAAATCAACAACAAGAAGAAGAAGAGAACCTATTATTTACGACAACACACTTGACTCATGAAGTTTTTGAAGACGATGTATGGTTAGTAGACAGTGGCGCTACAAATCATATGGCAAAACATGAAGGGTATTTCACAACTCTAGATAGGTACTTTAGAGTACCTATAAAGGTTGGAAATAGAAAAGTTTTAACCACTGCCGGTAAAGGGAATATTCAAGTTAACACGAAGAAGGGAGTTAAAGTTATTAAGGACGTTTTCCTAGTACCGGGGTTGGATAAGAATCTGTTAAGTGTGCCGCAAATGGTGAGAAACGGATATGAAGTTGTGTTCACAGAACACAAGTGCTTGATCAAAGACAAAGTTGGTACAAAGGTGGTTGAGGTTCCAATGGTTAAGAAAGCATATCCTCTCAAGTGGAGGATTGTTAAGGAGGAGGCAAGAGTAGCCGAGGTAAAAATGAGCGCCTCAGACCTATGGCATAAACGGCTAGGCCATACGGGGGTTCATAATTTGCAGAAGCTACAAAGAGATAAGATGGTGAAAGGGTTACAACAGATTGATGTGGTGAAAGAAGTGTGTGAAGGGTGTGCAAAGGGAAAACAACATAGGACGGAAATCCCTAAGAGCTCGGAGTACAAGGCAAAGCAAATTCTGGGTTTGATCCACACAGATTTGTGTGGACAAATGGACACGCCGTCACTTGATGGGAGTATCTACCTGTTAACATTTACAGATGATCACTCCCACATGATTTGGGTGTATTTCTTGAGACTCAAGTCAGATGTGTTTGCAATATTCAGAAAGTTTGCAACACAAGTGGAAAATCAAATGGAGAAAAAGATAAAAAAAAAATTGAGGTCTGATAGAGGGACTGAGTTCAATTCGAAAGAATTCTCAGATTACTTGGCGGACAAGGGGATAGAAAGAGAGTTGAGTGTGGTGTATACGCCACAACAGAATGGGGTGGCTGAACGGAGGAATCACACCCTCATGGAAATGACTAGGTGTATGCTGAAGGATAAGAATATGCCCAATAAGTTTTGGGCAGAGGGAGTGTTTACTTCGGCCTACATACAGAATAGGTTGCCTACTAGGGCACTGGAGGATAAAACTCCTTTGGAAGTTTGGAGTGGGCATAAGCCCTCTATTGGACATCTACGCATTTTTGGGTGTCTATGCTACAAACTAATACCATCACAGAGACGGAGAAAACTCGACGACAAGTCACAAATTGGTGTCTTTGTGGGGTATAGTAGCCAGGGTAAGGGCTACAGGGTGTATGTGATTGAGACGGGAAAAGTGGAAGTGACCAGAGATGTTATTTTTGATGAGGAAAAGAGCTGGGATTGGAATACGAAGGAAGGGGAGAAGGGAGTATCTAAAACAATGGTATTTCTGAACCCACAAAGTTCTAGTGATCCGGAGGGAGTACCTACAACTACGATTGAAGTGGGGAGCACCTCAGGACAATCTAGGGTGAGGGATAGTGAGAGTAGCACGAGGAGTACACCCCCAGGTACTCCTCTGCAATTTTCATTGTCTAGCACACCACCATCCCAGGAGTCTAGCACTGGTAGTACTAGTGAGTCATCCCGTGAAGTGCATAGGACACGGAGACTAAGCGACTTGTATCGCATTGAGGAGGACACAGAGGGGATACAACCAGATGAGAGTTGTTATCTAGCTGCAATAGAACCTACTTCATATGAAGAGGCTCTGAAACACCCAGAGTGGAAGGAGGCAATGGACACAGAAATGCAAATGTTGCATAAAAACGAAACATGGTATCTAACTGATAGACCTGCTAATCAGAAAGTGATAGGGGTCAAGTGGATATACAAGGTCAAGACGGATGAAGAAGGAAAGATTCAGAAATATAAGGCAAGACTAGTGGCTCGGGGGTTTACAAAAACCTACGGGTTGGACTATGGTGAGACATTTGCCCCGGTATCAAGGCACGACACAATTCGAACCCTGATAGCCATGGCAGCACAGAAGGATTGACCGCTTCATCAGATGGATGTTAAGTCGGCATTTTTGAATGGTGAAATAAAAGAAGAAGTGTACGTGGAGTAGCCACCCGGATACGAGGTAACTGGGTTTGAACATAAAGTCCTACGCCTTAACAAGGCACTTTACGGATTGAAGCAGGCACCGAAGGCCTGGTATAGCAAAATTAATACGTTCTTCCTAAGGGAAGGGTGCATTAGGAGTCATTGCGATGCGGCAATGTACATCTAAGTTAAGGAAGGTAACATTTTGGTGATATGTTTATACGTTGATGATATAATTCTATCAGGGAGTTGCTTCAAGTTGATTAAGTATTTTAAAGCCAAGCTTAACTCAGCATTTGATATGAGTGACTTGGGTTCGTTAAAGTTTTTCTTAGGGTTTGAGGTTAAGAATCTTAAGAATGGCATATTTCTGAGTCAAGAGAAATATGCGACCCAACTTCTTTCGAAGTTCGGCATGTTGGACTCTAAGGGGGTGCTGCAAGGTAATAGAGGATGGCGAAGAACTTACCGTGCAGACAGAGTACCGAAGCATTGTGGGAGGTATTCTGTACCTAGCTGCCACACGGCCGGACCTGGCCTTCGCGGCTTCATACCTGTCAAGGAGTAACGCAAGACCAACAGTACGAAGTCTACATAATGCAAAACGAGTTCTAAGGTACATAAAAGAAACAAAAGACTACGGTTTGAAGTTTGAAAGGGTTGACCACTCGGAGTTAGTAGGTTATGCAGATGCAGACCTAGCAGGGAAGCTAAGCGACATGAGGAGTACGAGTGGCTTCTGTTTTACGATTGGGAGCTCGGTTTTTAGTTGGAAGACTCAGAAGCAGCCGATTGTAGCACAATCGACCGCCGAAGCTGAGTACATGGCCCTAAGTGTGGCTACAAACCACGCAGCATGGTTATCTAGGCTATTTCAAGAGCTAGGGTTTCGCATGCAAGGGGGAGTTCTGATTTACAGTGATAGCACAACCGCAATCGCTATCGGTAAAAATCCGATAGACCATAAACGCACGAAACATATAAAAATCCGGTTTCATGTGGTGAAGGAGGCACAAGCAGAAGGTAGGGTGGACTTACGGTTTATACGCGGGGAGAACCAGATCGCCGACATCCTTACGAAGCCGCTGCCGCCGGAGAGGTTTTGTGAGCTGCGGTAGAAGCTCGGAGTCGCACCACGACCAGACAGGAGGGAGACTGAAGGGTCTGTCTAGTGTGATGTCGACAGACTGAAAGGGGAGGCTCGAGGTGAAGCTTCTGGAGAAGTGATGCACGGGAAGGCTGAAGAGGATGAGCAGGTGGGCCGACTTCATTAGGCGAGGCCCGTCAGCGGTCGAGCCCAGGAAGAAATGAACGCGGCCCAGCATGTGGAAGTCCAAGCAGATGAAGACCCGATTTGAAAGCCCAAGAAACGTCCAAGCCCACGAACCAACAGCACACATGCACGGGAGAAGGAAAAACAGGGGTGAGAACGACAAACGCATGGGGGTTACAACGGGAATAAAATCCATAGGCACAAGGGATCTTTTTGTCAGAGGTTGTTAGGAATAATAACCTCACCGTTTTTGTAAAATCCACACTGAACGGATTATATATTGTAAGCTAAGGAATATTAAGAATTATTCAGCAAAACTTACAGAAAACATTTCACCATTGACAAAGAGAGTGTTAGATTATGGACCTCTTCATTGAATGTCCAAGTTCATCATTATCAATAAACGCTAGTTCATGCATCAAGTTTAGTTCATGAATTAGTACAATCATTTAATTAAGTTCATGTATTTAAGTTAAGTCTACATTCATTAGAGACTTATCATTTCACATTCTAGGTGCATGTAGTAGTTTCTCTATATATACTCATGTAATCCTAAGTTGTAGATATAACAAAATCAGAACAATTTCAAGTAAGAAGATCATTTCAATATATTCTCTTCCCTTCTCTTCTATATCCTATTCTAGTACTATTGAACAAGGCCTTAACCGGCCAACAATTGGTATCAGAGCCATAGATTCATAGCCAAGTTCCGCAAATAAACCACAAAAAAAAACCCATACAAATGGCCTCTTCCTCTTCAACATCTCAGACCTTCAACCAGAATATAATTCCCATTTTTAATGGAGAGAATTATGATTTTTGGAGTGTCAAAATGAAGACCAGTTTAAGAGCCAAAGATTTGTGGGAAGTAGTGGAGAGTGGTCCTAAGGCAGATCCCACATTTTCTAGTGTAGCAGGAGGTACCCCATCAAGAAATGCTCCCCTGTCAAAAGAGGAGATGATTAAGGATCAAAGTGCTTTACAGATTCTTCAGAATGCTGTAACAGATACTATTTTCCCAAGAATAGTAACAGCAAGTTCATCAAAGGAAGCTTGGGATACTTTGCAAAAAGAATTTCAAGGAAGTGGCAAAGTAAAAACCATCAAATTGCAAAATCTGAAAAGAGAGTTTGCAAATCTGAGTATGGAAGAAAAAGAAAAAATTAATGATTACTACACAAGAGTCACTGATGTAGTTAATCAAATGAAGATGTATGGAGAAGTAATAAAGGAGGAAGATATTGTGAACAAAATTTTGAGCACTGTAACAGAATCTTATGATTCTCATGCTGGTGTTATTGAGAGCACCAAGGAGTTATCAACTCTAACTGCTTTAGAGTTGGTAGGCATGATGAAGGCACAAGAAGAGAGAGTAAGTAGAAGAACAAAGACTAGTTCTGAAGGAGCATTTCAGATTAGTCATAAAGCCAAGAGTAAATTTGGCCAGAACCAAACAAAGAGTGATTCCAAATCCAGTTTTAAAGGAGGAGATGGTACTAGATCAAGCAATACAGTCAAGAAAGGCAAGTTTCCACCATGTGGAGTATGCAAGAGAACAAATCACCAAGAGAGTGATTGTAGATGGAAAGGCAAACCTCAATGTTATCATTGCAAGTTGTTTGGCCATATAGAGAAATATTGCAGGAAAAAGCAGAATCCTGCACAAGCACAAGTGTCAGAAGAAGTTGAAGCACACTTGTTCAGTGCACATGAGAACAGCAAGAAATCAAGTGATGAATGGTTGATTGACAGTGGTTGCAGTAACCACATGACCAAGAATTCAGCAAGTTTCACTCAACTTGACAATTCAGTCAAGGTTCCTATAAGAATGGGGAATGGAGCAGTGATCAATTCCAGTGGGAAAGGCACAATAGCAATTGAGACCAGAAAAGGAGTAAGACATATCAAAGATGTCTTATATGTACCAGATTTGAGCAAGAATTTGCTCAGTGTACCCCAGATGATGAAGAATGGGTACGTTGTTCATTTCGAAGGAAATACTTGCAGTATTTTAGACCCATCACATAGAGAGATTGCAAGAGTTCCTATGAAGGACAAGAGTTTTCTTGTGAATTGGAATTTTTCATCACATCATGCTCACAAAGCCAAAGCAGACAACACATATTGGCTATGGCACAAGAGAATGGGTCACAGTAATTCAGAATCACTTCATCAACTTTCACAGAAGCAATTGGTGAAGGATATTCCAGTCTTGCATGAGTGCAGTGATGTATGTGGTGCATGTGAATTAGGGAAGATGCACAAACTTCCATTTCCAAAGGAGAAAGCATGGAGAGCAACCAGGAAGTTGGAGCTAGTACACACTGATGTGTGTGGTCCAATGAGAACTCCCTCCATCAATGGAAGTAAGTATTTCATTTTATTCATTGATGATTTCAGTAGAATGACTTGGGTGTATTTTTTGAAAGAAAAATCTCAAGTATTCAGCACGTTTTATAAATGGAAGAAGTTAGTGGAAAATCAGTGTTCATGTCCACTAAAAACCATCAGAAGTGACAGAGGTACAGAGTATACCTCATCAGAGTTTAACAAGTTTTGTGAAGATGAAGGTGTTGAACACCAACTCACAGTTGGATATACACCTCAACAAAATGGAGTCTCAGAAAGGAAGAATAGAACAGTTATGGAGATGGCAAGATCAATGCTCTCAGAGAAAGGGCTCCCAAAGAAGTTCTGGGCAGAAGCTGTCTTTACCTCAGTATACATTCAGAATAGAGGCTTGACAAAAGCATTGAAGGAGATGACACCTCTTGAAGCATGGTCAGGTCACAAGCCTTCAGTTAAGCATTTCAAAATATTTGGCAGTCTATGCTATTTTCATGTTCCTCAGCAGAAGAGAACCAAGCTAGATGCCAAAGCAGAGAAAGGAGTATTTATAGGCTACAGTTCTCAGTCTAAAGGTTATAGAATTTTCAATCTTGAAACTGAGAAGGTAGTAATCAGCAGAGATGTGACTGTGGATGAGGATGCCTCGTGGAATTGGGACACAAAGAAAGAAGAAAAGCAGTCAAGCATCGTTGTTCCTGAAGTTCCCGATGTGAACATTCCTAGAGTGCAAGAAGTTCAGTCTCCTAGTACTCCAGCAAGTGCTAGAACTCCTCAGAATTTATCATCACCAGATTCCCAGAATGCCACAGGTCCAAGAGGGAAGAAAACTATTACTGAACTGTATGCAAAATTTCCTGAAATTGATGAGGTTGATAATGCAGAAACATGTCATGCAGCCATCATTGAGCCCACAGACTATCATGAAGCAGTCCAAGTTTCAGAGTGGAGAACTGCCATGGAAGAAGAGATAAGGATGATTGAGAAAAATGAAACATGGGAACTTGTTGAGGAACCTACTCACAAGAAAGCCATAGGAGTCAAGTGGATTTACAAGATCAAGTTCAATCCAGATGGTACAGTTTCAAAGTACAAGGCAAGGTTAGTTGTCAAGGGATACTCTCAGCAGTATGGCATAGATTATGATGAGACATTTGCCCCTGTCTCAAGGCATGACACTATTCGAGCAATTTTAGCTCTAGCTGCCTCAAGGGAATGGAAAGTACATCAGATGGATGTCAAGTCAGCCTTTCTCAATGGGTATCTAGATGAAGAGATCTATGTTGAGCAACCTCCAGGATTTGAGATGAAAGGGGAAGGAGACAAAGTTTTGAAGCTCAAGAAAGCTTTGTATGGTCTCAAGCAAGCTCCAAGAGCTTGGTACAGCAGAATTGATAGCTACTTCACTAAGCAAGGGTTTGAGAAGAGTCTCAGTGAGCATACCCTTTATGTGAAGAAGAATCAGGATGGAGAAGTTTTAATCCTTTCTTTATATGTGGATGATTTGATCATCACAGGAAGCAATCAGGAATGGATTTCAGAATTCAAGAAAGAAATGATGCAAGAGTTTGAGATGACTGATCTAGGACTTCTAAACTATTTCCTTGGAATAGAAGTTGATCAGAATTCAAAAGGAATCTTCATATGCCAGAAGAAATATGCAGAAGGCTTATTGAAGAAGTTTATGTTAGAGAGTTGCAATCCAGTCACAACTCCACTTCAAGCAAATGAGAAGTTGTGCAAGGATGACGGACAAAAGAAAGCAGATCAGAAAGTCTACAGAAGCATGATTGGTAGTCTACTGTATCTAACTGCAACAAGGCCTGATATCATGTTTGCAGCAAGTTTTCTATCAAGGTTCATGCAGAATCCTAGTCAACTTCACTTAGGAGCAGCCAAGAGACTCCTAAGATATGTGAAGGGAACATTAGACTATGGAATTCAGTTTAAGGCCTCTACTAGTCCAAGAGTAGTAGGTTATACAGATAGTGATTGGGCAGGATCACAGGATGATATGAAGAGCACTTCAGGTTATGCATTTACACTAGGAAATGGAGTATTTTCCTGGTTATCTCAGAAGCAAGATACAACAGCTCAGTCTACAGCAGAAGCAGAGTACATTGCAGCATGTGCAGCTGTAAATCAAGCAATTTGGCTAAGGAAGATTATGACTGACATAGGTGAACCTCAAGGAGGAGCTACTACTATCTATTGTGATAGTGAGTCAGCAATAGCCATTGCTAAGAATCCTGTTTTCCATCGCAGAACTAAACACATTAAAGTCAAGTATCATTTCATCAGAGAAGCACAAAATGAGGGTGAAGTCAAACTGGTTTCATGCAAAGGAGAAAATCAGTTAGCAGATATTTTCACCAAACCCCTTCCAAAGGGTAGATTCGAAATGCTAAGAGACATGCTTGGAATGAAGAAGAAGAGTTCCAAGGAGGAGTGTTAGATTATGGACCTCTTCATTGAATGTCCAAGTTCATCATTATCAATAAACGCTAGTTCATGCATCAAGTTTAGTTCATGAATTAGTACAATCATTTAATTAAGTTCATGTATTTAAGTTAAGTCTACATTCATTAGAGACTTATCATTTCACATTCTAGGTGCATGTAGTAGTTTCTCTATATATACTCATGTAATCCTAAGTTGTAGATATAATAAAAATCAGAACAATTTCGAGTAAGAAGATCATTTCAATATATTCTCTTCCCTTCTCTTCTATATCCTATTCTAGTACTATTGAACAAGGCCTTAACCGGCCAACAGAGAGAAACACGTAAGGGAGTGCGCAAAATACATACCTGAGTAACTCAAAGTTCATCACCGATTTTATTTTCGTTTGCACTACACTAAGATGGAATCAGAGATATAGCTCATGAGTATTATACATTGTTTCATGAGCACATTAACAACACTATGTGGCATGAACTTGGCAGAAAGAGACTTGGTTTCATCGACGCTGTCTGGACCATGGCTACTTGCTGTTTCTTCAATGACATTGTTGAACAGCCCTTGAGCTTCTTCTCCGCTCTCAGTTTTGTTGTCCCAGATGGGTATACTCCTCGTATTCTCCTAGATCCTCGTCTTTTTGAGTTGATGAAGACGATGGAGGAGGAGATGGTTCGACAATGCATTGTTCATCGAGATCATCTTCTTATGCAGTCTTGTAGTTTCTCGCTTCAATTTCTACAATGTGGACTGGATAATTTTCTAATGGTCGAGGTTCATCCAGGAATTGTACATCACTTGGTTTCAGATTTGCTCGAGAAGATGAGACTCTTTATAAGCCCTGATAATCAGATTCAAGCCATGGATGAGAAGCTAGATTCCTGGAGATATAAGGGTCTGCAGTTTCTTGATCATGGCTATCAACAAGTGTTTCTTTCAATCTGAAACCTAATGAAGTGTTGGTTGATGTGAATCTAAGATAGGAAGCAAGGTGGTGGGATTTGCTATATTTCTAGGCAAGTTTTCTCTCGTGATAAGTTATGTTTGATCTTCCAGTTACAAGCTCAGGATGTCGTTGTCTTTCTCTGTTTCACAATCTCATCATACTCAGGACTCAAACCTAGGAGGCAACCTGTTCGAACCCAAACATCCTTCTCCATTCGAAGATGAAGAGCCAAGTAAGGTCCCTGGCTACGCATCCTCGCAGCTAATCTGTTCCCCAGTTTAAGAATTCTCGTAAATATATATATATATATATATATATATATATATATATATATATATATATATATATATATATATATATATATATATATATATATATATATATATATATATATATATATATATATATATATATATATATATATATATATATATATA
>CM071874.1:16215566-16226383 GCA_036759665.1 Gynandropsis gynandra
TATATATATATATATATATGTTTTGATAAAATTATTTTAAGTTTCTCTTATAATTTATATTAATCGTAAATATAGATATATATATATGTATATATATATTGTATATTCAATATTAAAAAGTATATAAATAGAAAATTTTATTAACAATTGTCTATTTTGGTAATTTTGTTCAAAACGCAAGCGTAACAGTTTTCTACCATTCGCTTCTAGTCGCAGTCGCCCGCAAATGCAGCATTTTCACAATTCAGACAAAATGAAACAAAACGCCGTCAAACGCAAGTGGGCCAAACGCAAACGCAAACATTGCGTTTCCACCAGTCGGGACCTAAGACAATCTTCTTGCAAAGTAACCTCGAAGAAAAAGCCTAATGGACCAACTAAAAGGGATTGTAGATGAAAAGAAGAAAAACCATGTATGTTTACTTTAGAAATAACTATGATTTAAAATAATATTTTAGAGAATGGAACTTAAGATCTAACGCATTTATGCTTCAACTCGAATTCAGAAGGAGTACATATGATTGCGTGTGTACTTGAAGTAAAATTCTTAAGCCTTATACTTTTACTTGCTCATTCATATCGATGATATGTTACAACTATAAGTAAGGAAATATTTCCAGTTTTAAAAAATTTGCATAGTGAGGAGTTCGACACGAAGGACTTGGGATTTTAGTATGATACATGGGATTTGCTGTTACTATGAATATAGATAAAGGATCAGTAATCTCATTTTACAGTTGTTATCCAAAAAAGATGACAGACCAATATGATATGAGTTAAGCTAAGTTATACTTACATCTTTAGGGATTCATTTCAAGATGAAGTTATTGATAAAGAATTGATAGCTAGTCAATAAAGAGTATATGGAGTAGGTATCTTATCACACCATAATAGAAAGTTTGATGTATGTGATTGTTGTAATACGATCTAATTTAGCTCATTATGTAGAGGTTGTGAGCTGATTTATGAGTGATTCAGGAACACAACACTTAGAGGCAGAAAAATGGATTCTCATGTATGTTTAATAATCTATGAAAAGAAACTCAAGTATAATGGAACTGTAGGCGAGGTATTATAAGGATTCTGCAATCCGATTATTCTTTTCCGCTTCCGATCTAAGAAATCATTATTAGGTTATGTATTTACAATTGGAGCCAACACTGTGAGCTGGAGATCTAAACTGCAACAACATATAGCTTTGTCAACAACAAAATTAGAATAATTTCTATGATTCAAAACCGTATGGATGAAAGGATTTTCACAGAAAAAAGATATGATCTAAATTAGGCTAGAATAAAAAACAAAAATTTGAAAGAAAAGAAAGAAAGAAAAATAAATAAATAAATAATAAGTAAAATGAAGTAGAAGAACCCAGATTAAAAGTGAATAAATTCAAACTTGAAAAAGTCTCTTTTCGATTCTCGAAGAATGAGGGGTAAAGAGATTGATTGAGAAAGATCTCTTGTTCCCAATTCTGTTGTGGGCACATTTCAGCATCACAAACTTTGTTTTTGCACTGAAAGTTGATTTAAAAAATAAATATTAAAAAGGTCACTTTGGGATTACTGAATCACATACGAATTAAAAAAATAAAGCAATATAAATCAATTGATTTCTAACATCATATCTATAGTTAGCACATTCATCATAGTTAGAAGCTCCAGCTCCGTATCAAGTTCACGATCAATATCGTTACTAGCATTGATATTGTTACTATCATCAATATTGATATCATCCATAAAAAACTTTCAGCTTGTTATCCAGGAGCTTGTTATCCGGCAGCTTGTTCAGAAATATTGTAATGAAAGGAACATAAGAGTTTGTCGCTAGACGTAAATAAAAAAATGATTTAGTTATATTGTTATTAATCAAGAATTTTTTATATAGCTGAACGACACTCACAAATTGAGAATACAAATTTGTTGAGAAATAATCGAATTGAGGCTATAGTGTCATCATTTGCCGGAATTCCCAAAATGATACATTCTCAGAGAAATAATTGAAATTCCAAAATGATACATTCCATTTGTTAGCCTCATGGATAATTTTATTACCCTCGACTGCAAGATCTTTCTTTAATTAACACCTTATATTTTTTGGTTCTTGTTCTTTCTAGATCCTAAAATAGAAGACTGGGGTAAATCATAATCCGAAGGAGGTTATCATGGTCAAGGATAAAGTTGTTCGAGTAACAATTATTTTGGAATTAGAAAGAATTCACAGAAATTTCCAGATATATTACTATAAATAATCGACACAATACCTAAAACAAAATATTTTTTTTCCTAATTTCATTCGGTCTACGCGTCAACGCTATAATTTTCTATTTTTTCAGTATTTTTTCGATCTTATTTATTTTGAGTACATCTCCGAATACGTTGTTCTTAACAAATTAGTATTCTCAATTTGTGAGGATCATTTTAGCTATATACAAAATTTTTCTATTAATAATAAGATAATTACTACTGCGAAATTGTAAAAAAGAAAAGAGATAAAATAACTGGGGCTATAAACTCAAATATACAATTCAAGTAGATAAGTTAAAAAAGAAAAATTGAATAAAATTAATTTATAGTTCTTATTTTGTCAAAGGGCAATATGAAAGTTCTATCATGTTCTATCAACACACTAATAAATGGAATGAACATGATAGAACATTCAATTTCCATCTGACAAAAATAAGAACTTTAAATTATTTTGATTCAATATTTCGTTTCTTTACTTATTTACTTGAATTGTATATTTGAGTTTTGGATATCAACTAAACTAATCACATAATAGTTTGAATCTTAATTTGAATCTTGACTATTCCTTAACAGTTTGTTAGTATTCTTTTGCCATTATAATGAAATTAGTAAATACACTGCTCTTAGGAAGCAATGTTCTGCATCTCGTTTTGAGTCCGAGTAGCAACATAAGATTGTTTAAAAGAGATAAAAATACTAATTTAGAGATTGTAAATTCCATCCCTAATCCTCAAAATAAATGTTACCATACGCATTCTTGCCGAATAGAGTATATCTTGTGTGGAGAACGACAATGTTATGGATTTTGCAAAAAATGCAGGTGGAAAAGATGAAGGAAGGAGAATTGTGTAGAAAAGGATGTTTTCTAGGGTATATGAATTGGTTGACATGGTGATCGCACCGTTTTTTATATATCAACTTATATGTTTCCCCTACGTTTTACATAGTTCTGTCCTCTTTTAGTTCCATTTTATGTCGCGCTTGCTTCGTTTAATGATATTGGAAGCTTTAAGAACCAAGAAGCACATTAATGGTGAACGACGCAAGTTACAATACAAAAAAAGCATCATGGGCTAAGGCAAAAAAATGTTTGACCCGAGCAGTTAATCGCTCGAGCGAGCAAAATGAAGAACGTGATGCACTAAAGTTCCAGAGAAAACACTCGACATGAGCATTGTTCGGTTGAGCAGAAGGAATCAACTCGTCAAAATTAGTTCCACCACTTTTTACATAGTTTTGGCCTCTTTTATTTCTCTTGGTCGCCTTGTTTGTTTCATTTAGTGATATTGAAGACTAGAGAAATGATGGAGAACCATTAATAGTGAAATGACACATGTTACAATAAAAAAGAGCATCATGGACTAAGGCAGAAAAAATGCGCGTCCCAAGTAGTTAATTGCTCGATCGAGCAAAATGAAGAACAAGTTACACCAAAATTCCAGAGAAAACACTCGATCCGAATATTTAATTGCTCGATCGAGCAGAAGGAATGAACTTGTAAAATTTAGTACCAGACAGCTCCGAAATTTAAGGTGCACAACGCTTGGTCCAAGTAGAGGAACACTTGATAGAGCTATTCACCGAAAACACTAAAAATTTCAAATTTTCAATTTCTAAAGGACGTCAAAAGATCTAAAATGTATAGGATGGACTATAGACAAAAAGAGGAGGATACATAAAGTAAGAAAAAAGGAACTTTTGGACTGTGGATAAAAACACTAGAAGATTGAAATTGACGGATCGAACTACCGTTAGAGACAAGAAGAATGCGAGGCCACGATGGCGACTAATTAAGATAGATCGATTGAGACTTCTCAACCATCCTTTTTCTTTATTTCCTATCATTGTTTGATCCCAATAAGTAGAATCACCTAGTAGATTGATGCCTTATGCAATAAGTGTTGCATATTTGGATTTATAATGTTTAATGATCGGATTAACTGTTATTTGGATTTTATAGTTTAATGCAGGTTTAGTTTTATCAATTCTTATATAGCCACTAGAATTGACTGTCAGATGGTATAACTATAGACAGAGATGTTGGGTTATATTAGATCACATGCAATTTGATAGATATGATTGATTATACGTGTGGGTGGGTTAGTCGGTTTAGGAATTGTAAACCGACTAACCCATGGCCAACAACGTCAAAAACAAGATTTCAGAAGACAAAACTTACGAAGCATATACCGCTCCTCAGCACACCAAAATCTTGTGATGTATTCGACAACCGAATATTGGTAAAAGTTAGTTTGAACTTCAACCATCATTTCTGCAAATGCTGAATCAAATTTCCTTCCAAGGGATATTAAATGAGGATCCGAATATTCATTAAATGAAGTTTAAATTGCTATTTGGCTCATTTAAGCTAGTCCAAGGAGTAATAGAAGAGGTTGTCATGCTATTAACCTTTCCATACAATAATAGAAGAGGTTGTCATGCTATCACGATAGAACAAAAGAGAAAAAGAGAAATTAGGGTTAAGGAATTATTTTGCTCTTACATCATCTACGTTTAAAATTTTATATCATATATGTTTAAAATGTAATTGGATATATTTGTTAGAATATTAGTCAAGTATAATAGTACAATGGAGAAATATATTTTAGGTAAACTCTAGATACAATAATATATTACATATTTATTTACATTAACAAGAAAAAGCTTCATATATAGATCTTTGACTAAGAGTATCACATCCATAATCTTTTATGAATATACTATTCACATATATGTATATTAACAATTTTTGGTTTAGAAAAATTGTATCTATTATAGTTTGACTTTATGTAGTTGCTTACCAGTTTGGTACCAAAATTATTCAAGTTCAATTTAAATTGACATATGTTTAAATTTAATATATTGATTTCAATAAGTTTGGATCAATTAGACACAAATACACATGGATCACTTTAAGTGAAGTCCATATTAGGTATCAATATTTGGATATAAACATGGTTGTTACGCATTAGTATTATTGACCATTTGTGAATATAAAAGTGTACCTAAATCTTGTTAATCCTACATTTATACAATTGATGAACGATAGCGTTATAAATATTGGTTTAAAAATAACTTCATCAGTGCTTTAAAGTTATTCAATAGGTATTACTGATCACATGTAATGTCAAACGGGAGTATTGTAAGAAATTTATTTATTCTATGTGCATTAATAATTAAAAAAAAACTAATTCGCTCAATTCAAATAAATTAGAAATTGAATAATTAAAACATTTAAGTTTAAATGTAGTCATTGGCCCAATCGTTTTCACTACACGTGAGTGAAGAAAAAAACCAATCAAATTGCTAGACGTGTATAAGAAAAAGAGACCGACCAATTTAAAGGGGCAACTTTACGAAATCGCACGTGTTTTATTCCTTTTTTTTATCATATAATATAAAAGTCATTGCTCAATGTTCATATATGAAAAGATTATAAGGCAATATAAGGAAATCATGTACACAAATATAATTTCATTATTAGCATAATCAAATCTAAAGTGTGTATATATAGCATTGTATATCTCAATTATAATAATAAGAAAAACTTCTTCTATATAGTATCAGGAGTCTAAAAGACTTACGTCTTTTTTTTTTCAAAACCCTAACTCTCTTTTAGCCGCCGTTCACTCTCTTCTAGCCGCCATTCACTCTCTTCTTCACCAAACACCATGAGTTCCAGCACCTTGCCTCCTCGTGATGACTCACGCTCTCCATCATCCAAACCAACTCTTGTTTTCACTCCCTCGGATCCACAACGGGTGTTGCTCACTGTTAACATGGCCAATATCACCAAGTTAACACCCATAAATTATCTGACATGGCAAGTGCAAGTCACCGCTCGTCTCGAAGGCCACGTTCTTGAATGTTTGGCCATGATCGACGGGATCTCGCATCCCAACCCGGCCTTTGCGCCATACAAGAAACAAGACAGGCTCCTCTACTCAGCCCTCCTCGGCTCTCTTTCTGTCCCACTTCAGCCACTTATTGCCCGTGCCGCATCCGTTCGTGACACCTGGCAGCTGTTAGCCAACACATACGGAAAAGCATCGAGAGGCCACATTCGACAGATTTGGGAGCAACTCAAGCGATCCGTTAAAGGAACCCTCACCATCGACGAATATATGCGATCAATCAACTCCAAAGCTGATGAACTTGCTCTTTTAGGTAAGGCACTCGACCCTGAAGATCTCCTAGAAGTCATTCTCGACGGCTTGACCGACCAGTACAAATCTGTTGTTGATGCGGTGAATGCACGAGATTCGCTGATCTCCTTCGACGAGCTTCATGAGCGCCTCCTCAATCATGAAGCCAAACTCTTAGCCTCGGCTCCCTTGATCTCATCGCATCCGATCACGGCACTTGCCACCAACGTTCGCGGGGCATCTTCCAACCGTGGCCGCGGTGGATCAACTTGGAACCGCAACAACCAAACACAATCGAGAGGTTATCAAGGCAAGTGCCAAGCATGTGGTACCTTTGGTCATAGCGCCAAACGTTGCCCACAATTTCAACTCATCTCGGCTCAGGGAACATCGACGTAACCGCAGCCATGGAACTCCTCTCCTCGTCCATGGCAACCGCGTGCATATCACACCGTTGCTTCTCCATATGATACCGATTGGTGGATTCTCGATAGTGGTGCATCACATCACGTCACGTCCGATCTCCACAATCTTTCCTTGCATGCTCCTTACAAAGGCGGTGACAAAGTTGTAATTGGCGACGGCTCGATTCTTTCCATCACTCATACGGGTTCTATCTCTCTTCCTTGTCATCCATACACCCTCACTTTACATAACGTCCTTTGTGTGCCTTCCATTACCAAAAACCTTATTTCCATCAACCAACTTTGTTGGACTAATCATGTTTCCGTTGAATTCTATCATGACATGTTTCAGGTGAAGGATCTAAACACGGGGGCGCCAATAATGACGGGAAATGTTAGAAACGGAGTCTACGAGCTGCCGGTCGCACCCTCGTCTTCTTCAACCTCCATTCAAGCTTTTCCTTGTGTACGTACCACTTTATCCGAGTGGCATCGTCGTCTAGGTCATCGCGCTGTCCCCGTTTTAAAAAGTGTCATCTCTAAGTTTTCACTTCCGTTGTCTTCAAACCTTAAAGAGTCTTTATCTTGCATTTGTTGTTTCATGAATAAAAGTCACAAGTTACCTTTTTCCACAACCTCTCTATCATCTTCACGGCCACTTGAACTTTTATTTTTGGATGTGTGGACATCACCACATTACTCACACGATGGTTTCAAATATTATGTGATTTTTGTGGATCATTATACACGATATATATTACCCCTTACGCAAGAAATCAGAAGTTTTTATTATTTTTATAACCTTTAAAAATATTGTCGAAAACAAGTTTCAACAAAAAATTGTTACTCTTTACACGGGCAATGGTGGCGAGTTTTTAGCTCTTCGATCCTTTCTTGCCTCACAAGGAATTTCTCATCTCACCACACCTCCGCATACCCCCGAACACAATGGTATTTCGGAGCGGCGCCATCGCCATATTGTTGAAACTGCACTTTCCATGATTGTCTCACGCATCCATTCCCATTGAATTTTGGCCTTATGCCTTCACCACAACAACCTATCTTATTAACAGAATGCCTTCCCCGATCACTTCAAATGTCTCTCTGTTTGAACTTCTCTTCGGTTCCACACCCAATTACAACAAACGTCGTGTTTTTGGTTGCCTTTGTTTTCCGTGGCTTCTTCCATATAACACCAATAAACTCCAATCTCGATCACTCCCATGTGTTTTCTTTGGCTACTCAACGACCCAAAGTGCATATTTTTGTTTTGAACCTCACTCATCATGTCTTTATGTCTCTCGTCACGTAGTATTTTGTGAAAGCCAATTCCCATTCTCCAATAAAACAAGCCCATCAACCCAAACCGACTCTTTAGCACCTCCATTCCCTCCTGTCTCCTTTGTTTCCTCTGCTATGGTGCATGACCGGCGACTCCCTCAAACTCCATCGGACGAAGCCCCCAGCTCAGATCCGTTGCCTTCTGCACCATCATCTGCTACACAACATGAAGCTCCGGTATTGTTGGACTCCTCCCTCGTCTCATCTAATGAACCACTACCAAATGTCCCCACTACAACAAACACTCACCCAATGACAACCCGATCCAAAAACCATGTACACAAACCAAACCATAAATTTTTGTACGTAGCAAATCTAAATCAAACCATTGACCCTACTTCCCACACTCAAGCCCTAAAGGACGAGAGATGGAGGCGCGCGATGAGTGAAGAATTTGATGCCTTGCTCTGCAATGAGACATGGAAACTTGTCCCAGCCGAAAAGGCATCCAACATTGTAGGGTGTCGATGGATTTTTCGTACTAAACGGCTACCTAATGGTGATATTGACAGGTGCAAGGCTAGGCTCGTGGCCAAGGGTTTTCATCAACGACCCGGTGTAGACTTTCTCGACACATTCAACCTGGTTGTTAAACCTACCACAATTCGAGTCATTCTAAGTCTTGCTGCAAGCTCCGGTTGGCCTCTTCGTCAACTAGATGTCAACAATGCATTTCTCCAAGGTCACCTAAAGGAAGAAGTCTTCATGTCGCAGCCCCCGGGATTCATCGACAAGGAACATCCCACGCACGTATGCAAACTTCGGAAGGCAATCTATAGCCTCAAACAGGCTCCACGCGCTTGGTACTCTGAACTCAACACCATTTACTTGAGTATGGCTTTGTTAACTCACTTGCAGATGCCCCTCTATTCATCCTTCGCAACAACGATGCATGCATATTTGTGCTCGTCTACGTGGATGACATTATAATCACAGGAAATTGTTCCTCTCGAATTCAAGATGTCATCACTTCACTTTCTCAGCGGTTCTCCTTGAAAGACCTAGGTGACTTATCCTATTTTTTTGGGGTTGAAGTCACAAGAACACCGACCGACATTCTTCTCACTCAAAAGAAATATATCATGGACATTCTTCATAAAACCAATATGACTGACGCCAAACCCGTTGGAACTCCCTTGGCAACCACGGCGGCTCTCTTACTCACATCAAGGACACTGTTTGATAGTCCCACTAAGTATCGCATGGTTGTTGGAAGCCTGCAGTATTTATCATTCACACGTCTATAAGGATTGGTTTGATATTAATAGTTTATAAGAAAATTTCAGTTTATTTTTATTTTTAATTTGTTACATTTTATTTTAAATTGACTTAGAACCGCAAAGCTTTCTCTGTGATTAAAAAAAATCTAGTTCTGTTCTCCATTAAAAAAAACGATTTTTTAAAGTATGGTTTTAAATAAAAAAAAGGCGTTTCACATTTGTTATGTTATGGTTTAGTGGGGTTTTCTCCGTTTCAATCAGAAAAACTCTACAACAATTTTTTCAAAAAAAAAAAAGAGGAGTATATTATTTTTAAAATAATGGGTAAAGGTGAAAGCTCGAACAAAATTTTGCATTAAAATTATGAACAATTTTCATTAATTCGCAACGTGATGAAATAGGTAATAGCATAGCTGAAAGTCCTATACCTAATATGTAATATTCAATAATTATGGGTTTAAGTTGTAATTATTAAAGAGTTAATAATTATAAATAAACGCTTTACGAGGTTTCGTAATACACAGACTATTCTAAGACGAAAACCCTAGCCGTCAGAAAAGAAAAACCCGAAGAACGAAAAACAGTTTTTTCGTTCTTCCGAATCCCGCATCAAAGAGATCCCGATCTCGGCGTGCATACGCGTAGAGGGCTTGTACCATCAAGCCTCACATCCGATCCTCAGTTCAACGTTTCAGGTATCTCAGAAACTGTTCTTGAGTCGTTTAACGTTGAAACCGAACAATTAATCGTAAACATGACTAGATCTTAATTCGGGTTGATTAAAACACGTTTCCGCATAATCAAATCAACCCTACAGTGGTATCAGAGCTTCTGGTTGCATGTTTAGGATTAATTTTTTCTGAAATTTTATGAAAATTGGATCGAAAAATTGTGAAAATCGCGCGCGCGTAGCGTGCGCAACAAAAATCGCGTGAGGCGAAGGGAGGGCGGCGGCCGAACCCTTAGCCGGCCGCGCGTTCGACGCCGGACACAGGCGAAGGGCAGCGCATTCCCCTGAACGACAGAAGGGCAGCGACTTCCCCTGAACGACCGGCGTGACACTATTCCTCCTCCCGACGGCCAAATCTGGGCGGCGATTTCATCTCCTCTTCTGACATACCGTCGCGAGAAGGAGAAGAAACGCAGATGCTCGATCGGGCGAAAGGAAGAGGAAAGCGGGCGAACGGCAAACATGGTTGCGACGGTCAGGCTCCAGGCGAAGTTTGGCTGTAACGGCCGACGACCGTGCGTCGAAGGGGAGCGTGAGAAGCGGCGGATCGAAGACGCAGAGAAGCGAAGTTCGAGCGAAATGGTTTCGCATCGCCGCCGATTAACGCACGGCTAACCACGCTTCGGAGGGGGATTGACAAGGGTGCCCTCGGCTCGACCGAGCCTGTCGTCGACGACAAAGGGGTAGCGGCCATATGTAGCGGCGGGGGGGGGCGGGGGGTTTTGTGGGGG
>CM071874.1:16226900-16241691 GCA_036759665.1 Gynandropsis gynandra
AAAAGACCTTGGCTAGGGCATTTGAATGAGAGAAGAAAGGAGTTTCTTTTCCCTACGTTCCATTCTCGATGTCCACAAGCTTGTTGGGGAAAATTTCGATGATTGGTACCGCAACCTTAAGATCGTCCTCAAGCAGGAGAAGATACTCGATTCGATCGAGAATCCTATCAAGGAACCTGCTGATAACGATGTGGATGGCATGATTGCTTGGGCAGAGCAAAGGGATCGCCTTGACACTGCCAAGTGTATCATCCTAGCCTCAATGAGTTCAGAACTCCAGCGCCAGCATGAGGATATGGAGCCTGCTGCTATCATTGAGCATCTTAAGAAGATGTATGGTGCGCAGAGCCGAACGGCAAGATATCAGTTGTCGAAGGCACTATTCAAGTCAAGATTGTCTGTGAACTCTCCGGTGGGGCCCCATGTTCGTAAGATGATCAGTCTTATTGAACAGCTTGTGAAGCTGGGGTGCACACTAGGCAAAGAGTTATCTCAAGATCTGATCTTGCAGTCATTGCCTGAGACGTTCTCTCCGTTCATTGTTAACTTTAACATGAACAAGATGGACATGGATCTGCATGAGATGCTGAACCAACTGATTGACTATGAGAGTCAGTCAGTGTCTGAGACGTCTAAGGGACATAGTGCCGTGATGATGGTCGGCTCTTCTTTCAAGAAGGGCAAGGGCAACAAAAAGCCCAAGAAGAAGCTCCTTGGGCCCAAGGGTGGTGTGACCATACCTAAGGCAAAAAGGGGCAAATCTGACCAAGCTGATGCTGAGTGCTTCTTCTGTAAGAAGAAGGGGCATTGGAAGAGGAACTGCAAAGAATACCTGCAGTCTCTGAAGGGCAAGAAGCCAGGTAAGATTCTCATGGAAAATGTTTTCATGATTTCCTTAACTACTATTGATTCGTCTAGATGGGTATTGGATACCGGTAGCAGTTTTAACATCTGCAATATGTTGCAGGGGCTGAGGATCAGTAGGAGGTTCAGGAAGGGAGAGTTCAGTCTGAAGGTTGGAAATGGCGCAAGTGTTGCTGCTCTAGCCGTAGGATCAATTTCCCTTGTAATGCCTACGGGCAAGACCTTGTTGTTAGACGACTGTTATTATGTTCCTAAGTTTGTTTCGAACATAATTTCTATTTCTATGCTTGATAGACGTGGATTTCGAACAGTTTTTAGTAATAACATTTGCTCTATTTATCATGGTGATGAATTTTGTGTGAATGGTTATTTACAACAAGGGCTGTATATCTTACCTGATGTTAATGTAGAAGAAATTAACATGCATGTTTCGGGCCTTAAGAGAAAAGTAGATGATCGTCAAAGACAGACGTATCTTTGGCATTGTAGACTTGGTCATATCGGTGAGAAGAGGATAAACAGGTTGCATAAAGATGGTCTTTTAGGCCATTTCGATTATGAATCTTATGCAACTTGTGAGTCCTGTCTCACTGGTAAGATGACCAAATCTCCGTTTAGTGGAACCGGGGAAAGAGCTACAGAACTCCTAGGGCTGATACATACTGATGTGTGTGGACCTATGAGAGTTCAAGCCAGGGGTGGATATTCGTACTTCATCACATTCACTGATGATATGTCGAGATATGGATTTGTGTTCTTGATGAAACACAAATCCGAATCTTTTGAAATGTTCAAGAGATTCCGCAGTGAAGTGGAGAAACAAACCGGAAAGAGTATCAAGGTGTTGAGATCTGACCGGGGCGGTGAATATCTTAGTCATGAATTTGTCGATTATCTAAGGCAAAATGGGATTTTGTCTCAGTGGACTTCTCCCGGAACACCACAACATAATGGTGTATCCGAACGGAGAAATCGAACCTTATTAGATATGGTGAGATCCATGATGGGGTTCACTGATCTTCCAATGAACTTATGGGGCTATGCTTTAGAAACAGCTGCCTATCTGCTAAACAAAGTTCCCACCAAAGCAGTCTCGAAGACACCATATGAGATATGGAAAGGACGTAAGCCAAACCTGAGGCACATCAAGGTTTGGGGGTGTCCGGCCTTCGTTAAGAGACTTCAGCCAGACAAGCTTGATGCTAGGTCTGACAGATGTAGGTTCATAGGTTATCCCAAGGAAACTATGGGATATTATTTCTACCACCCGTCTGAACACAAAGTGTTTGTGGCCAGAACGGCAACCTTTCTTGAAAGGGAATTCCTTGATGAAGGAATTCATGGTGGGGAAGTAGTTCTTGACGAGATTCAAGAACCCGATGAGCCAACACAAGCTCATGGACATGAGATGTCAAATGAGCGTTCTTGGCTGAGTGATATAGTGTTAGGCTCCGGCGCTTCATCTTCAAATGTTGAAGTGACAGTGCCCGTTCAGGAACAAGTTCAGGAACCTGTTCAGGAACCTGTTCAGGAACAAGCCCAACAAGATATCCCAGCGCAGGTTGAACCTGCTACACAGGCTTCCTTGAGAAGGTCAACACGTTCTCGACGTGCACCTGACAGACTTAATCTGATGGTGCAAGAGGATGTGGTCGGTCATATAGATGACGACCCTTTGACTTTCCAAGAGGCTATACAAGGCCCTGATTCTGAGAAATGGTGGAAAGCCATGGAATCCGAGATGGAATCTATGAAGATCAACAAAGTATGGACTTTGGTTGATTCTTCACAGGCTTCCAGACCGATAGGTTGTAAATGGGTTTACAAAAGGAAGATTGGAGCGGACGGGCAGGTAGAGACCTATAAAGCTCGTCTAGTTGCCAAGGGGTATAGTCAACGAGAAGGGATTGACTATGAAGAAACGTTCTCCCCTGTGGCAATGCTCAAATCTATTCGGATTCTGCTTGCGATAGCGGCATTCCATGACTATGAGATTTGGCAGATGGACGTGAAAACAGCTTTCCTTAACGGAGAGCTCCAGGAAGAAGTCTTCATGACTCAACCTGAGGGTTTCACGTCGCCAACTCAAAGTCATATGGTATGCAAGCTTCAGAGGTCCATTTATGGACTCAAGCAAGCTTCTCGAACCTGGAACATTCGCTTTAACAAGGCAGTTGAAGAGTTCAACTTTGTTAGATGCGAAGAAGAGCCTTGTGTGTACAAGAAGTTTAGTGGGAGCGCGGTTGTCTTCCTTGTGCTTTATGTGGATGACATATTGCTCATAGGGAATGACATTCCGGCGTTGCAAGAGCCGAAGTTCTGGTTATCCGAACAATTCTCCATGAAAGATCTGGGAGAAGCAACCTATATTCTGGGAATAAAGATCTATAGAGATAGATCAAGGAGGTTGCTTGGACTATCGCAGTCCCAGTACATTGATACCATCATGAAGAGGTATAACATGGAAAATTCCAAGAGAGGCTATCTACCGATAGGCACTGGAATTACTCTCTCCAAAGAGGATTGTCCTCAGACACAAGAAGAGAGAGAACGCATGAGTAGGATCCCATATGCTAGCGCAGTGGGAGCCATCATGTATTCCATGACATGTACGAGGCCTGATGTAGCCTTCGCGCTAAGTGTAGCGAGTCGGTATCAGGCAGATCCTGGTGAGGAACATTGGAAATTGGTGAAAACCATTCTCAAGTACTTGAGAAGGACTAGAGACCAATTCCTCGTTTATGGAGATTCTAACTTAGAGTTAGAAGGGTTCACGGATGCCAGCTTTATGTCTGATAAAGATGATAGCAGATCGACATCGGGGTATGTCTTTTGTCTCAATGGGGGTGCAGTGTGTTGGAAAAGTTCCAAACAAGCTACTGTAGCTGATTCGGTTATTGAAGCAGAATACATAGCAGCTTGCGAAGCTGCTAAGGAAGCGGTCTGGATGAGAAAGTTCATAACTGAACTTGGTGTGGTACCTTCAATAAAGGAACCAGTTCCTTTATTATGTGATAATACCGGGGCAATAGCCCAGGCGAAGGAACCAAGATCTCATAAAAGATCAAAGCATGTTCTGCGGAAGTTCCATCTGATAAGGGAAATCGTTGAGCGTGGGGACGTTCAAATCCAGAAGGTAGAAGGAAAAGAGAATGCAGCAGATCCGCTCACAAAGGCGCTTGGTTCAAATGAGTTTGACAAGCACAAGTTGAAGATTGGATTGAGAGACATGGCTTGCTGGAATTAGTTCTAGGAATAGTACAACTGTTGTAACTATTTAAGAGCTATTTTATGTCTTGTATTTTGAACACTTATAAATAAATGAAATGGCATTATTTTATCATTTTGATGATATTTGTAAATATATATGTGTATATGTTTTCATAGCTAGTATGATAGAGTCCATGATTAAGTTTAGAAACTTGTCATCATGATAGAGATCATGATAAAGAGAGTCAAGTTTTGGTAAAACTTAATCTAAATCGTTCTTGATCATAGGATAACTAATTGGACGTTAGTAATCCGGATAGATCAACATGGATGTGATGGTTTCTATTTGATAGAAATTAGTAGATCTCTTTTACTAAATCACATGTATGGATGATGCACATAGAGATGTGATCATTGAACAGACCCAAAGGGAGAATTCCTAATGGTTACATTACCATTGAACTGTCAATAGGAATTTCTCTAGAAGGATTGGAATATTATAATTTCCTTAGACCTGAGATCAACATAGTAACTGACAAGTTATCTACCATTCTTTGATACTGGACACCTTATGCCTTGGGATGTAAGTTGAAAGGATATTGGGAATGATTAGATGCTTGTGCAGTTAGTGATTGATCAAGATGGAATCCGTCAACTCTAGGTAAAGAGTTTGAGCTCTATGTTGTCAGCAACATAATGACTGCAAAGACCTTGGCCAGGGCATTTGAATGAGAGAAGAAAGGAGTTTCTTGCGATCATTCACCAGTCAGTTATGTTAGGCATGAAACATAGTTGATAATCTATTAGGACTTGACAGTCAGACCATGTCCTAGGATTATCCGGAGCTGTAAAGACGGAGGGAAATAATAATATTATCCTTCTACCATGGTTCTACAGAGTAAGGATGTTACTTCATACTATCTGGTCGTTGAGGAGAATTGCTAGACGTCAACCTCGATTAGTTAATTAGTGAGACTAATTGACTACCAGCTTAGTGATGAACTTACGAGGTCACACGCATACGAGTGTCTCGGTATCTGCTTATGATTGTTAGACAATCAGTGTGGAATGCAGTTATATTCATCCGCTAGCACCGAAGAATATAATTGTATTTGATTTTTCTTTTGGGTTAGTACATAAGATGTACAGGCAAATATGTGTATGGAGATACATGTATTTCGACTATTTGAAATATTACGTAAAGGCAAGTGGGAGATTGAAAGTCCTATGCCAATTATGTAATATTTGAATAGTTATGGGTTTAAGTTGTAATTATTAAAGAGTTAATAATTATAAATAAACGCTTTACGAGGTTTCGTAATACACAGACTATTCTAAGACGAAAACCCTAGCCGTCAGAAAAGAAAAACCCGAAGAACGAAAAACAGTTTTTTCGTTCTTCTGAATCCCGCATCAAAGAGATCCCGATCTCGGCGTGGATACGCGTAGAGGGCTTGTACCATCAAGCCTCACATCCGATCCTCAGTTCAACGTTTCAGGTATCTCAGAAACTGTTCTTGAGTCGTTTAACGTTGAAACCGAACAATTAATCGTAAACATGACTAGATCTTAATTCGGGTTGATTAAAACACGTTTCCGCATAATCAAATCAACCCTACAATAGCACCATAATTGTTAAAATCAGTGAATTCAGATTTACATTTTATAAACAACTAATTAAAACGGAAAATATAAAACAACAATAAATGTAAATATTAGATTATTAATGATCGAGATCTACAGTTTGCAGTGTCATAAGATAGAAATTTTCATATAATTATGTCTTGAGGATTTATTGATCTTCAAGAGATTCAAAATTTGATCTCTTGATGAATCTACTTTGTGTATTTTTTTCTTAGAAGTTTCGGAGGATTAGTTAATGATTCGGGTTGTATTTTGTCATATATCTAACAATGATTATTATATGTTTCTTGGAGTGCAAATATACGGGTGTCATCTCCCTCGGATACATATCTTCGTAGAAGAAGCATGTGGAGCGTTTGAAAAGACGTAATACAACCAAATAAAAAATGGTCAGAAAATGAAGGGAGAAAAAAACAATTTTCAGTCTGTTGGGCAAGGCCTGATCCATTTCAACCAATCATCTTTTGATTATATATGCATATATATATATATATATGTTGCAAGCACATACAAATACCATATTAAATGTTTGAACATTTATATGATGTTCATTAAATGTTTTTGCTTCCAATACGAGACTTTAATGCATATGCACATGCACTTCATATGCATGTACACCTCACAATACCCCATATCTTTTTGTTCAAACTCAATAATACCCTATATTTGAATAGAAAATAAGATAATTTATTCTATCCATTCTGAGACTACTAGTTAATTATGCATCTAAAGGGTATTTTAGACTTGAATATTTCATTGTGAGTATTTATCGGATTCACTTTGTGAGTTAGCGAACTGCATTCTTGAACTACTCACATTTGTAGTAAATGAAGACAATAAGTATCACACATAGCAAATCGACACATTTCAATTTTTACAATTGTGTTCATTCTGGTCCTGAACATATCCTTTGTTCATGAGTTTTTTAATACACTTAGCCATTTTCGGTTCTCATAGATACGACCCACATCATTCTCATATAGGTAATGCAATCAAGAATATTTTGTATCAATTTCACTCTAAACTATTAGAATTTTTCAGAATAGTAAGATTCATCCCTTTGCTCATCTACGGAGACACACTTTATTTTAGTGTAGGAAAGGCTTGATAGTATATCATGAGACTTGAGTCTTCCTTAACAATTTGGCTATTGAACCTAGACTATGGGATCTCGAATGTTGCAAGGCTAGGTTTCCACCAAGTGATGAGTCTTTCCATTGGCCTTTAGTAAACAGATCCACAATAGTTTCCTTCTATTTTATGTAGTCAATGAATATTATTCAAATTTTCAACAAGTCTTGTATTATGTTATGGCGTCGTCTAATATGCATCGATTTACCATTGTAAATTTGATTTTTGTCTCTTGCAAGGGTAGACATACTATCACAATCAGGGATGGGCAATCCGAGTTTCGGTTCGGATTCCTCGGATTTCGGTTCGGTTTGGGTTCCTTGGGTTTTAAAAAAGTAGACTCGGATTGAACCCAAATGTTTTCGGTCCGTGTTCAAAAGCATTGGATCCAAAATAACCCGAATTACATTTGGATATTTGGGTTCTTCGGATAGTTCGGGTTATTCGGATTGTCCGGGTTATTCGGGTTCGGGTTTTTTAGGTATTATACATAATTTGGTTATTTAGGTTAAAATTCCTTGGAGAATTCGTTTTTAATATAAAAAATATCAAATATAACATATATATATATATATAATATACTAGTATTTTTTAGTATTTATATATTTATTAAAAATTTAAATTATATTTTTTTATTTTATTTTTTAAATTGGATTGTTTGGGTTCCTCAGGTTTTACCCGAACCGGACCGACCCAAACCCGAACGGGTTCCGAAATTTGAACCCGTATGGGTTATTAGGATAACCCATATTTCAAACGATTCGGGTTGTTCGGGTCGATCCGAGTAACCCAGATTCCCCACCGCTAATCACAATGAACGCAAATGGCGATAACAGGTTTTTGCCATGACGGAATTTTTTCTAGGAATTTTTGAGCCATAACGCTTCCTCAATAACTTTATTCAAGGCTACAAATTTTGCTTCCATAGTTGAACATGTCCGCTTCTCCAAGTGTAAATATATATCTATTTGTGGACTTAGTACCTATATTGTTTAAAATCCAATTTACATCAAAATATCCTTTTAATAATGGATGATATTTTGTGTAATGTAAACCATAGCTAAATGTATGCTTAAGGTATCTCAACGCTCTTATTAATGCAGTCCAATATGATTTTTCTGGATTGTGTGAGTATCTACTACGTTGACTAATCGAATATGCCAAATTTGGTCTTGTACAATTCATGATGTACATTAAACTTCCAATAACACTTGTGTACTCCCGTGGTGATACACTATCCCCTTAATTCTTCGTAAGATAAACACTAGGATCATATAGATTACAACCGTTTTGTAATCAAAATGTCTAAATCTTTGAAGAACTTCTTCTATATAATGAGATTGTGTCAAAGCGTAATCTTTTGAATTTCTTTGAATTCGTATTCCAAGAACTACATTAGCAATTCCCATATCTTTTATATCAAAACAAGAATTTAACATTTTCTGGCTTCGATTGATCACATCTTTGTTCGTTTCCATGATTAGCATATCATCGATCTCTTGACATAAAATAATGTATGCATCTTTGTACTATTTTACAAAAATATATCTATCACATTCATTTATCTTAAAATTAATTGATAACAACGTGTTATCAAAATTTTCATGTCATTGTTTTGGTGCTTGTTTAAGTTTATAAAGAGATTTAATCAATTTACATACTTTCTTCTCTTGACCTTTAACAACAAATCCTTCGCGTTGATCCATATATATCTATTCATCCAATTCATCATTCAAAAATGCAGTTTTCATATCCATTTGATGAATCTCAAAATTGTGAATGACTCCAATAGCAATCAACATTCGTATGGATGTATTTATCGAAATGGGTGAATAGGTGTCAAAGAAATATATTCCTTCCTTTTGACGATAAACTTTGTCTACCAATCGAGCTTTGTATTTTTATATATTTCCATTGGGTCTCATCTCTCTTTTGAATATCATTTATTCCAGATGTTTTTTTCACATTTTGTTCCTCTTTTCGAGATAAACAAAGCCGCACGTTGCTGAAGGCAGCCCGACCCCGTTTTCGAGCTCAAAATGCTTTATTTAGGTCGATACGTTGGATTTTTAGAGCCGGGAGATGTCGTTTCCGAGTTTGTTAGGATACGAATGTTATGGCCTGGAGGTAAATCAACAACTTCCATGTGTTGTTTTGCATAATGGAATCCATTTCTCCTTGGCTAACCTCGTCCCAATACGGCGATTCTGTCGATTTCATTGCAACCTTATATGTAAGAGGTTCTCCGTTGACGCAATGTTCCACACCCAATGACCAGATAAAATACGGTTGGAAAATAAAGGAAGAAGGAAAAATTTCTGGCCCTTGATCCATCTCAACCAAGAACTCAAGGGTCATCTTTTGATTATATATATATATATATATATATATCGCAAGCCCATATCAATTTTCCATTTAATGTCATTCCATATCTGAACATTTATATGGTGTTCATTAGATATTTTCACTTCCAATATAAGATTTTAATGCATATCCATATACACATCGCATGAATGTACACCTCACGACAATAAAGAATACTTTTTATGGCACCCAAAATTTAAAGTAAAATAGAATAAAAGCAATAATGTGATGTGTTATTTTCTAGGAAGGTTCAAGAAAGCGCTAGGCGCTATGCGGGTGGACACCCAGCGCTTAGCGTCTAGAGCGCTTAGGTGGAGTCTAGGCGGTATCTATAAGTAAATAAAAACACACATATAAATAAATAATTTTAGTATTTATTGTAAATATTTATAAATATTGAATTCACAAATTCAAAATATCAAACATACGACGATAAAAAAAACTTCACAAAAAACAAAATACAAAAAACGGACGTCGAGTGGACAATGTTAGACCAAGGAAAGGGCAAAGGCGAGGGCGAATGCGAGAGATGAAGCCGATGGTGGAGATAAAACAAAGATCAAGATGAGAAGTAAATGTAATGATAAGAGATGAAAGCGATGACAACATACGAGAGACAATGACGGATAAAAAATGAGAATGAAGGCAAAGACGAGGATTGGAGATGAAGGCGAGGATGAGAGATTCAGGTGAAGTCAATAGACGAGAGACGATGCAATAAATATAAGCATATGAATGTAATGATGAAAGTAAAGGCGGTAAAATATAAAGGCGTGGATGAATATCATTGTTAGTTTTTAAATACCAAAACGGCATCGTTTTGACGTTATTTTTTTAAAAAAGACCGCCTAGAGATTAATCGGATGGTCAAAGAATGCCCAACATTTAGATGAAGGCCTAGAGCAATTTTTAAAACAATGCTTTCTAGTGGACATCATTTTACACTACTATAAAATTAGAATACTCCCAATAAAGCGACTAACCAACTTTTAAAAAATATATAGTTAAACGAATACACATGTTTGCTCTTAGTTTTTTTTTTAAAATTTTTGCCCTTTTTAATGTGTTGTGGTAATATTGATCTGTCTAGTTTTTGGGATAATGCAAAGAAGCTAAAGTAAGGACATTACGTATTCTTCACGTCTAGTTTTCTTTGTTCATGCAACATGCATAACAGTATGAATTTTTGGTGGTCTTTATTTGTTATTTGTGATAGTGGGACAACATTATTATGCTCAAATTTCCGGAAGAACGGAGACATACACTAAATGTTGAGAGCATTGTTATAATCTATCAGAATCCATTTATCTTTTCTTTCGAACATAAATTGAATAAATTTCGAAATCTATATAATAATTTCAAGCCGTATAAATATATAATAGATTGTTGATAAGTTCAATATAATAAAAAATGTAAAGTGGATAAACTAAATCCATTATTTGCGGGGTAAATGTTATCCGCTTTTATAACTATGATATCTAGGATAAAAATTCGAGAGTTATTATTTACATAATAACATAGATAAAATAAAACTTTAAGAATTATATGAAATAACATGAGAAATTGGGTCGGCAAAAATCCTACTCTGACAAACATGTTGTAAGTTTGTCTATCATGAATATGTGCGGTGACATTGAAAAATGCCATCATAATTGCTTAAAATTCATGTAAAATGAATAGCTAATTCCGAATATGAAAAGCCAATTCTGCCATGTATAAATGATGACTAAAAAAATTAATTGTTCGATTACGTATATTAAAAAATGTCCAACATTGTTAAATTCCGTTTACAAAATGTTTGAACAAACGGTAACATATTCAAACTCATTCAAAACAAGAAACGGCCTCTATAATTTTGGTAAAATATCAATTATATAACTATTGCTTGATTAACTTATCAACCTCGTCTACTAATCTCGGTGCATAAAGTCCAAGATTATCTCTTCTAACTTTTTATGAATACACTATTTGAAGTTCAAACATAATCATATCATGATTTTCAATAAATATATATACAAATTGATAAAACACATAAAATTTATTTCGTTATATTTTCAGATACCTTCAACAATCTTGTATAAACTTTGTTTTTATATATTCATGTTTTACTCTTTCGATTCTTGATGGTGCCCCTTGAATTGATTTCCAAATAGTATAATTTAGATGGAGACCTCGGATTATACTATATTGTATATATTAATTAGAATAAATGATCATATCAAGAGGTAGATGAATTGGTTTAGGGATGATAATAATGGACGATAATGCATTCAACACGTAGATCATAAGATGAGGAAGTCAAAGGTTGATATGTTTGAATATGGGTTTAGACTTTGAGAGAAGATAAATCTATTGGTAGTAAGTTCACTGTGTAAATCATTAGATGAGACATCAATGAGTAAAATGCTTGAGAAGCATATAGATAGACTTTGAGAGAATGTAGATTCATATAAAATGATTGAATTCTCGAATAATAACAAAGTAACACTTTCCAAAATCTTTAATGAGTTCTTGTACTTTAAAATAATTCATAAATCTAGAAGCATTGTCTAATTTAATAATATTTTTAGTAAAAATTTAGTTTACGAGAATATAATAGATATGAACACACCTTTTTTTTTTATGTTCACGATCTTAGTTTTTTGTAAAATCAATTGTTCCAATCCCTCCTAGTCCTTGTGTTCAACCTTGTTACTACATGGTCTGTATCTTTACAGAATATCTAGTCTATGTATAAATATAAAAACTTAAGATGAATTAGATTACACCTAGGCAACACATGAAGTTTTTGGCGTTGTTTGTTAGGATTAATGGTGATTTAACTATTTGATTCTCGGTCATATTTTTTTCACTTTTAATTAGTCCACTATTGACATCCCCTTTTTCTGTTGTTATTTTTTGTCATTTGTAGGTATCTAGTTTATGACCGAGAGTGCTAGAAATTCTGGCCTCGTGGAACTTGATTCAGAGATTAAAAAGACTGCAAGGACTATCCGAAAACAAACAAAGAGGAGACCAATGGTCAACAATGTTGACAACATGATTCCATAGGAGGATACTTACGGGGGCATATACCAATCCTAAACACACCAACTCCTATCATGTAATCTAGGGGGAACAAATGAAGACTCGAACCTCCACCTTACAAGGTTCAAGATGTTGTCTAATTTTCTTAAGCTAGTCGAAGGGGTGATATACATGTACAAGGGCAAAAAAGTAATTTTTATAATTAGGTCTAATCTTGTAATTAGGTCTAATCTTCTCTTTTTGTACATATAGCCGTTTAGGCTGATTCTAATGAATTCATCACAATTCGAAATTATCATGGTATCAGAGCTGATCAAGTCTAACGACAACCATAAAATTTGAATCTCTCGGCCGGCCCTTCTCTCATCCTCTTCGCCGCCGCCGCCGCTCCTCCTTCACCTCCGTTCACCCTCTTTTTCTTGGCCGCCGTTCACCCTCTTTTTCTTCTCCCTGGCTGTCGTCCTAGCCCTCACAAAAAGCCTCCAACCGAAATCAGATCTCACCTCGCGCCTCGCCTCGCGCCTCGCCTTGCGTCTCGCCTCTAGTCTCTCCTCTCGCGTCGCGCCTCTCGACTTGTGCCTCTCCTCTTGCCTTGCGCCTCTCGTCTTGCAGGTCTTATCCTTCTTAGTCGCCTCCGTCCCCTCCCCCACCAATGGTCGGCCAAACCAGTAACCCTACCGTTCGTCTCTCCGATGCGGCCGCAACTTTTGATACACAACAACCGCTCATGACTCTTCTCACGGTGAACATGACCAATATTACCAAGCTGACGCCGACCAACTTCCTCACGTGGAATGTTCAGGTTCGAGCCCTCCTTGAAGGACACAATCTCCAATGCTTCATCGAGGACAATTCCATTGTTCCTTCGGCCAAGATCTACCGCGATGGTGTGTCCGTTGACAACCCTAATTTCCAGCCATGGAAGCAACAAGATCGTATCCTCTTCTCAGCCATCTTTGGAGCCATATCGGTCTCCTTTCAGCCTCTCATTGCACGTACCCCTTCCACCTATGAGGCGTGGAAGACACTCGCCAACACCTATGGCAAAGCGTCTCACCGTCATCTTCTTCAACTTCGTGACAAAATCAAGCGGTGCTCCAAGGATCTCAACCGATTGATGAATACTTGCGTGCAATCACAACCACTGCTGATGAACTTGCCCTCTTAGGGAAACCGCTGGATCACAAAGATCTCCTCGATGCAATTCTGGACGGCCTTCCCGAGGAGTACAAGCCAATTGCGGATGTAATCCGAGCGAAGGATACTGTTGCATCCGTTGAAGAAATTCATGAAAAGCTTCTAAACCATGAGGCCAAATTGGCTACTGCCGAACCGCATCCTCTCTTGGCCGTGGCTCCCATCACAGCCAACCCCACGGCCGCACGCTCCCAGAATTGGTCCCGCCCGAATCCTCTCCCGTCCGATCCGGCTCATCAAATTGGTCTCGCCGTCCTCGTCAGCATTCACCAACACGCCGTAGCTATCAAGGCCGGTGTCAAACGTGTGGTGTTCATGGCCACAGCGTTTAACGCTGTCCGCGCTTCCGCCTTGTCTCCTCACCGGTATACTTGAGAACCCGCCGATGCAACCGTGATAGAATTCTTCACAAAATTGGCAGCCACGCCCGCAAGCTCATCATGCCATTGCCTCTACCTATGATGCAAACTCATGGATCCTGGATAGTGGTGCGTCTCATCACATTACGTCGGATCTCTCCAACCTTGCCATTCATTCTCCTTACCGCGGCAGCGACGATGTAGTTGTCGGTGATGGAAACGGGTTACCCATCACACACATGGGTTCCATCTCTATACCTCTTAACACTAAACCGTTATGTTTACGGAATGTTCTATGTGTGCCTAAGATATGCAAGAATCTGATTTCAGTTTATCAGTTGTGCAAAAATAATGACGTATCCGTTGAATTTTTTCCGTATGATTTTCGGGTGAAGGATCTCAACACGGGGGCGCAACTTCTGAAAGGAAGCACTAAAGATAGAGTTTATGAGTGGCGCGTACCATCTAGTACCCCGTCACCTTTTCATGCTTTTCATAGTGTCAAGACCACTTCGTCCGAGTGGCATTCTCGTTTAGGTCATCCGTCGTCTTTCATTTTGAATAAAGTCCTCAAAACTTTTGGACTACCATTGTCTCGGGATCCCCCTCACTTGTTTTGCAATGCTTGTTGTCGTAATAAAAGCCATAAATTGTCATTTTCAACTTCCCTTCTTATCACTTCTCGTCCCCTTGAAGTGATCTTTTCCGATGTTTGGACATCTCCTATTTATTCCATTGATGGTTTTAAATATTATGTCCTATTCGTAGATCACTATACACGGTATTCATGGCTGTATCCACGCAAAACCAAATCCCAAGTCCGTGACACATTTATTCAATTCAAATCACTTGTTGAAAAGAAATTTTAAAAACGCATTTCAACACTTTATTCCGATAACGGGGGTGAATTCATTGCCTTGCGTTCTTTTCTCTCCTCTAATGGCATCTCTCATTACACATCTCCACCACATACTCCCGAACACAATGGCATTTCC
>CM071874.1:16243282-16323314 GCA_036759665.1 Gynandropsis gynandra
CCTTTACCGAAGTAGACTGGGCTGGAGACTCTCATGATCTCAAGTTCACCGGAGCGTATCTTCTCTTCCTTGGTGCACATCTTATTTCCTGGTCGTCTAAGAAGCAAACAGGACTCTCTCGTTCGTCTACCGAGGCTGAATACAGATCTATTGCGTCCACCGCTGCAGAAGTTCTCTAGGTTCTTGCCTTACTATCTGAGCTTGGAATCACGCCATCACCACCACCCACCATCTACTGCGACAACATTAGAGCAACATATCTAAGTGCTAAGCCAGTTTTCCACTCTCGGATGAAACATTTGGCTCTCGACTATCTCTTTGTTCGGGCCAGGTTGAGTCGCACACTCTTCGGGTCACTCATGTTCGAGCTGCTGATCAGCTTGCTGATATTCTCACGAAGCCACTCCCGAGACTACCATTCGAGCTCTTATGTTCCAAGATTGGACTCACCAAGGGTGCTCCATCTTGAGGGGGCGTGTAAAGGATATACATGTACAATGGCATAAAAGTAATTTTTGTAATTAGGTCTAATCTTATAATTAGGTCTAATCTTCTCTTTTTGTACATATAGCCGTTTAGGCTGATTCTAATGAATTAATCACAATTTGAAATTATCAGGGGAGATGGGGGAGGATATCATGTTATTAGCCTTCCCGTTCATCCTTAAAGAATAGGGAACAAGAATGGTTGTTCAGTTTGGCCTGGGATTTTATCCTCACTTGGAGCCACCTTGAGGAGCGATTCATGATAAGATTTTGATCGCCTCATAGGAAATAGAGGTTGAAGACAAGATAAAATCCTTCACTCGGGAGGATGAAAATATGTTATGTGAGGCATGGTAGAGGATCAAGGGCTACTAGCATACATGTCACATAATGGAATGTATGAAAAAATACCTCATTTCCACTTTTATTGAGATTCTGTGAAAAGACATCCACATCTGGATCAATGCGATATGTGGATGATCATTGCATGAACTCCATTTCACTCAACTCTAGAAACAGATTGAAAAAATATCCAATCAGAAGAACATTCCAAGCAACTATGTACGAAGAGTTCCACCAAGGGATTCAACAAATGAAGTCTTAACCCTACGGTCGAGCTAGCAAAGGTGAAGCTCTAGATGACCAACATGAAGTGGATAGCATCACTGTCGATGGATTTTCACAGGCATCAAGGCGATTTTTTTGAACTATACATGGCGGAACAAACCAGAGAAGATGAAAACTTGTGACTTTAAAACAACACTTCTCGGGAGGCAACCCAAGACTTTTTCCAAACACTTTTAATATTTGTTTTAAGTTGGATTTGTTTGGATTTGGATTTTTTTGGAGGAATATGTTATTGAAATCTGTATATCTGTATTCATTCACTGCAAGAACCATAGAAACAAACGAGAAAATTGTTTTACTAGAAATGATAAAAAAAGCCAAGAAAATGCTCGAGTCTAATGAAATTGAGTCTACCGATTACATGGTCGAGTGCCGAGGTTTCAACTCCAAGAAAGATAAATTCTCAGTCACGTTAACATGCCTAAATAAAATATATATATTCCGAGCTAGAAGGCACCCGAGGCACAATGCCGTTGAAGAAATCATCGTGAAGCTCCTCTGCCCCACTATCATGTGTTTCCATCGTCCATAGTGTAGGAAGAGAGATTTTGTTCGGTAAGTGAGAGACCACGAAAAAAGTCCGAAACAACATCCTTCTCTTTGTCAAAATATTTCCAAATTTAGTATGTTTATTTGTATTCTAGAGCTCTTCACATATTCCTTGGCCGAATGCCTCATTGAGCGACCGAGCATTTCTATTTGGAAGAAACATTATAGGCAACCGAGTGCTCAAGTAGGATTAGGGTTTGATATGTGGAAATCAGATTTTCAATTTCCTAGACAACTCTACCGCAAGTATACGGTTCGTGTAGTACCAGGGTCGAACTCCGGGGACTGAGTGCAGTGTTAGAATCAAGAAATCACGAGAAGAAGATCGATCAATATATAGTTATGAAATTAGAAAGTAAAGATGATACAGGATGAGAAGCTAGACTCAACAAGATAGAGTGCCATGGAATTCGGGAGTATCTGGACATGCAATGGATGTTTCTATAGAACATGAAATCGGTTTCTATCAATCGATGGGGAACTTAAATCTAATCCACTAACTAAGGAATCAACGACACTCATCTCTCGATGCAATGTGGAACATCTAGATGCATGAAGAACGAGTGAGGAGTTCTACCTCGGAAATGGCTCTCTCGATGCCTAAATCCTCTACTTAGGGAATCAATGTCACTCATCTCTCGATGCAGCGCGGAACGTTTAGATGCATGAAGTACAATGGGGAACTCTAACCTCTACTATCATAAACAATGGGAACTCAACCTCTATTGATGGAAGTTACTCTCTCGATGCCTAAATTCATTATCTAGAATATAAACGTACTCACCTCTCGATGCAGTAAAGCTATATCCTAAACGCATGACGAACAATGGGAGCTCTACCGTTCCTAAATAGATTAACCGACCGCTAGATTCTTATCAATCTAATTTATTTGAAGGCTAATCCCAAGACTCAAGTCTGACTCTCTCGATGCCTAGACGAATCTCTAATCTCATTCAAACGTGTCTAATCTCACCGAGTAGATCTAGTCTCATTCAAATATGAAATCAACAAAGTAAGAACACATTAGGCTCAACTACGACCTATCAAACCATACGATTGAACAAAAACCAATATCAAGCATTAAAAAACCAACAATCCATTACAATAGTATCCCTAACGCATGGCATTGAGAACTACTCAGAAATCATACAGAAACAAATACAAACAGTAAAGTATGCATCTTCCCTATCCTCCGAGCGTGGCTTCCGATGACTCCTTCGGTTTCCCGAAGTCTCCTTGTTCAGCCATGCTCTCTCCCTTCTCTTCATGTCTTGTTCGTCTCCTTGTTCTCCTCTTTCCAGTCTGTGCGTCCTTCTTTTACCCTAGATGGCTTCTCCTCTTTTTAATTCACATTCAAACCCTAAAAGAAGTTGTTGCTAGAAAGGGGGCATGTGCGGGCTAAGGCTCACCCCGCGTGGGCTGAATGTATCTCGACAAGCCCGAGCGGGTTACATGCCTCACCGACTCGTGCTCTTCTTGCTGGAGTTGCAGCCCGCACGGGGCCTCTTCCAAGCCCGAGTGGGATGTGTTATCTTGCTGTTTTTGCTCCTTTCGCTCAATGCTCGGATGTTCCATTTGGTTCTGTGGCCGTGCACGTATTACCTCTTATCACTTGGTCATGTTTTCGGGTAGATTTGCCGTAGTTACTCGTGTTTGCTTCACAAGTCTTCGTTTCCTACACAAAACTCGAAATGATAGAAGAATTCCTCAAACCTACTCAATAAGCCGGTAAATTCCAAGAAATGTAACCAAAACTAAACCTAGGAATGATGAAAATACTATGACGGATTACATGTTATCAGGGTTCAATCAAATCACTTGAAAATATTATGGTTCGGTTAAATCACATATATCCCACACCCTTCGACAATACACCGAGATTCTCTAAGTCTTGGAGCATTGGCGCTTCCAGTAGTGACATTTCTTCCATCTTTCCCTTTTTATATTTATTTTCATTTTTTGTAAACTGTAATAAGATTTATATGTTCATCTCGATGAAGGATATTCAAGACTATCTCTTTCTTTATGATTGTAATTTTCAGTTTTCTATATGGGTGAGTTCAATATCGAAAGACTACAAGCCGAAACAATGGACTATGAAATGGAACACTAGAAAACAAGTTTAGCATAGACACATGCACATACACATCATGTGTTCTAATATTTTGCTTTCCTTATCTATTATGATCGGCTCTCTCATATTGGTTTGACATCAAGGATGGTGTCTAGTCTAAGTTTGAGGGAGGCATTGGTTGACATCTCAGCCACTATCTAGGTTGCATTTAGAATAATATTTTTTAAGAATCTAAGGTATATTCACTTATTAACCATAAGGTAATCAAGCCATGATGATGTATAAGGGATTAGATAATCTTTCTTGCTTCGATAGCTATGTATACCAAACTTAGTTTCAACTAATTAATTTGAAGACATTTTCAATCTTAGTTAAATTAGCAGACTCAAGCTTAGGTTGGCTTTATTGTTCTATGGGGTAGATTAACGCTTAGTCTTTTTCGGGTCGTCCTAAAAGGTTTCCCTTCATTGGAGTATTAGGCCATTTTCCATCTTGTTTGAGTTTACCGTTTTTTAGTTATATACCTTCAACTCGAAAAAAATTCATGCATCTGTCGGGGGTGACGGTAATCATGATGTATGAGTGTTAGTCCTGGCTACATGTATTTTATGATTTCATGTGATCATAATGTCCTATATGTAGAAGAAAAAAATGTGATGAAAATGACAAAAAGTACAAATTTACACACATTAAAAAAATTAAATGAATAAAAATAATAATAAAAGAAAGAAGACACCAAGTCTCGGAAAGAAGAAAATCTACGAAAATTGATTTTATCACTTCACTGATTCTTCACTTAAAATTTGGACAAAATTCTCCTTTAGATAGTAATAAATAGATCCGAAAAATGTGTTTGATTGGATTTTTAGTTTTTTCCTTAACAATATATAGTGTCAATGTAAATCCCAGAACTTAGAATCTTTCTGACAATTAAAGGGCTTTATAGAAAAGTAATTTGATTTCGTTTATGAACAATGTAATTTAAGTGGACACGATTGTTCTTGAATATCTTTCTGATCTCAATGTGCCTTGTTAACGAGGACGAGACTCCACCAGATACACTAGTAACACACGGACCAGCCACAAAGGGCTAAAGCTAAGAAGATGTAGAACTTGTTCTTTTCTAATAGTAGCATAAAAACTTGAAAAGGCACCACAAACACATCAAGAGACGTCTATGGAAGTTTATGAGACTTACTTAGAAGTGGACGAGGCCAAAAGGAGCAATATATTGGAGGAGCCAGAGGTGCTTGGCTCTAGTAGAGATTTGATCGACCCGAGAAACTCTCTTAACAAATGAAGCCCGAGGTGCTCGGCTCAGATAGAGACTCACTCGACCCAAGCAAATTATCTAGAAATGGAGAATATAAAGGACTTGACCGCTTGACTCGAGCATAGGTGTTGCTATTCCAAATGTACTTACGTTTTACACAATTATGATTTGATACTTATGCGACGCTCGATCGAGTAGTTGCACCGCTCGATCTAGGACTTTTCTAGGATTAGTTAAGTTGTTTTGTTTTGCTATGTTTCCATTATTATTTATTCCTTACAAATAGAGGGCACATTATATGCAATTTTACCTAAGCTTTGATTAATTGAGATTGTTATTTTTTATATATAATTCTTAAGATTTAGCTACCTAACTCTTGGAGAGATTCTCATTGTTAATCGACTATCAACACTCGATCAAAAGTGTTGTGGCATTGTTGATTATCTTTTTGGTTTTTCAGTCGAGTTATAGATGGGGTTTATGATGTCCTTTCTTCATGAAGACAAGTTCAGGGATCTGTAATCAAGTTGCTAGGGGGTTTTAGCCTATTTCCATCAATCTAACAAAAGAACATCGGTCTATATTCATATGTGAGAGCTATATTCTTGAATTATTCTATCCAATTTTGTTTGTTTGTATCATTTGATTCAATATCAGTTTAGTTTAGTTAGTTTTCTTGTTTTTACTAAAAAAGAAAAAAAAGGAAAACACAAAAGAAAACATAAACATAAACCATAAAAAGGAAACAAAGAAAAAAAGGAAAACCCCAAAAAATCAACAAAGAAAAAAGAAAGGAAAAGGAAAAAGCATAAAAATAAAAAAGAAGAGAAAAGGAAAAAGCACAAAACAAATAGGAAATGGTAGGTAAGAAATAAAAAGAGTCTTTAGATAGATATAAAAGTATTTTATATTGGGAAACTTAAATTAGTGTTAATGTTAAATAGTTATAACATCAAGATTTAGTTTGCATTTGTCAGAAGTTCACTTCGAATCATTCTTTAGTGCTAAACTAGATAGATCGGATAATTCGAGAAAAAAATAGGCAAGTGAGTGAGAAACATTGAGCGAAATATTTTTTCTAAGAGATTATGATCTTCGTTCATCTTTTTTTTTCTTTCATATTTTATATTCTTAACTTTCTGATGTCATAGTTCTGGAAACCATTGGGATAGATCAGCTTATGGTGAGGGACCACTCTAATGCATCCACCATGGTATTACCACTCTGATGCATCCATCATGGTAGTGATGATGGACAAATTCAAGCGCATGATGCTAGAATTCGTCATTTCCAGCCAATGACATGGTCGGGTGGAAGTATTAGCATGTGCGGAACCACAAAGGAGGAGACAAATTGTAGTTGATAATCCACACCCTCTAGACATGGATGAGGACGAGTATGCCATGGTGCTCGACAAGGAGTATGACTGTCCCATGAGGCATAACCAACGAGCAAGATAATCAATTAGACGATGACATGAAAAAAATCAAGGTAGAGATTCCTATATTGATTGGTCCAAGAGATCAAAAAGCTTATTTGGAGTGAGAGTTGAAGACAAAGATGGTTTTTGGCTACCATCAATAAGAAGGTAAAATTGGGCACAAACAAGTTCTGAGATTACGCACTGGCGTGGTGGGATCAACACACATTCGGGACACCAAAAAAACTTTACAAAATTGTGATACTTACAATTTATAGTGCCAAGATCGCGGACACTTTGCTCGGGGTTGTCCAAATAAGAATGCTATGATCATACGGACTAATGTAGGATATAAGATAATTTTGAAGATGAGTTCGAGGAGTACAAGGTTCTAAGGGACGAGTATCAGTATCCCGTAGAGCCTTAAATCTACAAGACGAAGAAGATGTCATCGTAACAAGAGAAAAAGCCTTTTACACTTCTCGGCTTGTCTATGACAAGTTGTGTAACATTATTGTGGACGAAAGCAGTTGCACGAGCATGACTAGTGCATCCCTTGTTAAAAACTTAGGATTGAATATAATAAATCATCACAAACTATACAAGTTATAGTGGTTGAACGCTAGCAAAGCAAAGGTTCACCATCAGGTGAAAGTTGAGTTTAGCATTGGAAAGTATAAAGATTAGGTGTTGTATGATGTAGTTTTAATGCAAACGAGTTTCCTTTTTTGGGACGGCCATGAAAGTTTGGTACTCGAGCACAACACGACAAGTTCAGCAACAAGTAATCCTTTGATTTCAAAGGAATACACAATTTCTAGCTCCACTCACACCAAAAGAAGTATTCGAGGATCACGTGCGGTTACTAAAGAAGGAGAAGGGGAAACTTATTATGAGTGATCATGAGGAAGTTCACAAAAACAATGAGGTCTTAAAAGAAACCTAAAAATAGACCTTTGAGAGAAAACCCGTGAACACAATGTTCATTCAATGAGAGTGAGCGAATTCAAGAAGGCTTGGCATTCAAACCAGCCCATGTTTGTACTCATATTGAAAGATTTGTATTTTACTAATGAACTCACCCCTTCTTTGCCTAGTATTATCACTGATTTGTTGCAGAGTTTTGACGATTTGTTTCCCCATGAAACACCCAGTTACTTACATCCATAGCGTGGCATTGAACACCAAAATTATCTCGTACCTAGCGCGAACATTCCAAACTGTCCAGTGATCACGTCATTTTCATTCTATAATTTCTTGTATGTTCCTACCACATTTTGGATTGTTTTAGTTTCTTAGGTCATTTTGGGTCATTTTGTGATCTTGCAGGCAATAAGTACTAAGGATCATATCATGGAGAAACATGAAAAAACTTAGTATAAAAACGAGCATAAAAGGAAGAAATAGTAAAAATGTTTGGCCGAAGCACCAAAAGCTCTCGGCCGAGCCCATTTAAATTTAATGCTCAAAAACTTCTAGAGTAAACACTTAGGCAGAGCATTAATTCACTCCATTGATCAAACCCATCGAAATCTTTCCAAAAGATTTACTCGACCTGAGCAAAGATAAGCTCAGTCAAGCGTTCAACCAAACATATATGTCTCTTAATCTTTTTGATTTGCTTGATCCAAGCTGGCACCTGCATCGTCGAGTTTTTATGGAAAAAGTGGTCAAACTTGGCTCCGGTCACATTGAAAAAGCACAAAACAACAAAGCGCTCATTTATACAATAGAAACCTAAGAGCAACACTCTGAGATTATGAAAAAGAGTAAAAAAGCTATCCAACTTTATCGTAGATCGAATTACCGATGGAGACGAGTTAAAGGCGAGGTAGCAATGGTGGCTAATAGAGAGATCGACCGAACTTCTCTAAACCTTTCTCTTTACTTGTTTCTTACTATACTTATTTCCCATTATGTAGATCCATATATTTGGTGTGTGCTTTAGAATAGACTTTTATGTATTTGAACTCATCGTACTACATGAATTAATTCGTTATTCTTTGTTTTTATGGTTTTGTGCATATATTATTTGTTCAATTCTTGAACAAGCCCCATGAATTTATTGTCTCACAGTATAATTCAGATGAGACATCGAATTATATTATATCATACGCATTAGATAAACATGAATGATCATATTAAGAGGTAGGTTAGTCGGTTTAGTAATGATGATATTGGACAATGGTGCATTCACATGTAGGTCATAGATGTCAATGACTATAGTGTTGGATACTACGATAGTAGGTAGATTATTGATTGTATGTTTGGTGTATAGGTCATTTGATGCTAGAACATGATCTAGACTACGAGAGCATGTAGATCAATTTTAGATAATTGAATTCTCCAATAAGAACAAAGGTACAGTTTGTGAAATATTTAACGAGTTCATGTATGTGAAACAAATCTCTAACCTAAAACCATTGTCTTGCATGTATATATTTTTAATTGTAATTTATTTTACCTACCTATATTTGATCCTCCATATCTTTTTGTTGTTTATGACTATAGTTTTTTTTTTAAATCGATAGTCTAACTTCCTCTTAGTCCTTGTGTTCCACCTCGGTACTACGCGATATGTATACTTGTAGAATATCTAGTCTAAGTATAAATATTAAAACATGATATGTTTATATCACACATAGAGGACACATCAAGTTTTTGGCGCCTTTTTCCGGGACTAAAGGCGATTTAACTATTTTATTTTGCGAATCTAGGTTATATTTTTAATTTGTTATTTTTATAGCCTGTTGGGAGAACTAGATTCGTAACACTAGATCCACAAATTTAAAAGTCTACAAGAAGATTTTGCAAATAAACAAGAAGGAGAGACCAATAGCTGACCACTTCATCTAGAATAGCGTAGAACGTCTCTGAGAAGCCTGATCCAACTCTTCGAGAGTAGATGCAGATATGGTCGAGCTCGAGATTATAAACGAGAGCTTCTCAAGATGAAACTCAAGCCTATTTTTGGACTATTTTTATTTTTTCTTTTGGGATTATTTTTTGATTTATTTTTATTTTAGGATTATGTTATTTTGTTTGTAATCCATATTTGCGTATTTATTGCAGGTTTCCATAAAAATAACAGTAAAAAATTTTAGAGAAATAGAAAGGAAATAGAGAAGATGCTCGGAGAGCGACAATGAGCTGTAAAATGCTCAATCAAGTGGTAGAGAAGGTAAAACTTCTTGAATGGTTTCTCTCACCTCAACATAACCTCTTGAGAAAGCATGGCACCACCCAAGACACTTCGGCAACACATAAAAATGTTTTTAGCCATGAAGCATTGGCATTTTCTAATAGTGACATTACTCGAGATTCTATCTCTTTTGATTATGACTTTATATTCTCATATGACTGAATGTAACATTGAAACACGACGAGCCGACATGATGGAATATGAATTGGAACACCGGAAAAACAAGCTTAGCATAATCACGTGCACAAACACATCACTACTTTTAGTGATATAGAGATTATGTGTTTCGATCAATATTTTTTCTTATCTATCATGATTGTCTCTCTCGGGTTAGTTCGACACCGAGACAACTTTGAGTCTAAGTATAGGACATTCATTATTTGACATTACCAATGATCATTTAGGTTTTATTAATTTAGGATGCATTTTAGGAGAATAAATTCTTTTTTTTAATCCAATAAACGAGAGCACGTATACACTTAACTTAGCCACGAAGTAATTGATGCATTGTCTATGTTTTGTTTGATCCTAATCAAGTTTTAATTTTTATACCTAGACTAAACATTCCCCAAGGATACTTAATGTTTAGTACCAGGATCGAAGATATGGACTAAGTGGAATTTAAACAAATCTCTGAAAACTAGGGTCAAGAAATAATATAATGTATGAATGTGTCTGATATGAACAAATGAACTAGACTAAGCTATTGTTATATACAATTTGGAACAGTGTCTCAAGAATTTAGAATCGTTTTCATGAAAATGAACTCGCTAAATATTTTAGAAATATCATTTTTATTCCTATTAGGGAACTCAATCAACTCCCGTGGATCTACCTACTCTTGCAGTGCAAATCATATTCTAATATACAGTTTATTGATGGCTCTACCTAATGAGCAATACACCAAACATTATTAATGAATCTACCTTCTCTCGTAGTGCAAATTCTTATCCAACATCAAGACCATTTTTCAATGACCTACATGTTGGACACATTATAACTCGATAACCTCACTCCTAAGCATATCAACCTACCTCTCGATATGATTATTCATGTCTATCTAATGCATTTGATCTAGCTTATTCTGATGTCTCCATATGAACTTATCCATTTGAAAAAAAATATTCTTGGGATACAGCCATTCACAAACGAAAAGATTAAAACATATATTAAACATGAAGTGAAAGGGTTATTCCAATCATTAATTTCATTAAGTTCGCATACACAGTACTCTAGCCTACAACAAGTATCAAACCTAAGGATCTACTTATTAATACTAAATTAAAATAATGAACAAGTAAAAGACAAGGTTTAGGATGCTAAGTCAATTTCTTGGTTAGTTGATGTGATGACCTCGCCTTCGTCTCATACTTACTAAGGGTTTTGTTCCTCAATGAAGTTTCGATAGCTTCTTCGGTCTTCTACATGATCCTGAGTGTTTCTCAATTTCTAATTTTGTCTAAAGCTCTACATAGTTGTTCAATCTCATCGTTTTTGTCCTCCCCTATTCTCAAAATCTTCATCCTTTAATAGAGAAGCTTACCCTCAGCTAAATAATTAAAATTTAAATTTTTAAGTGAAATGTGTCAACCATTCGGTCTATTGGCCTCTTCTCAGACCGAGCAGTTGGTTGTTCTATATTTCTCTTGTGTAAATAGGAGCTGAATTTGACCATTTCAAATAGATCGCTCGACTAAGCAAGACAACGCACAAGTCAAGCGAGCACACTGGTATAAATGACGCCTCCAATTGGATGATTGCTCGATCGAGTTTCCTTGTGCTTGGGTTGAGCAAATTCTTTGGAAGATTTGTGTTGCACTATAATGATCGAGTCACTGACCACTCTTCTTGAGAAATTTCTGTAAGAATTTTGAGAAACCAACTACTATATGCTCGACCAAGCGATAATGGTGCATTGAGCGAGCGTTTCTATTGGTTCTTTATTTAATGCTCGTTTTTTTTTTTGCAGAATATTGTCATGTCTCTGCAAGGTGTACTCCTTTAAGATCATAAAAAATTTGAAAAAAAATATAAAAATAAATTAAAACAATCTAAAATGAAATAGAACATATGAAAAATTATAAAGAAAAATTATCATGATCAAAATCCCCCGAAATTGGCGTTTGCTCGTCCTTGACAAACTAGTCAATGAATAGCTTTGAAAAGGGGAAACAATGTGAACTTAAGTTCGATTTCTCTAATTCTTGATAATCCATTCATATTACTTAGTCGATACTAAATTCTGTATACGTAGCTATTTGAGCATGAAAGATTCACTAATCTCTTAAACATTGGCATTTTCAATTGTTGAATTTCTTCAATTATTTAATTTTTCGTTTTTGCTTTATTTTTTCATTTTTATTAAATTGTAATAAGCTTTATTATGTCTATCTTGATGAATGGCACTCTAGACTTGCTTTGATAGTGATTTCAGATTCTCACATTAGTGAGTGCAACATCGAAATCTCACAAGCTTAAACAACAGAAGATATGATGTAACACTAGAAAGCATACACTTAGCTTAGCCACAAGGTAATAAAATTATGTTTAAGTGATTATAGAATCTTTCATGCTCAAATGGCTACAAATATCAAGCTTAGAATCAACTAAGTATTCTGAATGAATTGTCAAGACTTGGAGAAATCGAACTTTAGTTTGCCTTATGCTCCCCTTCTAGATCTATTGATTGATGATCTTTTTCGTATGTTTCTACTATATTTTGGATTGTTTTAGTTCTTTTTTACGTATTTTTGGATCATTTTGTGATCTTGCAAACAATAAGAGCTAAGAAGCACATCATGGAGAGACATGGCAACATTCAAGACACAAACTAGCATAAAAGGCAGAAACAATGAAAACACTCAGACCAAGCACCAAAATCGCTCAGTCGAGCTCATTGAAATCAAATGCTCAAAATGTTCCAAAGAAATCGCTCAAGCAGAACGGTAATTCACTCGCTCGATATAACCTATCAAAATATTTCTAGAGAACTCGCTTGACCTAAGCAAAGAAAAACTCGATCGAACGTTCGACCAAACGTATATGTCTCTTACTTTAGTGTATTCGCTTGACCCGAGTGGAAACCTGTGTGGCCGAGTGATTGCCAAAAGTTTTCAAATTTGGCTACGATTTTATAGCTCAAGCTCGGCCCAGACGGTGTCCAGCTTAGATGAGACGTTTTTTGGCTTCCCTAAATAGATCAGATTTTGAATTGTTTTAAGTGTTGGAAAGGTATTCTATAAATTAAAGATGATTTTAGTCATAAAAAGTCACGCCAAGAGACAAGGAGGACGATGATATGCAATAGAAAACTGGGAGAAATACTATGGAATCGTGTAAAAATGTGAAAAAAACTATTGGAAGTCATCGAAGGATCAAAGTACCGGCAGAGACGAGTTAAAGGTGAGGTCTCAGCGATGACAGATCGAGAGACCGATGAGCTTCTTTTAAACTTTCTCTTTAATTGTTTCTTGTTATAGTTCTTTCCCAAGATGTAGATCCATAGATTTGATCCATATTTTAGGCTAGAGTTTTATGCATTTGAACTTATTATACTTTTTGAATGGATTTGTTGTTCTTTGGTACTATAGTTTGATGCATGTTTATTCTTTCCATTCTTAAATGGGTCCCATGAACTGATTGTCACATGGTATAATTCATAAAGATATAACATCATATTAAATCCTATTCATTAGATAAATATGAATGATCATATTAAGAGGTAGGTTAATTAGTTTACGAATGATGATATTGGACGATAATATATTCACATGTAGGTCATAGAAATAAATGATTTAAATGTTGGATAGCAATCTAGATTGTGAGTGGATAGGTTTATTGATAGCACATTCGACATGTAGATCATTAGATGGAGATGTCAATGATCTATATGCTAGAACATTATATAGACTGCGAGAGTAGATAAATCCATTTAAGATGATTGAATTCCTCGATAAGAACAATATTACACTTTCTAAATCTTTAATGAGTTCATATGCGTGAAAAAAATTGTCGAACCTAAAAGCATCATTTAACATGTGTATATTTGTAATTGTAATTGAATTTATATATCTATATTAGATATACTTATACCTTTAAATTTCCATTAGCGTAATTGTTCTGAAATTGATAATTTTAATTCCTCTCAGTTCTTGTATTCAACCCTAGTACTATATGATTTATATTTTTCGGAATATCTAGTTGATGATCGAAAATCAGAAGTTTTAATTTCCTAGACCACTCTACTGTAAGTATACTGTTCATGTAGTACTAGGATCGAACTCAAGGAACAAGTGCAGACATTAGAACTAAGAATCAAGAGAAGAAGATCGATAAATATATAGTTATCAAAGTGGAAAATAAAGATATAAAAGAATAACGAGACTAAATTCAATAAGATAGAGCACCACGGGTTTCGGGAATAACGGGACATGTAATAGATATTTCTACGAATCATGAAATTGGATTATTTCAATCAATGGGGAACTCAAATTTAAATTCACTTCCTAGGGAATCAAAATTACTCATCTCTCAATGTAACAATGAAACTTCTCGATGCATGAAGAACAAATAGGGAATTCAACCTCTTTTTATCAGAAGTGACTCTCTCGATTCCTAAATCCACTACCTAGAAGATCAATTTTCTCATCTCTTGATGTAATAAATCAAAAATATAAATTCATGAAGAACAATGGGAGTTCAACCTAAATTATCACATTTCATAAATAGATTAACCGACCAGTTAGATTCTCATTAATATAATTCATTTTAAGGTTAATTCTGAGACTCGAATCCGACTTCTCAGCCTAGACGAATCTTTAATCTCATTCAAACAGGTGATTAGGAAGTATAAAATAATTAAAGACAACCAGCGATATAAAACGCGGCCTGGGCGGCCAACTAGGCACCGCCGAGGCATTCGGCGGCAAGAAATCGCTCCGAAAACCCAAAAAGCGCCTGTATTAGGCGGCTGGCGACTAGTCGACGTGGAGTCTCCGCTTGGGCGTCCGACTAATGGAAAACCGCCACCCAGGCGGGGTTTTTAAAAAGTTCTCTCATAATGAAACCCTATCGCGTTCTCCTCTCGGTCTCCTCTCGATCGTCCGCTTCTCCTCTCAGACGCCCTCCTCTCCCTCTTCGACGCTTCTCCTCTCGCTCTTCGCCATTTTGAGTAATGGGGAAGAAAGATAGACAAAACCCTATCGCATTCTCCTCTCGATCGGCTGCTTCTCCTCTCAGTCACCCCTCCTCTCCTTCTTCGCCGCTTCTCCTCTCGCTCTCCGCTGATTCTCGTCAAATGTGTAGTTATGACACTACAAAATCAAGATAAGCGAAAAGCAAGGATGTAGAACATACCTCAAATGTGCAGTTACTAATACCCATGATCAATAAACAAGCACATGAGAGGAGAATCTATAGCAACCAAAACCAGAAAAAATTAAAATTATTTTCTGTGTTATACAAGAAAAATAGAAAAAAAAGGATGAGAATGATTGATGGCTAAAAAGGGTTTGTCTCAACTGAATTTAAATTGAATTAAGAGTCTGATACTGACACTTTTAATTATTTAATTTATATAATAAAACTACCATTATTACTCATGAATGTGTAGTTTTATTTACCAAGTAATTTTACATTGGATAACTATTAATAAATTAATTAGTCATTCTTTTTAAAACTATAATCCATCAAATTTTATTAATTACTGTGAATTAGTTCACGAGTCCGTGAACTTGTTAATTAAAAAAAATTAATGTCTAATTAATGTATAATATATATATATTAGTTATACAGAGTTCAGTTTTACACACAAAATTTATTTATTTATCTAGAATTGTGAATCAATGACATATTGTAATTCATATGTTTGTACCAAATAAAAATCAAATTTATAAAAAAATAAAAATAAAAATAAAAAACGTCTAGTTGCCGACTAATTCGACTAGTCGCTAGGCACTGATGGATCGCCCGATTAGTGCCTAGCGGCTTTTACAACACTGAGGAAAATCCATCAAACAAACTGAGTGAACAAATCTGAAATCAAACAGTAAGAACCAAACAATCTATTACATAAGCATCCCTAACCTATGACAAGGAGATCTACTCAGAAATCATAGAGAAGTAAAGACAGAAAGTATTCATCTTCTCTATTCTCCAAGAATAGCCTCGGGTGAATTCTTCGATTTCCCGGAATCTTCTTTTTAGCCCTCCTTAGGCTTCATCCATTTGCTCTCTATCCTCTGTCTCTGATCTCACTCGTTCTGTCTCTAGTTTCTCTCATTGTCCTTTCAGAATAGTCTCCCTTTAAAATTGTGGTTGTTCCTTCTTCATTCGAGCGGCGAACCGATCCCCATAGCTTTCGCTTTGTTAGTTTCTTCCATGCCCGACCGTGTACAACAACTAACCCGACTGTGTTACTTTCGTCATAAGGATGATCGCCCGAGCATCGGAGTTGCCCTGGCCGTGCATTACTTTTGGGGCACTTTCTGGTTAGTGAGCCCGGTCGTGCTTCATTAGTTGCTCGTTCGTGCATGTGGTCTTCACTTTAACCCGGTCGTGCTTCATAGTGTGCTCGGCTGTGTTGCTGACTTTGTTTGCTCCCCAGTCGTGCTGCTTCAGCTGCTCGGCCGTGCTTCTCTTCCTCTCAACCCAACCGTGCTTGTTGTGTTGCATTTCAGCCCAACCGTGCTACCTGATCTGCTCAATCGTGTGCAATACTTTAGAAGCTCCTTTTACAATTTGGTCGTGCTTTCGGGTAGGTTTGCCGCATTTACTTGTGTTTGCTTCAGACATCTTCCTTTCCCGCACAACACGAGAAATGATAGAAAAAGCCTTCAATTATGCTTAATGTATCGGTAAAGTCCAAGAATCATAGCAAAACTAAAACTAGGAGAATGAAAACACTAAGATGGATTTGGTGTTATCACTAGTCTATTATAAATTATAAAAATTGATATGCTTTAGATCACACCTAGACGATGCATCACCCAACATACCAATTCAATCCTGAAGGGATTAAGTAACTCGAGAGGCGAGTTAATGAGGTCATGGAGAAAGGATATGTGTGAGAGAGTATGCCAATGTGTGTTGTATTGGTGATACTTGTGCCTAAGAAGGATAGTACATGCCGTATAAGGGTTGATTATTGCACAATCAGCAACATTACGGTAAGTATCTTCTCCTCATACCTCGTTTGGATGATATGATGGACGAATTGCATGGATCTTCTATATTTTATAATATAAATTCGAGGAGTGGATACAATCAAATTTGCATGAAGGAGGGTGATGAAAAAATTTAATACAAAAGTGAGAACGCTCGACCCAAATACCAAAATCGTTTGATCGAACATATTGAATTAAGAGGCTAAAATATATTAGAGGAATCAATTAGCTAGAGTGGTAATTCACACGGTCGATATAGTACACCAAAGTCTTTCTAGAGGAATCGCTAAGGTAGAGGAGAAACTAGCTCGGTCGAGCATTCAACCAAACCGGGAAGTTTTTCACACCCATAGGTTTGCTCGACATGAGCGTACTGAGAACCGGTCAAGTGATATGCCTGACTATGTCAAATTGGCTTCGATTTGCATAATAAAATTACAAAAACACCAATTTTTCGGTGGAAGCAGTGGCCAACTCAGTCAAGTGGTTTAGCGGATTCCTTAAATAATTCAAATTTTGAATTGTTTACATGATGAGAAACTTTTCTATTAAAGGGGAATAACAAAAAAACATAGAAGAGAGATGAGGATAGTAAAAAACATATAGGGGAGACGAGGAGATATGAACAAAATTGAGAGTAACACTCCAACATCATGTGGAAGAGTGATCGAGAGATCGACTAAGCTTTCTTAAGCCTTCTCTCTTTACTTGTTCATCATTGTAGTTTTATTCTAAGATTTAGCTCCATAGGTTTGATCCATGCATTCGGCTAGCGTTTTGTGTATGCAGCTTACTTGTTCATATTAGATACGTTCATACTTCTTATTTTTTATTACCATAATTTTCGTAAAATCATTAATCTTAATCATATTTAATCCATGTGATCAACCATAGTACTACATAGTATGTATTCTTGCGGAATGTTTAGTCTAGATATATATTTTATAACTTGATATGATTAGATTACATCTTGACAACGCATCAAGTATTTGATATGATAGATCACACCTAAACTATTAGTTGACCAATACAAAACCCCAAAGACACTCCCATAGATTCATTTGATCCGAGCGATGATTATCTCGATCGAGCGGTAAGATAAATAGGAAATCTTTTCACACCCGTAGATTCACTTTACCCAAGCATTTTTTAATTTGGTCAACATCTGATGACATTAATTTGGTTCCAATTTGCATAGAAAATCCACAGAACAACCAACCGTTCAGCCCAAGTTTCTACCAACTCGATTTAGCGTGTTATAAAATTTACTTCATCATTTAAATTTGAATTATTACAGTACCGGAGAGCTTTCCTCTCAGCTGGAGACTGACACTAGACACAAAAGATACAAGAAAAAGAAAAAAAAAACAAAGAGTATTGAACTTTTGCGATTGTGTAAAGGCAAATTGAAAAATAACAACTTATTTCACCCAAGTCAACACAATAATCAACATTACAATAATACTTTACATCATTAGATTATGCTAAACATTCATTTATTGTAAAATGATAATAGCTTATTTCACCCACCTCAACACATTTTACGTTACCACATAACAGGGGAGAAATGAAACTATGTGTTACAATTGCGGTTTTAAGTGAAATTGCTGAAGAACTAAATTTGGCTTCAACTTATCTTGAACTTCGTTTTTTTCTGTATTAAATTCTTGTCATTTGATTCTATTCCCTAGCCACGTTTCGAAATACAAGCACTAATCCCAATTGTTTTTATTGTTACCATAAAACCTATTAGCCACCAACCTATTTGAAAAAAAAAAGAAAACTACTAATGTCTTCACTACAAATCTAATCAAGTAACCTATTGAATTCCACATAATGTTTGATGAGCTCATTGTTTATTGTGGGGTGGTGTTTTAAGTGTGGAAAGCTCGGAATGTTAAGAAAGGGGTTAACTAATGTGGATAGCTTTCCTATTAATTGATGAAAAGGTATTGTATTTTTTAATATGTTTTTTTTCTAGGTTTACACAATGATGTCGTAATTGACTTACTCGAGGCTTTTATTTTCCTGTTTGCGATCCCATTAGCTATAATGCAGAATAATTCACAATCTACTCAACCAATTCACAAGATGGTTTCTATTATGTTTGTGAAAGGGTTTAAAGTTGTTTGTAGTAGCGGTGAATTTAGGTTCATTAATGCAAATGTTTTAACTCGCTTAACAGTTTCGACAAAACTTTCAGAAGTTGTCAATTTTTCACATAAGATTGCCAACAAGATATTTACGTTGAAAAACTATGATGAATTTTTTGGTCTTGCCAACCAGAATGAAAAACTATGATGAGTTTTTTTGGTCTTGCCAACCAGAATATTCACCTATCATGCTTCTTTTAATATTTTAGTTATGTTTTTCTTCGGTTTATATTAATAGTAATCTAACGTTGTGTAGATGATATTGGGCATGTATGTTTCGTCAACGATTCACAATCTAACAATATATCATATACCTATCGTATAATATTCTCTCTAAAATTGTCTAGGTAAGTTTCTGACTGAATCATTAAGTCGTAATATTAATGTTTAACTAAAATATGTTACCAATGTGTAAATTTCTGATGGGTGTGGATATCAACACTACCGTGGAGACTAAAAGGCTAATAATATTTTGTGGAAATAGCTTAACAAGACAATCAGTTGTAATTTACAAGTTTGAATTCCAAATTTGTTGTAGGTCTTCAAACCTTATTTTCCTTTATTTAAATATTTGTACATATACATCTATAATTTTTACGAAATTACATACGTTTCTAACATTAAAATGTCTGAAAATCAAAATATGTAATTTGGGTTACTCTTAAAATCGTACGATCCCTAAACAACAATTTTAAATGGACTAGGAAAACTATGCTTAAATACGACATCTACCACAAGGTTTTATTTTGATGGTGACATTGATGTCGTTATCGATTTTATTGAGATGTAATACACTTATTTGGTAATTTTTCATTAACATGTGTGCAATTGTATTCAAATATGAGTTTAATATTTGTATAACTATATATTAGTTTTTATTTGTTCATTCATAAGGTGTTAAAAGTTTTCTAAGCAGCGTTAAGGACGGATGTGATGATGATGTCCATATCATAAATACAATAAACAATGAACTCAATATTGAAATTTTTTCAATTCTTGACATGTACAACTATATAACACAAGCATATAACAAGGTTTTTTCAACAATTTTTCAATTAATTTTTTTAGGTTTTGTTAATTCGTTATATTAATTTGTTACAACTGTCTAAAAGGAGGAAGTTGAGTTTCTATGTATAGATTCATAGACGTTTTGTCGGTTAGAGTTACGTAACTTGTGCAGGGTATTCAAGAAAACTCAATAAGACAACATAAACGTTGTTTTGAACCTATTTTCATGGTTGTTCAAGGAAACTCAATACCATAAGTTGGTGGTAACTATTTGTTTAGGTATGTACAATATTTCACCATGCTTTATATTGTTGATGATTTACTTGAACACATTATATTTAGGTTGATGATTTACTTGTACACATTATATTCAGGTTGTTGATGGCTTTGAAGTAGCTATTTTTGCTGCTTTTAATCGAGAGATCTCTAAATTGTCAAACATCAAAGCGACTCACATAATTGAATCACAAGTATGGTAAATCAAGCCTTGAAAAATAAAAATTAATATGGTGGTTTTACTTTTTTAGTGTACCTAATTTTTTAGGATGATTAATGGTGGAGTGCCTTTCAAATTAAAGTTACGTCTTTTTTTTTTTCAAATTACTAATAGTTCACTGTTTCACGTATGTTTCACGAGAATCCTTCTGATGGAAAGTTAAAGATGTTATTAAGGTCTACTAAATGAATGTCTTGTGCATTCTGCTTTAGATTCAAACAATATTTTCGGTTTTTCTTACATTTTTTGTTTAAGTCCAATTCTGTAAATTAATGGGAGGTGACAACCCAGTTGAGAGTGTTGATATTACAATTAACGATTTAAATTTTTGAATAAAGTAGATTGTCAGAAACACATTCATTTAAATTAGTTTGCAATAATTTTAGTTTGCACTTAAGTTATTTGGGGTATAAGATCTTTGGACTTTTATAAAAGATTGTGTTGTTTTACCAATTTATCACATCGTTTTCATTGTATGATATCTTGTATGCTTCTATTTTGTTTTAAATTTTTATTCTCTTTATTTTCATTTTACAGTTTCTTTACTTCATTTTATGATCTTACAAGCAATAGGCACTATAGAGCACAAAACAAGCATCTAAGCACGAAATAGACCCATTGCTCGGCTCGAATTCATTATCACTCCGTCGTGCTTGTCAATATGAGATGCACAAGAGTTCTTGAGAAAATGTTCAAGCAATGCAGTGAACTACTCGGCCGGCCAGAATGGTGAAATTCCAATTACTCTCTTAGATTTACTCAACCTGAGCACTTTACAACTCAATCAAGTGGTTAGCCAGAACAAAGGTACCATTTACACCCGCAAGTTTGCTCAACCCGAGTGGTAACAAACTCTGTCGAGCATTGTTCCAAAATACGTCAAAGTTCGGTCTAAATTGTAAGGAGAACATGTGGAACAGAAACTACTTGGCCTAAACTAACACCAACTCGGCTGATCGGTGCACCAACTTCAACTAATAATTCAAAATTTGAATTTTTTTAGCTGGAAAAAGTTTTCTATATAAAAAGTCTAAAACATTAAAATAGAGAAAAAGTGACTTTGGATAGTGCTGAAAAGTGAAAAGCTATCAGACTAACGACTAATAAATACATCGTCTAAGCAATCCCAATCCTTCTTTTTAACTTGTTTCGTGGTTTAGTTTGTTCTTGATATGTTGATCTGTAGATTAGATCAATGCTTTTGTCTAAATTTTTATGTATTTGAACTCAACATACTTCAATTTCAATTCGTTGTTCTTTTCTTTTAATGTGTTAATGCATGATTGTTTTTTTAATTCTTGATGGGTCCTTTAAGTTGATTTTCACATGAATAATTCAAATATAGATGTAGGATTAATCTAGATAGTATACAATAAATGAACTTGAATAATCATATCAAGTGATAGGTTAGTCTGTTAGGAATGATGACGTCGAACGATAATGCATTCAATACTTAAGACATTTGATGAAGACATCAATGATTGAAGTGCTTGAGAAGGGATTTAGACTTCCAGAAAAGGTTGATCTATTGATCTATGTTTACTATGTAAATCATTAGATGGAGATGTCAATGGTGGAAATGCTCGTATTGGAATCAAGAATTCAAGAGAAGGTAGATCGATAGAAGATGATTGAATTCATGATAAAAACAGAGTAACATTTTCCGAAATCATTAGTAAGTTTATATACATGAGAAGAGTTATTAAAGCTATTAGCATTTTCTCGTTGTATATAATTGTAACTATAGTCTATTTTACTTGCATACTTATTGTTCATGACCATAGTTATTATAAGCCACTGGCAACTTGAATAGTTATTGTTCATGACCACAAACTTTTTTATTGTTAATGATCGTAGTTATTATAAATTTATATTGTAAATTCCTCTCAATCCTTGTGTTTTATCCTGGTATTACATGATCTATATCCTTGTGCTAATGTCTAGTCTAGGTATAAATTATTAAAACTTGAGATGCATAAGAACACACCTAGACGCCACATCAAGCTTTTGATGCTATTGCCAAGGATTTTAGCCGATTTAGCTATTTGATATTATGAATCATATCTAGTCTAGATCATTTCTTTTTTTTAGTTCTCTATTCACATCTTCTGTATTATCGTGTTTTGTTTGTTTCTTTTCCAAGTACTTAATTTATGATCAAAAGAGCCAAAAGTTCCAGACTCGTAGCACCCGACCAAAAAATTGAAAACGAAAACAGCAAGGAACATCAAAAAAAAACAAAGAGGAGAGACTAATGGTACGGTGCCAATATGTATAAGCCATATGGAGCATACACCAATCCTATGCACACCCAACTCATGTCTTGGATTTGAAGATCGAACATTGATTGGAGTCGATTGGAGATTTAGTCATTATTTCTACAGATGTTGAATCGAATTATATTCCTTGGAAGATCAAATGAGGATCCAAACCATTCACTTAAATATGTTCGAGATGTTTTTCAACTCAAGTCCAAGGATTTACGGACAAGGTTTTCATGCTATTGGCCTTTATTTTGTTTTTCATGGACTGAGAACAAGAATGCCTATACATATTGACACCGTACCCCATTAGTACTTGGAATGAGCTTGAGAAAAATTTCATGATGATGTTCTTCACACCTCAAAAATCTAAACATCAAAAATAAGATTAATTCTTTCATTTTTGTAGGATGCTAAGATTATGTATGAGGTGTGGGAGAGGTTCAAAAGCTATCAATGATCATGTCTACACCATGGGATGATCCGGAAGTATCTTATTTCCACTTTCATTGAGGGGAGAGGAAATCCACATATGGATTAGTTTGGCATGTGGACGAATACTTTATAACATCCACTTCATTCAGCTCGATGAGCAAATTGAGGAAATAGAAAATGAGAAAAATTCTCCAACCGGCTACGTGAGGAGGGTTCCCCAAGAAAGCCAACAATTGAGTTCATAAATCTCAAAACCCAAATAGCCAAGTTGAACTTCTAAATGGACACAATGAGTCACGAAACATCGTCAACAACAGATCCACATGGGTGTCAAAATGATCATTAAGTAGTAAATATGGGAAAGGACGCCAACTACATGGAGAATAACCCATACAGGGACACGTACAATCTACGTTGGAGAAATAATTTGAAGTTCTCCTATAAAAACAACACCACTATATGAAATCCTCCATAGAGGAATTTTCAGCCTCATATATTCCCGAGATAACCACATAACAAAAATTTAGAAAATAAGCCGCCACATCAAAACTCAAACTTCCAACAAAGGAGAACACTAGTGGAACCGTAACAATTTGAGGCAAATGATGAGATCAAGTCTATATTTTCTTAACTAATGCAAGAACACAAGAGTTAGAGCATAGAGTTTTAAGGATAGAAGGCTAATCACAAGGATATCAAACGGGTGATAGGACAATAAATTGATGAGATTCATACAAATTTCAATATGCTAGATAATCAATTCGCTTAGTGTAATACCACTTTTGGAGAAGTCTGATAAAAACTCAAAAAAGAGTAGAAAGTAGATATGATCGAGTCTGAGACCTAAAATGAGCGCTTCTCGAAAGACAACTTCAGCATGATGAACTCATTTCGTTATTTTTCATTTTATTTGGTTTTATTTTCTTAGACATGGGATTTCTAGAAGAGTATATTTTATGAAAACCATTTGCTTTATGCCTTATCGGTACAAGACCACTAGAAAAAACAGAAAATTTTCAAAAAATTGACAAGAAAGTGAGAAAATGTTCGGTCAAGTAAAAACAAGTCGACTAATTGCTTGATCAAGCGTCGAGGTTTCTAGCGCTATAAAAGGTAAATTCTCGATAGTTTCTCTCACCCGAACAAAAATCCCCGAGCGAAAACGAACGCAAACACCAATTCATTGGAAACGTCATTATAAAAATCATCCACATCATTGTTGTCCTGCCAATGTCATCTATATCGTTAGAGATGGAACATTTGTTCAGCCTAAGGGGAGAAACTAAGATCAACAAACCCCTCTTTTTAATTTTTTTTTCTCAAAACCTATCAAAATATGAAACACGTGCATTAATCAAAGCTTCATCATCTAGTGTTCCACGCGCACAAGACCAAGCTTCTTCGTCACTAGATCAAATGGAGCCATTTAGATGATCACTACTCTGAAGATGATCATGGACTCACATCAGAAACTGGGATCTTTATGTTATAGAGATGAGAATTATAAATGAAACTTGAGGAGATTCATTTGATAAGGTCCCTCACCCTCCAAGATACCCCCACGAATACATGAACAATGACTTTTTTGAGATTCAGAGTAAATTGGTCAAGTTTATAAGCCAACTTGAATGTAGGGCATTTTTGAATATCTTGCTTAAGACCTACAGTCAAATTGACTATTAGGACTCATAGACATAAATTGCACAACACATTCAGAAGCTCGTCGATGAGAATAGAGTCCAGTGGTAAGGTGTAGAGCCACTCAATGCATGCTCCCTAACTGAGAACGGGAAGGCAAGCAACATAATACCTTCATCATCTATTCTATGGTATGCTTTCATGTTCGAACACAACATCTTAAACTGAGTAAGATGCTGGTTTGGGTCCTCCGTAGGTCGCCCCCTGAATGGCGATTGACTCAATATTTGAATGAAGGCCGGCTGCAACTAAAATGTGTTCCGGTCTATCTTAGGCCTTTGCATGCAGGAGAGAAGTTGTGTATATTTAGGCGTTGTGTATGTCCCATAAGTTTCTGGTGCTTCCTCATGAGCCATCTCTTCTTCACTAGATATATCGGTTTCTCGCTCAATTGCCATTTCCTCGAGACTCTCAGAACCACTACGTCTTGCTTTTTGTTGTCTTTTCAACTCTGGGGTGGTCCTATCAATATCTGGGTCGAAGAGGAGTTCTTTGCTTCTCAAACTCCTAGAGATACACGAGAAATCTGCGCGTAGGAAAACAACAAACAAATGCTTAGCTCTGAAGAGATGTAATCGACTCAACATAAAAGAAAAATGCAGAAAACAAAAACAAACAAAAGACTCAGAACGGACTGGATCTCGACTCAACAAAATCCTAATTCTAATGCCTTAACTAGTCCCCGGCAACGGTGCCAAAAACTTGATGGTTGAAATCAGAGGTTTTAAATTTCTGATATGCGTTATATCGAGTAATAAAACCTAGACTAACGCTTCCGCAAGAATACGGATCGTGTAGTAACTAGGGTCGAACACAAGGAATTGCTGCGACTTCGTAGCTATTGAACTAATTGAATTAGACGTGTGAGGTGACTAAAGTTGTGATTGTGATTGAGCTGAACTAAACTAAATCGAAGAGAATAGACTTTATGGCTAGGCACCATGGGGGTCGAGAGTTTGCATACGAATGTAATGAAGTTCTAAAAGGATAATTGGTCTAAGGCACTATCATGGATTCAGGGAATTCAAGCTCTCCTATAGGAACTGACTGGCGTAGACTTGTCCACTATCTAGCATGCATATGCCAATGTATCCATTGCGCATCTTACATGCATAGACGCATTACGTCTGCTATCCTAATCCCTAGATTTAACCGATTGACCTGGCGTAGATTCTAAACCGGCTAAACCCTAAATCATGGCTTTGTTCCGAAACCTAATGCCCTGGCGTTGGTTTATTAGATTTCTAAGATCATTCAATCAAGTGGCGTACAGGTAGAGAAAGCATTAAGAACAACCATGAAATCTGAAAACATGATAGAAACCAAATTCATTCATTCAAGTGGCGTACAGGTAATGAAAGCATTAAGCATCACCATTCATTAAGCGTAAGACTTCATTACAACGTAGCAAATCTCTCTAACCCATGGCAAGGAATCTACTCAGACATAAATACAGACAAGGAAACACAAGAGAAGTCTAGATTCGACATAGATGTAGAAAGAGATGACTCCCTATTCATAAACCGATGCCTTCGGTAGATTCTTCTCGCTCCCGATCCGTAGATCCGTCGTTTTCTTCCTTCTTCTCCTTGCCCTAATGTCTCCCAATCTCCTCTGATGTGTTCTGGTTCGTCCCCCTCTTTTTAGATCTGATTTTCCCTTTTAATTTTGCCGATCTAGATCTTAGGAAAGTTTGTTGGAACGCTGGACCCGAGCGGGCATTCTCTTTACCCGATCGTGCAGGTGACCTACCCGATCGTGCACACACAAATGAGCCCGATCGGGCACCATGCCCGACCGTGTACTTCATCAGCCCGAGTCGTGCAAACTTACGGGGTTTTCTGCCATGAATCAGCCCGAGCGGGCACTCCAAATGCACCCGAGCGGGCACCTATGCCCGAGCATATCCCTTGAGCACCCGAGTCGTGTAAGGCTACGGGGTTTTCTTGAATGATTCAGCCCGACCGGGCACTCTCAATCCACCCGAGCGGGCATGTCTTGAAGTGTAGTTTCCGCTCCTTTCGCTCGGTGTTTGAGTGCTCGCTTCCATCCGTGGCCTTGCATAAGCCGAACCTTGTTACACAGCTTCGTTTTCGGGTTTAGATTGCATAATCACTCGTGTTTCTCTTCAATCCTTCGTTTCCTACACAAAACACGAAATGTGGATAAAGTCTTCGAATATGCTCAATAGATGAATGAAATATAAATAATCTACTCTAAACTAGACCTAAGAATGATATAAAAACTATAACAAATTACGTGTTATCAAACTCCCCCAGACTTAACCTTTTGCTCGTCCTCGAGCAAACCTAGAGTCGAGTACTAGAAGAGCTAAACAACCATGGATACCAATACAAATACGTCGAAGAATTTAGCCATCATACAAATCAACGCGTCACATGAACGTAAGCCTAAGCGTACCTAGTTTAGACCTCTATCACCCGAAAGTCTCGAACCATGCAATCCTACCAATGACCTAAGTTTAGTCCGTACTCCTAAGCAACATCCAAGCGTTCTCCATACCAAACTCTTCTAAGCTTGAGATATCTTAAAACTCATTTTTTTCTCGTTCTTATTCTTTTTTTTTTCTTTTCTCTTTTTTTTTTTATAATTCCACGCTCGGTTCCTAGGACGTCGAAGTCGAAGAGGTTGGCTTTCTACTTAGACCCAGGCTGCCTATGGCACACTCATAAGGTTTCTCAACCTTAGCGGAGTGAAGAGATGCGTTATTGAAGAATACTCTCTCTTTTTATTTTTCTTTCATTCATTTTTTTTTTCTTTTTCTTTTTATGACGAATTCGCATCAATCTAACCCTTAGGACGTAGAATAACGCCTCAACCCACCACTTAGACCCGAACCATCGATATCGATGTACTCATGTCAATGGAAACCTTAAATAGTTAACTTATCCAAGGAGAAAAAATTGACAGCGGAGTATAAGCGTGTGGAATCTAATGAACGCTAAAATCAATCTAACAAGCATTGAATAATCGGTATACTTGGAGATATGATACTTGGTATGAAACTTAGGAGGTAGATGCAACTAATGGTCATGGTTTCAAGCACAATTACCTAACTAATCGGGATCAAGAAGACTTCTAAGCAAACCTAGACCATTGTTCACGATTCGACAAAGTTGTACTAATGACTAAAACTCGAAAATCCATGCTAAGTATCCATCCGTTTATTCCTAGAAAAACAAAAATCTACATCTAATCCTAATCATCTAAGTCTAATCACATGACAATACTCGATGAGTACTCCCCCCCAGACTTGAATGAAACACCGTCCCGGTGTTCAAAACCTAGGAGAAACAAAATAACGGGAAAAGAAGGGTTGGAACGTGTGCACCTTGTGTAGCTTCCAATCCCGTGTTTGTGTTTCCTCTTCATGGATGATATGGACGTTGAAAAACCTGCGAAAAATATTCACACAATCCAAAAGGGAAGAATACAATCCCACCAAGTATATCAATATGAAAAGAAAAAGAAATAGTCCGAAAAAAGAAATGAAATGAAAAATGCAAAAGTCGGGTTGCCTCCCGATAAGCGCTTGTTTAAGGTCTTGAGCTTGACCAAAATGTGCTACCCATTAGATGGACGTCCTTGACGTCGTTGTGTGCGTAGCATCCTGCGTACATGAGGTGGTCGATAGAGTGTAGTACGCGGTTCAATTGAATTCCTTCCCCGATCAGTCATGTCGTCCCTATTCTTCATTTCAACCTTCATCTTGGATGCCTTATCAATGTTCCAATCTGATGCTGGACGTTTGTAGTGGTTGCTAGGTACCTCAAGAATGGACGAATTGTCGATGTGAGCCGTTTGTGCTGCGCTGGAATCTGCCTGGATTTGTCGGAGGGTTGTGCACTGGTTTGCAACGTCTTCTTGGCTCGAAACCTTCCCCAACTGATCTGTACTCATGTGGTTATGAGTTGAGAAATTGCCTTGATGAGGATTACCCGAGAATCCATCCTTATCTGAGGTTGCGATCCGCTTTGCTCGGGTCGCGCAGAATTCTGCTCGGGGTTCGTCTAACTCGGGGTTTGGGATTTCTTCTATATCCTTTTCATCCAGTAGCTTTGTACAAAGCTTCACTCCGTTAATGTACTTACAAAACCCCTCTCTAGCTGCTGGAAGAGTCATCTCAAAAGGATCTAATATCCCAAACTTCTCGAAGACTTCATTGGCTAACTCCTCTAGGACGTCGATGTGGAATACCGAATCCACCATACATGGTTGCTTAAGTGTGTCGTTCAGATTGAACTCCACTTCTTCATCCCCGAATTTAAGTGTGAGTCTACCCTCAGCGCAATGTATGATCGTCTTTGCCGTATTGAGAAACGGCCTACCAAGGATGATTGGAATTTTCTCGTCCTCCTCCATATCTAGTACAACGAAGTCAACCGGGACGAAAAATTTTCCTATCTGCAAAGGCACGTCTTCCAGCCTTCCCTCGGGTATCCTAACACTCCTATCAGCCATGGTTAACGCCATTCTCGTCGGTCGAAGATCCATCTTACCCCTAAGATCCAATTTCTTATACAAAGACAATGGTAGCACGCTTACGCTTGCTCCGACATCGATTAGTGCATGGTTTATTTCATAATCTCCAATTTTACAAGGGATTACGAATATACCTGGATCCGGCATCTTTTTGGGTAGATTAGGCTGCAGCATTGAATTCGTTACCATAACGGATTCCATCTCCACGTCTCGCTTGTTCGCAAGTATCTCTTTGAGGAACTTGGCGTATGAAGGCATCTTCTTCAACGCCTCATGGAATGGTATCGTGATGTCCATCTTTTTCAACATCTCAGCAAATTTCGCAAATTGAGCGTCATCATCCTTTTTGCGTTGACGTTGAGGAAATGGCAAAGGAGGTGATCTCGGTTCCAATTTCACGTATTTCGGCTCTCCCTCCTCCTCGGGTTTACTTTTGTACTCTTTGCTGCCACTGCCATTTTTCATTGCTTTGTTGGATGATTCACCTTCGTCGAATGTCGAGGGAATGGTTTGATCAATCAGTCTCTTACGTTGACGTTGTGGGAATGGGAGAGGAGGCGGTCTTGGTTCCGGTTTCACGTATTTCGGCTCTTCCTCTTCCTCGGTTTTCATTTTTCGCTTCTCAACGTAGCTGCCATTTTCCACTGCTGTGCTAGTCACTTCATCCTTCTCAAACATCAAATGAGTGGGCTGATCCACCACTTTGCCACTCCGAAGATATATGGCATTGACGTGTTCACGAGGATTTACTTCCGGCCGCGCCGGTAGAATTCCTTGCGGTCGTGATGATTGTGCAGCGAGTTGTGAGACTTGAGTATCCAAGATCTTAAGATGCGTTTTCACCTCCACAAACTCATTTTTCATCTCTTGATTTTCTGCTCTCATCTCTTCATGACTTGTTCTCAACGCTCTTATATCATTGGCTTGGTTCTTTTGCTCTTGTATGATTTGAGCTAGCATTGATGTGATATCGGGTCTAACTTCTTGTTGCGGAGGAGCAAGCGCACGTGGTTGAAAATTCTGATTTTGGGGCTGCGTCCTCGGCTGGAAATTCTGATTGCGTTGCATCAAACGCGGTTGAAAGTTTCCCGATGCTCGTTGTGCATTGAATGCACCGTCGGAATTCTTGTACGAGAGATTGGGGTGATTCCTCCACTCGGGTGTGTAGGTATTACCCAAAGGTTGGGCGTTGCTCACATAGTTCACCCCTTCGTACCCTTGAATTCCTTGCTCATCCGGCTGCTCATAATATTCTTGCTGATTCATTCCGGACATCATATTGCGGAGCTCATTGAATTCACTTTTCATCTCAGCTCTCATTTCAGCTCTCATTTCCGCTAACTCGGCATATATGGATCGCGTATTATCCACGTTAGCTACTCTCGCTGGAGTGTTGCGATTATACTCTCCGGCGGTTTGATTTCCTTCGTAAGCCATACGATCTATGAGATCCTCGACTTGTGGGAAGGTGAGGTTGCTTAAGGAACCTCCAGCAGCGGCTACGATCAAAATCCTCGTATTGTCCGATAAACCTTGCATGAAGTTGCATATGAGGTAACTTTGATCCATACCGTGATGTGGGCAAAGGCGTTGGTAGCCTTTAAATCGCTCCCACGCTTCATACAAACTCTCGGCTGCCCCTTGCACAAATGTGTTGATGTTGTTCTTGGCTAGCTGAGCTTTGTTTTGAGGGAAGAATCTCGTCATAAATTTTTCCTCTAGCTGATCCCATGACGCAATAGAATTCGCTGGTTGCGAATATAGCCAATCTTGTGCTCTATCTTTCACCGAGAACGGGAAAGCAGCTAGCATTATATCCTCATCCGATACCCCATCTCCAGCCCTTATGGTTCGACATAGCATCTTGAAATCAGTGAGATGCTGGTTTGGGTCCTCGGTTGGTCTCCCTCTAAACGCCGCGTTACCAAGCATTTGAATAAATGCCGGTTGAAGCTCTACGCGGGCGTTTCTTCTTGCAATGCAAGATAAGAGCTGCGTGTGCCTAGGGACCGTGTATGATCCATAGGTCAGTGCCGGTTGCACTCGTTGCGCGTTTTGAACGTTCATATCTTGACGTTCGGCCATTAGCTCTTCAACAAACGGTTGTTCAATCACTTCCTCGGTTTGAAAATCCAAATGTGCTTGCGTGTTATCAACTGAATTGCTTGCACTAGCTTTCGATTCTTTCCGTAGTTTTCGGAGCGTTCTATCGATGTCGGGGTCGAAAACTAGATCCGCTTTTCCGGTGTTTCTCATGCACAATTAAGCTGCACAAGAAAAAGAAGACAAACACAAAGATCACGTGAGATACGAGAAGCAAAAGAACTTGACTCTAAACGAAATGACAAACAAAAACACGAAAAAGCAAGAAACAAACAAGACTCCTAAAAACCTAATGTCTAATCTAAAAGTTTCCTAACTCCTAAGCCGTAATCAATTCCCCGGCAACGGCGCCAAAAACTTGATATGCGTTATATCGAGTTATAAAACCTAGACTAACGCTTCCGCAAGAATACGGATCGTGTAGCAACTAGGGTCGAACACAAGGAATTGATGCGACTTCGTAGCTATTGAACTAATTGAATTAGACGTGTGAGGTGACTAAAGTTGTGATTTTGATTGAGCTGAACTAAACTAAATCGAAGAGAATAGACTTTATGACTAGGCACCATGGGTGTCGAGAGTTTGCATAAAAATGTAATGAAGTTCTAAAAGGATAATTGGTCTAAGGCACTATCATGGATTCAGGGAATTCAAGCTCTCCTATAGGAACTGACTGGCGTAGACTTGTCCACTATCTAGCATGCATATGCCAATGTATCCATTGCGCATCTTACATGCATAGACGCATTACGTCTGCTATCCTAATCCCTAGATTTAACCGATTGACCTGGCGTAGATTCTAAACCGGCTAAACCCTAAATCATGGCTTTGTTCCGAAACCTAATGCCCTGGCGTTGGTTTATTAGATTTCTAAGATCATTCAATCAAGTGGCGTACAGGTAGAGAAAGCATTAAGAACAACCATGAAATCTGAAAACATGATAGAAACCAAATTCATTCATTCAAGTGGCGTACAGGTAATGAAAGCATTAAGCATCACCATTCATTAAGCGTAAGACTTCATTACAACGTAGCAAATCTCTCTAACCCATGGCAAGGAATCTACTCAGACATAAATACAGACAAGGAAACACAAGAGAAGTCTAGATTCGACATAGATGTAGAAAGAGATGACTCCCTATTCATAAACCGATGCCTTCGGTAGATTCTTCTCGCTCCCGATCCGTAGATCCGTCGTTTTCTTCCTTCTTCTCCTTGCCCTAATGTCTCCCAATCTCTTCTGATGTGTTCTGGTTCGTCCCCCTCTTTTTAGATCTGATTTTCCCTTTTAATTTTGCCGATCTAGATCTTAGGAAAGTTTGTTGGAACGCTGGACCCGAGCGGGCATTCTCTTTACCCGATCGTGCAGGTGACCTACCCGATCGTGCACACACAAATGAGCCCGATCGGGCACCATGCCCGACCGTGTACTTCATCAGCCCGAGTCGTGCAAACCTACGGGGTTTTCTGCCATGAATCAGCCCGAGCGGGCACTCCTAATGCACCCGAGCGGGCACCTATGCCCGAGCATATCCCTTGAGCACCCGAGTCGTGTAAGGCTACGGGGTTTTCTTGAATGATTCAGCCCGACCGGGCACTCTCAATCCACCCGAGCGGGCATGTCTTGAAGTGTAGTTTTCCGCTCCTTTCGCTCGGTGTTTGAGTACTCGCTTCCATCCGTGGCCTTGCATAAGCCGAACCTTGTTACACAGCTTCGTTTTCGGGTTTAGATTGCATAATCACTCGTGTTTCTCTTCAATCCTTCGTTTCCTACACAAAACACGAAATGTGGATAAAGTCTTCGAATATGCTCAATAGATGAATGAAATATAAATAATCTACTCTAAACTAGACCTAAGAATGATATAAAAACTATAACAAATTACGTGTTATCAATTTCCTAGACCTTTCTACCGCAAGTATACGGTACGTGTAGTACCAGAGGTGAACTTTGGGGATCGATCAATAGGTGGATATCAAACTGGAAGAAGATCTATATCACGAGAAGAAGATCGATCAATAGGTGGATATTGAACTGGAAATAACTGATAATGACGAATGAAAAGACTAGACTCAACAAGATAGAGTACCACAGGTTTCGTGAATGCGGGACATGCAATGGACGTTTCTATAGAACATGGAATCGGTTTATATCAATCGATGGGGAACTAAAATCTAAAATCCACTACCTAGGAAATCAACGACACTCATCTCTCGATGTAGCGCGGAACATCTAGATGTATGAAGAACGAGTGGGGAGTTTTACCTCAACTATCAGAAATGACTCTCTCGATGCCTAAATCCTCTACCTAGGGAATCAACGTCACTCATCTCTTGATGTAGTGCGTAACGTCTAGATGCTGAAGAACGATGGGGAATTCAACCTCTATTGTCAGAAATAATGGGAATTTAACCTGTATTGACGGAAATGATTCTCCCGATGCCTAAATCATCTATCTAGGATATAAACGTACTCACCTCCCGATGCATTAAATCTATAACCTAAACGCATGAAGAATAATGGGAGTTCTACCTATTATTACCGTTCCTAAATATATTAACCATCGGTCAAGATTCTCATTAATCTAATTCATTTGAAGGTGAATTTTGAGACTCAAATCTGACTCTCCCGAAGGCTATACGAATCTCTAATTCAATTCAAACATGTCTAATCTCACTCGAACGGATCTAGTCTCATTCAAACATGAAATCAACAAAGTATGAACGCATTAAGCACAAATACAAACTATTGAACCATACGATTGAACAAAATCATCATCAATCATTAAGAAGAAAACTATCCATTACAATGGCATCTCTAACCCATGGCAAACACAACTACTCAGAATTCATAGGGATAAACCACAAAAAATGTAAGTATTCATCTTCCCTATCGTCCCGAGCACGGTCTCGGATGAATCCTTTGGGTGGCCGAAGCCTTCTTCTCCAATCGTATTCTCCTCTGTCCTCTATTCTTGTCTTCTTCTTCCTTCTCGTCTGCTCCCTCTTTTCTGTTTTGGTTTGATTTTAAAACTGATCCACGTTCAAATTCTGGTGTCCGTGTGATTCGGTAGAGTTGTTGGCATGCAAGCCCTACCATGCTCCTATGAATTCCCAACCGTGCATGCATTCCCCTAGAGTGCCCGACCGAGCATGGAGCATGCCCAGGCCGTACAAAAGCTACGGGGTGATTCTAGTCTCAAGAGCCCGACTGTGCAAGTGCAAAAGCTCGGTCATGCATGTGGTGCTCTCCAGCCCGGTCGTGCACAATTCTTAGCACAGCCGTGCATTGCATGATTCCTACCCACTCGTGCATTAGTTGTAGCCCGACCGTGCAGCTTGGTTGCCTCTTTAGTTCGGTCATGCATAAGGTGATGCTCGGCCGTGCTGCATGTTTTCATCACATCTATTCTTCTTGGTCGTGCTCATATCCACATCTTGATCACTTGGTCACGTTTTTGGATGGATTTAGTGTAATCACTCGTGTTTGCTTCACATGTTTTCGTTTCCTGCACAAAACACGAAGTGATAGAAGAAGTCCTCAAATATACTCAATAAGTCGGTAAAGTCCAAGAATCGGAATCAAAACTAAACCTAAGAATGATGAGAATACTATGACGAATTACGTGTTATCACGATGCAAGTCCACAACTAGAAATATTCCTGCAATATGGACAAATTATTGGCAACTCCAAATTGTCCCACTAGTCCTTCCCCGTATGCCGCACGAACCAGAAAAAACCTAAATAGAACTTTCAATACACTCAACTTATTTTAATGGAATAAGTAGAACTACAAGAAATTCACGGATTAGGGACGGTTGGAAACCGTCCCCAAACGAGCATCGCCAACCCATTTCCGTCTGCAATCTGTCCGCAAATACATACGGAATATTTAGTCCGCAAACCATCCGCAATTGCAGACGAAAAGGTTAGTCTGGAAATCGACGCGAAACCCGGACGATATCGTGTGTGAGAAATGGGTAGAAGAGGAGAGACTCAATAGAAAATTTTAAGACCGATTCTAGACAGATTGTGGACTGAGATAAATATTTCTCGACGAACCGTCCTGAATACGTCCGGAAATTGCGGACGGATTGCAGTACCTTCCGCAATTTTCGAACGGACATCTACATCGTCCCAAAACCGTCTGCAATTTGCAGACAGATTGCTCTGCCGTCCGCAAATTGCAGACAGGTGGTGAATCCGTCCACAAATTGCGGACGTCCTTGAAAGTGGTCCCGAATCCGTCTCAAATTACGGACGACTTAGGGACTATTGTGTTGTCTGCAAATTTGTGGACGGAATAGGGATGGATTTATTATTCCGTCCTTAAATCGTCCCTAATCCATCCCTAAATTTAGGACGGCTAACTCAGTCCGCAAATTCAGTCTCAAAATCTTATTTTTCTTGTAGTGTAGCCATCGATGCGAAAGTACTTACATGTGGTGATGTTTGCACATGGCTTATTATATCGCTAAAATGAAGATCCATTTCGTAGTGTTCCTAAATATGTTCGAAAATGGGCTTGTACTTGATGATATAAGGGAAGGTCTTTATTACAACAAAAAAGCAATATTTTCTTTTTTGTTTCTACAGCAAAAAAGCAAAGTGTAACGCCAAGATAATGCATCAACTACCATATTTTCTTTACATTGCTTGTACTTGATAATATAAGGGAAGGTCTTTATTAATTTCCCCCACTTGGCATGTCTATGGTTTAGCTTTTGTTGTCCCTTGAGATTCTTAACTTACTCATGGTCAGTACGAATCATAAACTCCTTGGATCACAAGTAATGTTTTCATGTCTAGAGCGCTCGCACTAATGCAAATAGTTTATCATAAGTTGGGTATCCTAACTTTGCTTCGTTGAGCTTCTCATTGAAGTATGCAATGGGTTGATGCTCTGAAATCAAAACTGCTCCAATTCCTACGTTTGATGCATCAAATTCAAATTTAAACGTTTTAGTAAAAATCAAGTAATGTCAATAACTGAGCTTGATTCAATTTATCTTTTAGGGTTTGGAAGGCCTTCTCTTGAGCTTAGCCTCCACTGGAATGTCATGTTCTTCTTGATTACTTAGGTCACAAGTGCATCCAAGGTACTAAATTCCTTTACAAATTGAAATTAGAAACTATGCAATCAACGAAAGCATTGGACATGTCCAACTATATTAGCGCTCGGCCAATTGCATATGGCCTCGAACTTTTCTTCATTGACGTATATTCCCTATACATGTTAACTTACAATAAATCATAATAAAACAAGTTTGTTTGTATAAAAAATGAATTTCTTAAGCATACAATTTTTTGCTTCATGATACGTTTGAGAGCCGACCACAGGTGCCCTGCATGCTCTTCTAAGGACTTGTTGTACACTAAGATGTCATCAAAGTATATAGCTGTGATTTTGCCTATAATTTTTCTAAGAACATGATTTATTAACTCCATAAATGTGTTAGGTGCATTAGTTAATCTGAAAGGCATGATTAACCATTCATAACACCCTAGCTTAGGCTTACATGTTGTCTTCTATTCATCACCTTCCTTCATGCGAATTTGATGGTTTCCACTCTTCAAATCAATCTAAAAAAATATGGAAGATCTCGGTAATTTTTCCAACATATCATCCAAACTAGGTATGTGGTGATGATAATTTACCATACTGTTTTTTATTTTGTAACATTCAACACACATACATCATGTGTCATCCTTCTTGAGCAGAAGTATCACCATTACAGTGCATAGTGGCATACTTTTACACATATATTTTTCTCCATGAGTTCATGGATTTTTCTCTCGATTTCTTTATTCTCCTTAAGAATTTTTCGATAGGTTGGTCAATTTGGGATGTTCGCGCCAGATACGAAGTTAATTTGGTGCTCAGTCCCACATACTAAAAAACCATTGGACGTTTTATTGGAAACACGTCCTGAAAATCATGTAATAACTCAATGAAAACACTAGGTAAAGGTAGGATGAGCTCTTTAGTGAAATACAAGAGTACAAACATAGGCCGGTTTGAATGCCTAGCATTTTTAAATTCGCTCACTCTCATCGAGAGGTTGTCTCTCAAAGGCATGTTTATGGGTTTCTCTCAAGATCTTCATATTTTTGTGAACTAAGTCATGGTCACTCATATTAGTTTACATCTTCTTATTATTTAGTAACTATACTTGGTCCTCGAATACCTCATTGGGTGTGAGTGAAGCAAGGCAAACGGATCGTCCTTTGAGATTGAACTCGTCATGTTGCGCTTGAGTATCGAATTGCCATAATCTTCCCAACAAGAGGTAACCCGCTTGCATTGGAACGACATCACACAACACCTCATCTTTATACTTCCCAATGCTAACTCAACCTTCACCTGATGATGAACCTTGGTTTCTCCACTATCATTCAACCATTGTAATATGTAGGGCTTGGGATGCTTTATGGTATTCAATCCCAACTTCTACACAACTGATACACTAGCCATTTTCATGCAACTACCTCCATCCACAAAGATGCTACACACCTTGTTATGGACAATCCCACGAATGTAAAAGATTTTTTCCTTTGTAAGATGACTTTCTCTTTAACTTGTACATCTAAAGCTCCACGTGCTACTAATAACTCACCATTTACATCATCGTACTCCATGAGCTCTTCATCTGAATTAGCTATATTCCTCTAATTTGGTGGCTTTTCATCTTTAGACGATTTCTTGTATCCTCTATCAGCTCATATGATCATGGCCTTCTTATTTGGACAAACTCGAGCAAAGTGTCCCCAATCTTGGCATTAAAAACAACGAGTATCACGGTTTCATCGAGGTATTTTAGTAGGAGCTGTTGGTTTGGGTCTTGAAGCCTCCACTTTCTGCTTAGTTATGTGTTTGTGTTCGGTTTGTCAAACTGAATAGCTTCAGATTGATAGTTAGACGAGTTATTAAAATTTTGGAATGTTTTGCCCTTCCTCATCATTTTCTTTCGATATTTACTCCCGAATGTAGCAAGTCATCTATGTCTATATATGGTGAGTTTCCATGTAGTCTTATATGTCAAGATTGAGGTTGCTCGGAAACCAATCAATTTTTGCCTCCTGATCTTTTCCGATGTTTGCCCGAATCATCAAGAAGTCCATAACTTTGTAGTAATCTTCTACACTCTTACTACCTTATACCAATCATCTCAAACTTTGACTGTCCTTTCGATGATGATGAGATGTACAAATTGACATCATATGATTGTACGCATCTTGTTCCAAGTGCTTATTGCACGCTCTCTAAAATGCCTTGGAGAAAGCACGAGTTGATCCTACCACGCTAGTGCGTAGTTGTTGAACTTGATTGCTGCCATTTTTGCCTTGAGTTCAGAGTAATTATGGCACCTGAAAACTATCTATGTATTTTATTCCCATTTGAAATAAGCTCTAAGATGATTCCTCTCGATAAATGTTGGAATCTCCATCTTGATACTGCTAATGTCATCATCGAGTTTATCTCCAATGCATTGGTGATTCCTCACAAGATGGTCATACTTCTCACCAAATACCTCAGCATACTCATCCTCATCTATATCTGGAAGGTATAGATTATGAACTGCGTTTGGTCTCTACCATGGTTGTTCTCCACGTGCTACTTCTTCAACCTGACCATGTTATTGGTTGTCAGTGTTGAATTCGTTGGTTATCAGTGGTGAATTCTTGCATCAAGCGGCTGAATTTTTCCATCATCAACTGCATGGTGGATGCATCTCTACGGCTCTCTCACCGTATGGTGGTTCCTCGCGTTAATTCCTAGAACTAGACATCCGAAAGTTAAAATAAAAACGATGGAAAAGAAAGAAAAATAGACGAATCTTACAATATCTCCGAAAAGTATTTTTCTCAATTTTTATCACTTCCTCTGTCTTTCTCTCGACTTATTCTATTCGATTTAGTTTAGACTCAATAACTACTTGAAGTGAATTCTTGATGTTCAAACTAAATCTTGATGCTACAAATGTATAACGTCGACACATAAATGAATTTTTTCTAATCTAAAGTACTACTATTTTTCACTAAGGATTCTTTGTATTTCTATCCTACGGAATCTTTCTATTTTTCTTTCTACCTTTTCCTTTTCCTTTTTGTTTTTTTTTTCATTTTCTCTTTTTCTTCCTTTTTTTTGTTTTTCATTTTTTTATTTTTTGTTTTTTTTTATTTTTTTTATTTTCCTTTTTTTCATTTTTATGGTTTGTAAAACAAGAAAAACAAACTCAATTAAACTAATACTGAATCGAATGTCAGAAAAAAAAAGAAGAAATTGGATAGACGAACGCAATAATGGGACTCTAATTGCCACTTTATATGATCTTAGATCGACGTTCTATTATTACGTTGATGGAATTCGAATAAAACTCACTAGCAACCCAATAGTAGAACCTAGAACTTGTCTTCCCGAAGAAAGGACATCCTAAACCCTGACTGAAACCCAACTAGAGAACCTCTGACTTAGCGAATGATGTCTCAAGACTTGTGATCTAGTGTTGATAAGTTGGTGAACAAACTAGAATCTCTCTAGGAGTTTGATAGCTAAATCTCTAGGATTAGCAAGAAAAATACAATCTTTATTAATCAAAATTAAGGTAATAATGTCATGAAATAGGTCCCTTATATATAGGGACCAAATAATAACGGAAATTAAATAAAATAAGATAACTTAACTAAACCCACACGAATTCTCGGTCGAGAGGTGTAATTACTCGGTCGGGCGTCGTTAAGTTATAAACCCTAATTCCGCAAAAACTAAATTATGTTAGTTTGATCAAATCCTATGCTCGGTTGAATCCTCCAATAATCGTTCGAGTCTTTCCATGCTTAGGTCGAGCAGTCAAACCTTTTGCATGCTCCATGGATTCAGAGAATTCGCTCAGGTCGAGCAGACCTCTGCTCAAGCCAAGCCCATCAGCCCTCTCTTGTCCAGTGGGTTCGCTCGGGTCAAGCAAAACGTTTCTCGAGCAAATCGCCTCTAGATATCCTAGCTTCTTTCTTCTCCTAACCTCGTCCACTTGTAGGTACATCACATAAGCTTCCTTTGTTGTCTCTTGATGCCCTTTTGGTTCCTTACCAAGTACGTCTGCCACCAATCGAGCGAACATGTTCTTCATCCTCTTAACTTTAGCTCTTGTGACCTATTCTTGTGATGTTAGTATCTCGGGCAGAGTCTCAACCTCCTCGTGGGTTAAAGGAAAGTTCATGTCAACTAATCAAGACATCAACTGAGCAATCCCATTCCTTCCTTTTTTTCTTGTTTCTTGTTGTAGCTTGTTCGTAAGATGTAGATCCTTAATTAGATTCATGCTTTAGATTAAAGTTTTTTCGTATATGAAATCATTGTACTTCATATTCGAATTTGTTCTTTGATAACCTCTATTTTGTGATAGTATTTTTTCTTCTATTCTCATAGTTAATTACATCATTCATTTATATTTTACCAAGCATTAAGCATACTTAGTCTTCTTTCATCGTTTTCTCGTGTTTTACAAAGAATGGAGATACCGAGACACAAACATGAGCGAATGCCGCAAAACATGACCGTTCCACATCAAAGAAGAAGCAATCCACACGGGGTGGATCCCTTAGCCCGTGCGGGATTCATGACCAGCAATTTCAGCACGACTCAGGCTCACCCTCAGCCCTTGCGGATCACCATTCACCATCCAACCCGCACAGAAAAGAAAGGGATTGAAACACGCGGAAAAGGAAAACTGTAGTTGATGTAAAAAAGAAGAAATTCCAGCCGCTAGAGAGGAAGGAAAGGGGACAGAAAAAGAGGAATGAAGAGAGGAAAGGAAAGAGGAAGAAATGGGGCAAAAGGGAGAGTTTTCAGTTGGAGAATTCAAATAGAAAGTTAGGGGGAAAACAGAGCATATGCAGAGAGAGAGAGAGTAGAGAGAGCAGAACGCACACGAAGACAAGGACGGAGCGACGAAGTCGGATCGCGTAGGAGCTTTTGAAGACCTCGGTACTAGAATAGGGAGTAACCTCATTCTTTATCCATGTTGAAGATAGTTTTCTTTTGTGTTTCATTTTGTGAATTCATATCTGAGTAGGTCCATAGCCATAGGTTTGAGAGCTTTTCTAATATGTAACGAAGTCTTGTTCATAATGCTTGGTGGTTCTTAATGCTTTCGTTCCTGTACGCCACTTGAAAGAATGATTTTGGTATTTGATCGTTTTCAGAATGATTGGTTGATTTTAATGCTTTCTATCTTGTACGCCACTTGAATGAATGATTAAGAAGTCTAATGAATCTACGCCAGGGGATTAGACTTTGGAACTTAGCCATGATTTAGGATTTAATCAGCTTAGAATTTACATCAAGTTGATCGATTGAATCTAGGATTGGGATAGCAGTATTAATACGTCTAGTGGATGAGATTACGCAATCGGGAGATTGGTAGTACGCACGCTAGGTAGTGGAATAATCTACGCCAGTCAGTTCCTATATTTGAGCTTGAATTCCCTGAACTCGTGATAATATCTAAGACCAATGATCGTGTTAGAACTTCATTGCATCACCGTGCATCTCTCGAAACATGTGGTATCTAATTAATTATATTTAAACCATTTATTAGTTAGTTTAGTTTAATTTGCATTCCAAATACTCATTGATTTTTACCGTCCTATTCATTAGTTTACTAGCTTTAGAGTTGCATCAATTCCGTGTGTTCAACCCTGGTACTATACGATCCATATTCTTGCAGAAGCGTTAGTCTAGGTATTTTATTACTCTAGATTAACCACATCAAGTTTTTGGTGTCGTTGCCGGGGAATTGATTATGGCTTTAGAGTTAGGATAGTTTTGAATTAGGATATAGTCCTTTCTAGAGTCTTTATTTGTCTTGTATTTTTTTTTTTTTGCTTTTGTTTTCTTTCTTTTTGAGCCAATTTTTTTAACCTCTCAGAGCTTAATCGAATTTCATGTTCTTTATTTTGCGAGGTAACAAGAATGAGGTACATCCTTTGTATGCCGGTATAGCTGAAGTAAAAGATCAAATTTCCGGAATTTATTATGGAGATGTAAAGAAGCAGGTTATGGAACTTGAAACGCACCTAAAGATCTTAGACAATCAGGTTGCACAACTTGCTGCGAATTCCTCTAAACCGCAAGGAGTTCTACCGAGAAGACCAGAAGCAAACCCTTATGAGCATGTCAACGAAATTTACTTAAGGAATGGTAAGACGGTTGATCAGGCCGTTCCTTCGATTTATAAAAGGGGTGAAGCATCTATCACAGTAGTGGAAAAGGCTGTCAACAAGCTTAAGGAGAAGCTCGAGGAGGAAGAGGAGATAAAATATGTAAATCCAGCCCCGAGGCCACCTCCTTTGCCATTTCCACAACATCAACACAAGAAAATGGTAGATCAACCCAATCATTCATCATTTGAAAAGGATGAAACGTCTACTACAGCAATGGAAAAGGGTAGTAACGTTGAAGAGCACAAAAATAAACCCGAGGAGGAAGAGGAGCCAAAGTACGTAAAACTTGATCTGAGACCGCCTGATGCGCAATTGGATCGTGCGTTCACTCGGTTGTGCGCATGGATGCCTTTGAACTCGTAGACGGATACGTGCTGAAGAACGTTGGCCCAAACCTTAGTGAGACCATCCAAAACCCTTGAGCATATGCACCTCTAGAACTCTTAGGACGATAGAAGACGCCACAAGAAACCGTGGTTCGTTATTTGATAAGTCGAATCGAGCAACTCCCGGACTTGAACAATTTGTGTGAGATGAATCTCTCAATCTCAAGAACAATGAGCTAAGCTCCTTTGGTCTGTATTTGGTCCGAAAAAAATCACTTATTTTTATTATTCATGCGTGCCTCCTTAAAAAGAAAGAAGGCCAAAACAAACTTCCCACATTACACTCCTATTCAAAAGTCTAAGACTCTTATTCACCAGTAATCTTCCAAGATTTTATTCCTACTGACAATGCACAAAATAAGCCCTTAATTATAGGTGTTCTTGGTAAAATTTGAATTCAAATTTGAATTTGAATGACACAAATCCAAGACACTTCCTCTTGATGGGTCTTTGTGTGGTCCATGGGCTTGTGAGACTTTAAACCCTTCAAATGATGTTGTTGTTCAATCCCTTGGGCTTCTAAGATGTCTTGAATCTTCTCTTATAGCCTCCTGGCCCTAGATCTAGTCCAAGGCCCCTTCAACATGCTTGAAACCTCGGAATTTGTCTCTAAGTGTGCACTAGAGGTCTCGTCAGAAACATCGCCGGAATAAAAGTGACGTTCCGGTAATTATCCGGTACTCACCTGCGCCTTTGCATTGTATTGCCAAGGACGGGCAAGCAAGAGGTGACTTCCTTGCATGGGTACCACAGCACATAGGATCTCATCCTCGTATCTTCCAATCCAAAATGGTACCTGAACTTGTTTGGTGACCTTCATCTCTCCGCTATCGTGAGCCATTGGAGCTTGTATGGCTTCTGATGCTTGAGAGTGGTGAATCCGAGCTTCTCCACAAGAATGGTGCTCGCGACGATGGTACAGCTCCCACTATCGATGATGATGTTGCATATCTTGTGGATGTGACCTCGAGTGTGGAAGATGTTCTCCCGCTGTTCGGCAGCATCGTCCTTAGGTTGTGTGCTAAGGACCCGTCGTGTCACCAAAAGTTTTCCAAGTGCTGGATCCTCGTCTATCTCCTTGAAGCTTATCTCCTCTGCTTGTTGCTCTCGATCGGATGAATGATCAGACTCGATATCGACGTTTTCGAGAATGATCATGGAGCGTCAGTTTGGGAAATCCCGCGCGTAATGCCCTCGTCCGGAACACCAAAAGAAAGTGATGTCTCGGGTTCGATGTGTCTGTGGTTCGGTGCTCAGTCTCCTAGACTCTTGGATGTCGGGTCTGGGATCGGGCCTCAGTGCTCGGTCGCTTGCCCTCGATTCAGTCCAAGTTGTGGTTCGGATCGCTGTGCCTGGTCCGTGATGGGTGGTGCTCGATCTGGACGCATGTTTATGTGTGCGGGTCGCTGCTCGGCTCAGTCCGGGCGGCTGTTTTGCGAAAAACTTTGCCGCGTGTTAGAGCTGCTTCCTCCGTACCGTTGATGCCTCGACGTCCTTAGTGGCTGTCTCTCATATAATATCTCGAGATCCAGCAGCTCATTGAGTATTTGGCACCGATGTGGCTCCACTTGCTCCAAAATATTGATGTTGAGGCCCCATTTGAAGCGGTCCATGGTGGTCCGCTCGTCCTCTTGAGTTTGCGCCCTCACCATAAACTTTTGCATCTCCTTGTAATAATCCTCCACGGATAAGGATCCCTGCACAAGGAAATTCAGATTGTTACGCACTTCTTCATAATAACATGAAGGTACGTATCGACTTCTCATGATTTGCTTGAGTTGGTGTGTGGGATCAGAGTTTTATATTTTTCCAAGACTACTCTACCGCAAGTATACGGTTCGTGTAGTACAAGGGTCGAACTCTGGGGACTAACTGCAGCTTTAGAACTAAGATATCTCGAGAAGAAGATCGATCAATGGATGCGTATTGAACTAGAAAATAAAGATAAGTAAGGATGACGAAGCTAGACTAAGTAATAAGGGATATCATGGATGTCGGGAATACCGAAACATGCAATGGGTGTTTCTAGGGATCATGAAATTCGGTTTGTATCAATCGATGGGGAACTAATATCTAATCCTCTACCTAGAAAATCAACGTCACTCATCTCTCGATGTAGCGTGGAACGTCTAGATGCATGAAGAACAGTAGGGAACTATACCCCTAATGCTAGAAATGACTTGGCGTAAGCCTAAATCTCCTACCTAGGAAATCAACGTCACCCATATCCCTATGTGGTGCGGAACGTCTAGATACATGACGAACGATGGGGAATTCAACCTCTAATGTCGGATGGGAACTCGACCTCTATAAACTAAAATGACTTGGCGTAAGCCTAAATCCTCTATCTAGGAAATTAACGACACTCATATCCCTATGTAGTGCGGAACTTCTAGATGCATTAAGAACGATGGGAATTCTACCTCAATTTTTACCGTTCCGAAATAGATTAGTCGATAGGTCTCATTAATCTAATTATTCGAAGGTTCAATCACGAGACTCAAATCTAACTCTCTCAAGCCTAGACGAATCTCTAATCTCCATCAAACGTTCCTAATCTCAGTAGAATAGATCTAGTCTTATCCAAACTTGAAATCAACAACGTATGAAGGCATTAAGCGCAAATCTTTAACCTATCGAACCATTCAATTGAAAAAAACCAAAAAATAAGGATTAATAACTTAAAACATCCATTACAATGGCATCCCTAACCATGACAATAGATCTACTCAGAATACATAGAGAAGCAAACAAAAAAGAAGTAAGTGTTCGACTCCCTTATCATCCCGAGCGTTGGCTTCGGATGAATCCTTCGGATGTCCAAAGTCTTCAATCCGTGTTCTCTCCTCTTTCTTGTGTGTCTCTAGGTGTCCTCTTTTGTCTGTGCTTCATCCCCTTGCCCTAGATGGCTTGCTTTTCCTTTATTTGCCCGTTCAAACCTTCAAAAGAGGTTGTTCCGGATTAGGCGGTCCGCTCGGGCACAACCACCACCCGCTCGTGCTAGGCTCATGCCCGCTCGTGCACCACTTCCAGCCCGGTCGGGCTGGTTCTCAGTGTTTTTTTGGTCCAATTTGCAGCCCGATCGGGTGCACATACACAGCCCGAGCGGGCACACATGCCCGACCATGTTGTTCATCAGCCCGAGTCGTGCTTGCTCTCGGGGATTTTGGCTCTAATTTTGCAACCTCAGCCCGAGCGGGCTCACTCCATGCCCGAGCGTGTACTCATCCAATTGTTGTTTCCGCTCCTTTCGCTCGAGGTTTGAGTGTTCCGTTTGCTTCCATGGTCGTGCACATATCGTCTCTACTCACTTTGTCACGTTTTCGGGTTGGATTTGTCGTAATCTTTCGTGTTTGCTTCAAGTCTACGTTTCCTATGCAAAACCCGAAATAGTAGATAAAAGCCTCGAATAATCTCAAATAATCGGTCCAAGAAATCTAATCAAAACTAAACCTATGAATGATGTAAATACTACGACGGAAAACATGTTATCAGTTGCCGCCATGTGTTGACCGGTTGGTCACCGTTCATCCTTCTGAAATGGATGATTTGATCCCACCAAATAAAAGCATAGTCACTGAATTTAGCAGTGACTAGATTGATCTTTCGTTGCTCGGTGTAATCGTGGAGATCAAACACCATCTCTATGCGTCTTTCCCACTCTAAGTATGCCTTCGGATCGCTACCCCCGGTAAACATGGGAATGTCCACTCCCACATCACCATTATCATGGTCATGGAATTCTCTATCTGGTGCTCTTCCCTCTTCCCTACATCTTGCCATGAAGGGTAGGTCATCTTCATCATCGGAGGGTCCGTTTGCACCTTCCCCGCCGTATCGGCCAAAATGCAAGTTTGCATTGTGATCTTTGTCCTCTCCTAAGTCAGCTCTAGGATGTGGTTCTTGGCCTCTCCTAGGTGGTATTCCAGGCCTGACTTGATCATGATTAGGCTTGGATGAGCCGGTTCTCTCCTTTCGAGTCGCGGTTGTTGTTGTTGAGCCGTGAGGAGACGCGTGAGATCTACGATTTGCTCTTGGAGAGCTTGAATATCCTCTCATGTCACTTGAGGCTCCGGTGCTCTATTCACTGATCTTTCACTCTCGTTGGACATGATGAATTAAAGGAAATGTGACCAAAATAAATTAGTACTCACGCAAAAGAAATTGAGAAATAACCTACGCACAAACGAATTCAAGCGAAGATAATCACTCAACCTTCTTATCAAACTTAGTTCCCGATGATTGTGAGATCTACTAGGTTCCTTTGGGGTCCGTCGATGGACTGATATTAGGTTCTTTAGGACTCCCTATCTTCGAGTTCACGTTTTCAAAACGTGTTCGTCGTCCGGGTCCAAGTGCTTTGCCGTGAGTGGCGTGTTTCTCGTGTATTGAGCCGCTCTTTGATGATGAACTTAGGATGGTGTCTCCTTGGTTCAGCCTCTAAGAAATGGCCCTTTGGGCTCTTTGTTTCTACTTTTAGTTTTCTTTCTTTTTTTTCTTTTTTTAGGCTCTTTGGCTGTTTTCTTTGTTTTTCTTAGACTCCTTGGTCGTTTCTTTGTTTTTTTAAGGCTCTTTGGCCGTTTCTTTTTTTTAACTCTAAACCCTAAATGACTCCTTGGCTGAACCTACAAGAGATAGAACAACCAAATCCTTTAGGAATAAAATGAATGAGAATTGGATAGATACAACCGTGAGAACGTGGCTCTAATACCAACTGATGCGCAACTGGTTCGTGCGTTCACTCGGTTGTGCGGATGGATGCCTTTCAACCCGTAGACGGATACGTGCTGAAGAATGTTGGCCAAAATCTCAGTAAGACCATCCAAAACCCTTGAGCATATAGACCTCTAGAACTCTTAGGACGATAGATGATGCCACAAGCAACTGTGGTTCGTTACTTGATAAGTCGAATCGAGCAGGTCCCGGACTTGAACGATTTGTGTGAGATGAATCTCTCAATCTCAAGAACAATGAGCTAAGCTCTTTTGGTCTATATTTGCTCCGAAAATCACTTATTTTTATTATTCATGCGTGCCTCCTTAAAAAGAAAGAAGACCAAAACAAACTTCCCACATTACACTCCTATCCAAAAGTCTAAGACTCTTATTGACCACTAATCTGCCCAGATTTTATTCCTACTGATAATGCACGAAATAAGCCCTAAATTATAGGTGTTCTTGGTACAATTTGAATTCAAATTTGAATTTGAATGACACAAATCCAAGACACTTCCTCTTGATGGGTCTTTATTTGGTCCATGGGCATGTGAGGCTTTAAACCCTTCAAATGATGTTGATGTTCAATCTCTTGTGCTTCTAAGATGTCTTGAATCTTCTCTTGTAGCCTCCTTGCCTTAGATCTAGTCCAAGGCCCCTTCAACATGCTTGAAACCTCGGAATTTGGCTCTAAGTGTGCACTCGAGGTCTCGTTGGAAACTTCACCGGAATATCGCCGGAAAAGTGATGTTCCGGTAGTTATCCGGTACTCATCTGAAAGCTCTTTCAGTGCTGATTCCAGTAGTCTTTGTTTCATCGAATTTGAGCTTCGGGAAGGCCTCCATTAGGTGTTTTTGTACAAAGTTTCATCTCCGAGTTAGCCGGCCCGCGAATATCAGACGCGACCGTAAATCCGCAAGTCTCGTCAACGGTCTGCATATCCGCGTCCTCGTAAGCTTCACATACATCCTTGTCAGCGTCCCGCACATCCTTGTCAGTGTCCCGTGCATCCACGTGATTTTCTTTCCCGTTCGACCCATCCGTTCGATCCGTCCGTTCGAGGCTTCCTTTCTTTGTGATATCCTCATCACCGCCTCCATTGATTCCTACAACATCAACGCATGAAACGGCGGATTAGCCAACTCCCTCGATATTTGAAAAAATGATTAATCTAACACAGCAGCGGATAAGGCTATGGACATTGATGAGCATAAGAAGAAATCTGAGGAGGAAGTGGAGTTCAACTTAAATGAAACACTTGAGCAGCCGTGCGTTATCAACTTCGTGTTCCACGACGACGTCTTTGAGAAATTAGCCAAAGAAGTTCTTGAAGAAGTTGGGAGCATAGATTCTATAGAAACGACCCTCCTAGCAGCTAGTGAATGATTATATAAGGATCCAAACGAACGGTTGAACAACGAAAAAGAAGAAGGAACCCCCCGACCGAGACTTCCGTGCAACTCTAGCTAAATGCGACGCAAATCAATACATAAACAATCCCGAGATGCCTAACAGCCACACCAAACGTCCAGCACCTAATTGGAACATCGATAAGGCACCCAAGATGAAGATGAAGCCTTCACCATAAGGGCTCACGCACCAACAAATTCCGGAGACGTTGAAAGAAACGAGAGACGAACGCCTAACCGGTTTCATGGAGTGCATAACCGGACTTATGGATAGATCAACCAAATTTTTTGGACAGCACGATCTAGCCCCAACACAGGGGGACAACACGACCGGCTTAGGGAGGACATGACCGATCGTGCAAGGAATCCAACTCAACCGCGTGCTACACCCTATCGAGCACACTATGCATGCGAGATGCTACGTACACGACGACGTCAAGGACGTCCACCTAATGAGTACCACGTTTTGGTCAGGCTCATGACCTTAAACATGTCCATATCCTTTTAGTTATTTCGTTTTAATTTTTTTAGAATCGACTCTTATTCCTTTCACAAGCATGCACCTTACCAACAACCCCGATGTATCGTGCTCTATCTTTCGGATTGTGTGACTTTTGTTACAGGCTTTCCACTTCGACATCATCCACAACATAAGGAAAGATGCGTGCGCCCAGCTGCATCAACTCGGGACAGCATGCACGCATCAGGTGCATATGTTCCTATCTATTTTAGTTTTCCCCGAGTTTTTGCATGCTAGTCATTCTCTTAGGTATTGAACACCGAGACGGTGTTCCGTTCAAGTCTGGAGGGTACTCTTTGAGTGTCATGACTGTGATTAGTATTTAGATTTTGAGTTCTTCGTTTTATTTTAGATTTTATGTTAGATTAGACGCACGGATATCTAGTACGAAAAATTTCGAACTTTTGTCACCTCTATGCAACTTTCTGGAATATGGGAAAAATAATCTAGGTTGCTGAAACATACCTTCAGATATCGATTAGTTAGTGGTCGTGCATAAATCCATAGCCTATAGTTGTATTCTGTCCCCTAGGTTTCAATCCCAAGCACTTATATCTCCGAACATATCGTTGATTCTTTGTTTTGTTTCGATCGTTATATTTCCACGCATTTACACTCCGTTGTTAGTAGAATAAGTTCTATAACTATTTTAGCCTTACTTTGACATGAGTGTCTCAATATTGATGGTTTGGGTCTAAGTGGTGGGTCGAGGCTTTTTTTCTACGTCCTAAGGGTTAGAGTCGATGCGTAGTCGCAATAGCTTAATCAAAAGAAAAAAATCTGCAATGACGCAACCTCTTCACTCCGCTAAGGTTACAAGATCTTAAGAGTGTGCCAACTGGCAAACTGGGTCTAAGCAGAAGGCTGTCCTCTTCAACTCTGACGTCCTCGAAATCGAGTGCGAATTTTTAAAAAAAAAGTGTGGAAACCGAAAATAAGAAAGAGAGAGCCGAAAAAGAAAAATAATTGTTTTGAGAATGGTATCGAACTGTTTGCGCATTAGAATATGTATGGAGATCGCTTGGATGTTTTCTAGGGGTTAGTCAAATGAATTTAGGATATGTGTAGGATTGTACGGTTAATGTCTTTCGGTAGATAGGGGTCGAAATTCGGTGTGCTTAGATCTATGTTCGTGTGACGCGTTATTGTGTAGGGTGACTGACTTTCCGAGTTGTTTGTGCTAGTATCCGGTTGTTTTCTAACTCTTCTCATGCTTAGTTATAGTCTTGCTCGATGATGCGTTATCAAAGTTGAACAAATAACCTAAACTACCCGCAAGTGCACGGCACGTGTGTAGTACTTCAAGTGTCGATCCCACAGGGAATATTAGGATAGATTTTAGCACCATTTTCGCATGTATCTTATATAGAGACGTACATCTCCGATATGATTATGTGTTTCACACACCCATTTTGTTGGTTTTCAGGTTTTTAGGCGACAAGGCCTATAATGAGCTTAAAATGACGGAATCCTGATCAAAACCACATGAATTGAAGAAATATCTACTCAGAGCCAAGATCGAGCTTCAGAACCCAAAGGAACACTCGAGCACCTTGCACGACCCGGGCATAAAGGCAACGAGATCGGGTAGCCTTACCCAATCGGGCGCAAGAAGGATACCCGCTCGGGCATTAATCCATCCAATTTGCCCCGAGAGTTTACACGACTCGGGCCGCTCAACCATGCGATCGGGTGATGTCCACTCGATCGGGCACTATGATGCAACACGACCGGCCGTGCCTCTGCACGACCGGGTAACACCTGTGCCCGAGCGGACCGTGTAATCCGCAACAACCTAGATCTAACTTTCAAACGAACGGATTTAAGGAACAGAATAGATCTAGGGCAAGGGGGGCGACGAACAGGGCAAGGAAAGGCTGGAAAAACATCTGGGAAGGCTCGGGAGGCATCGGAGAAGAAGAGAAGCATCAATCCTTGCACCGGTAACACGATAGGGAAGGTCGAGGTATCGAATTCCTTAGAGTCTATCATGTATAGGATTATGTTATCTTTGTTTTCTATTTTCTCCATGAGTGAGTAGAGTCCCTACTGCGGGTAGGGATATCGGATTTGTATTGTATGAACAATGAGATCCTTAGTTGTTTCATCTATATAATTCCCGGTATCCCGTACACCTGTAGTGTTCACCATATCTGACTTTATCCCCAACCTAGTTTCGTTGTCACCACTTAGGTTAGTTTAGAAATTTAGGATCACATTCCTTTCTATCTCTTTTCCATCTTAGTTTAGTTTTATTCTTAGTTTAGCTGCTTTAGTCCCTAGAGATCGACCCTGGTACTACACGATCCGTATACTTGCGGTGAAGTGGTCTAGGAATATTTATAACTCGTGTTTACACCACACCAGTAAACACAAGTCATTTAAGCACTCAGATAAAGAATAGATAAACGAAAACGGGAAGATGCATTCAAAGATAAAGCAAAAGTGATTACGAGATAGCCATGGGCTAATCCCTTCTCCTAGAACAAACAAACTACTCGCTCATGCATCCGTAAACAATCACAAAAGAAATAGAAGGTATAAGGAACATGAAAACCAAACAAAACCGAAGTGTGAGGTTTATCTCCAATGCTCCTTGTAAGTCTACTTTGTAAGAACCTCCTTCTCTCCCTCTACTCTCTCTCCTTCGATCCCCACTGAAAACTGAGTGAATGAGCTCAACCTTTCACTCTTCTCCTCTTCTTTCCTTCCTCTTTTCTTTCCTTTTCTCCCTTTCTTTCCTTCTGGACGTTCAGTTCTTCCTTATGTTACAGCAGCCACCGATTGTTGTCTTTTCATGAGTTTCCATTCTTGAATAATTTGGGTGACGTTTCCATTAGTTCCTCCAGCGAAATATCACTTATTCATCTTCTCTAAATTCGTTTTCCTTATTGTATAAGTCCCCAACAAACTCCCATTTGTTTTAAGTCAAATTAACTTATTTTGAGTTACAGGTGACGGACGCGACCCGTGCAGGCAGGGTAAGTGACCCGCTCGGGTACGGCGCGGAAGGTCGCGCAGGATCGCGATGAGAAAAGAGGTTGCCCGCTCGAGCTCAAGGGCTGCCCGCTCGGGCTCATGGTCTGCCCGCTCGGGCTCAAGTGCTGCCCGCTCGGGCTCAAGCCCTGGGCGTGGTATTTCTTGCCCGACTCGTGCTCCATTCACTGGACAAAATAACCGTAACAAATGCCCGCTCGGGCTAGGGAGTTACCCGTGCGGGTAGTGGCTATTCCATGCTGATTCTCGTCCCGTTTGTCCCGTGATGATCCTCGATGTTGGTACTTTGTATCGTGCATGTCCTTTAGCTCTGAAATGAACCCAATACGCATAAAAATCTATAAGAACATGAAAACACGAAAACAAGTAAAACGGATACGGAATCATACGTAAAGCATCGTATATATATCATAAAAATCTCTAAAATCGTGCAAGAAATACGTATGAAAACGAGATGATCACTCGAGAACGAGCAAAGGTTCAAGTCTAGGGGAGTTTGATAACGTCTATTTTGTGATAGTATTTTCGTATATTTCATATTTAGTTTCATCATTCATTTAGATTTTACCAAGCATAAGCATCACTTAGTCATCTTTCATCGTTTTCTTGTGTTTTGCAGTGAATGGAGATATCTGAACACAAACACGAGCAAATGCTGCAAAACATGACCGTTTCACGTCAAAGGAGAAGCAATCCGTGCGGGGTCGATCCCTTCGCCCGCGCGGGCTTCATGTCTAGCAATTTCAGCACAACTCGGGCTCACCCTCAACCATTGGGGATCACCATTCACCACCCAACCCGCGCGGGGTGTCTACCTTAGCCCGCGCGAGCTCCTTATTCCAGCAAACTTAACACGACTCGAGCTCACCCTTAACCCGAGCAGACAGCCATCCTCATGCTCAGCCCGCACGGGACGTGTCTGCCGCCTGCAAAAACCAGAAAAGGAAAGTCGGAAAATAAGAAAAGGAAAGTGTTAGCCGTCTACACTAAAAGGAAATATGATTAGAGAAGAGGAATGGGAGCCACATGGCTGGAAAATAAAGAGGAAACGTTGACAATTACACAAGAATGGAAATGAAAGGGATTGTAACACTCGGAAAAGGAAAAGTGCAGTTGTTGTATGAAATAGGAAATTCCAGCCGTAGGAGAGGAAGGAAAGGGGACGACCAAAGAGGAAAGAAGAGAGGAAAGTAAAGAGGAAGAAACGGGGCAAAAGGGAGAGTTTTAGTTGGAAAATTTAGACAGAAAGAAAGGGAGAAAACAGAGCATACACAGAGAGAGAGTAGAGAGACAGCAGAACGCACACGAAGACAAGGACAGAGCGACGAAGCCGGATCATGGAGGAGCTGGTGAAGACATCGGTACTGGAATAGGGAGTAATCTCGTTCTTTATCCATGTTGAAGATAGTTTTCTTTTGTGTTTTGTTTTCTAAGCTCATGTCCGAGTAGGTCCATAGCCATAGGTTATAGAGCTTTGCTGATATGTAACGAAGTCTTGTTCTTAATGCTTGGTGGTTCTTAATGCTTTCGTTTCTATACGCCACTGAAATGAATGATTTTGGTATTTGATTGTTTTCAGAATGATTGATTGTTTTTAATGCTCTCGTTCTTGTACGCCACTCGAATGAATGAATGATTATAGAAATCTAATTAATCTACGTCAGGGGATTAGAATTTGTAACTTAGCCATGATTTAGGGTTTAATCGATTTAGAATCTACACCAGGTTGATCGATTGAATTTAGGGATTAGGATAGCAGTCATAATGCGACTAGTGGGTGAGATTACGTAATCGGGAGATTGGTAGTACGCACTCTAGGTAGTGGACAAGTCTACGCCAGTCAGTTCCTATATTAGAGCTTGAATTTCCTAAACTCGTGATAATATCTAAGACCAATGATCATGTTAGAACTTCATTGTATCATCATGCATCTCTCAAAACATGTGGTATCTAGTTAATTGAATTTAAACTGTTAATTAGTTATTTTAGTTTTATTTTTATTCCAAAGATTCATTGATTTTTACCATTCTATTCAATAGTTTACTAGCTTTAGAGTTGCATCAATTCCTTTTTTTCGATCCTGGTACTATATGATCGGTATTCTTACGGAAGCGTTAGTCTAGGTATTTTATTACTTGAGATTAACCACATCATTGTTCTTTATTTTTTATGTTTAATGCATGGTTTACTCTTTCAATTTTTATGGGCACTTTCAATTGATAGTCACTTGGAATAATTTAGATACAAATTTCAAATTAATCAATATCGTATGCATTAGGAATGATGATATTGAACGATAATGCATTCGACATGTAAGCCTTTAGATGGAGACATCAATGATTGAAGTGATTGAATAAGGATCTAGACTTTGAGATAATGTAGATCTATTTATATGCATACAATATGTAAGTCATTAAATAGAGACGTCAATTATTGAAATGTTCGAATAGGGATCTAGATTTTGAGAGAAGGTAAATTGATAGAAGATGATTGAATTCTCCAATAAAAACAAAGTATATTTTCTAAAATCCTTAATGAAAAAAATATACCTAAGAAACATTCTCAAACCTAGAAGTATTGTCTCGTTGTTTATAAGTGTAAGTATAGTTTATTTTACTTGCACGTATTAGATAATAGATACAACCATATTTTTTGTGGTTCATGACCAATAATATAAATTTTTCTAAGCTTTTGAGTTCAATCCTAGTACTACATGATCCATATCATTATGGTAATGTCTAGTCTATGTATAGATTATTAAAATTTGAGATGCATTAGATCACACCTAAGCAACACATCACCAACAATGTTTCGATTTATTTGAGTTTCTTTTTTGGTACGTTTGTTTTTCTTTATTATAAAATCTTTACATTTTGCCTAAGTTTTTACCATCTCTATTACACAAGTACCAACATAGATTGATTGTTTCTAACAAAGATATTGATTTTTATATGGTCATCATTATTGGTGTATGTGTTTTCTATAATGTTGCATGTGTATACTTGATGAGGATGAAATTATTCAAAAACGGAAAGGCGTTAAATAGATCATCTTTTTCGTATGAAGAAGTAACCATGAGGGACATATATATCGAACTAGACATTATGTTGATGAGAATTGAAATTTGGCTAGCAAGATATTAACATTTAGTACTTTGCCTCCCACTTATAGGAGCTTATTTTCACATAAGATGAAGTGCACATATATTGAACCTTATTGTGCAAAGTAGATTAGAAGTGATCAAATATTCCTTTGAAGAGATTATAGAAAGCCTAAAATGTTTAAGAGAATCAGAGGCGAGGTAGAAAACACTTGAGGAATGTGCAGAACAACAAGGAATTGAGATTGGATTTTCTTTGTATATGAATGTTAGTACTCATCAAAATTCAACTCATACTATGCTTGACAGCGCTTTTACGTATCTGAATATTTTTCAAGTCTTGTGATGATTGAAAAACATTATACGGATAAAGAATGTAATAACGGAGAAACGATATGAGACGTCTAAAAGCCGTTTGTAGAAATTACTAATTTGATATCGAGTTCAACATATCCAACTGTCAACATATACTTCATGAAGATTTGGAAGATTGAAATGCTTTTTAAAGCGTATAAAGAAAGTGAATATGAAATGTTAAGAGAGGATGGTAGAAAATATGCAATTGAAATTTAATCATTATTGGGATTCTTGTGGTTGCATTCTCTCTATAGAAATTATTTTTGGTCAAAGAATGAATATGCAATTGTTGAAATATTGGTATGATTTTATTGATGAGGAGATCTGTCAGCTTAAAATCATGAAGTTATGAGTAAGATGTATTTACCTTTCGACGAGTACAAAGTTGAATATGGGGTTTCTAAGATTTCCACTACTCGAGACAAGTGCCAAAAAAATACAGAGTCAGAGATTGACTTATTTTGATATAAATTTAATAAGTATTTTTTTAAAATTCAATATCATCATTTCATTATTGGTTTCTTTTTATAATAATGTTCAATAGTTGTATTTTATAGCATATTGCCAATTTTGGCAATAAAGTAACTTCTTCGGATGATGGATTAGGATCTGATTTAGATAGATATTTAATAATCATAAGATAAACTTTCGTCAAAGCTCTAATTTGGATATCATGCATTCTTTTAAAGATCGAGGTTTAATTAGCGTTAATAACATCTATCATTCTAAGCGCTCCTATTATTACTCTAACTTTGAAGTTTTAGTGCTAATTCTGAGGTGCTCAACATTTATAGAAGCCGTTTGTTTCTTTTCAATGTTCAAACATTGATTTATGTCCAATCGTGATTATTTGACTCTAGCAAAGATGGTGAGTATAAAATTTTAAATATTTTAATTCTACTGATAAAGGTTTAATTTCATAATTTATTTTTATATCATTCTGCTATTTTAAATTTTTTTGAAGAATGTGGATAATGAATTGGGGTTCGGAATCCGACATGTCATGACTATAGTTACGACAAAGATAATCCACAATTGATTGAGTCTAGAAGTTTTGATTGGTGTATTTTGATTTTATTATGTAATACTTTTTTATATTACTTTGGCTTGACACTTTTTCATTTTGCATAGTATTTTTATTATATATATATATATATATGATGTAATGAAAAATTATATTTAGTTTTGAAAAATATTAGATTCTAGAGAAATTAAAAATGTTAGACTTTCGGCTCGAATCGAGCTCGTTCAAAGCCTGACAGGTCGGGAGACGGGCCTAGCATTCTAGGAAGATTAAATTTTGGACCAAGCTGGCCCAAGCTTTTTTCTCGTGGGCTCATCATGTCTTAGTTTGGGTCAGGGCGTTTGACATCCTTAGTTGATATCATAACCACCTAGAAAAGATTTTTCGTATAGCGTGCACTTGATATGAAATTGGGCCTTCACGGTTATTTAAGGTTGATAAACCCAAAAAAGAATGGTGGACATTATGATTTATCTATAAGAGAAAAAGTTATTGGTTTTCCTATTAGAGAACGTTCATCACCTTCTCGAGAAAGAGAAGCTGCCTTACAGCTTAAACCCTCAGGTCAACATTTGTTGATCAGTTATCTTCATTGTTTTTCATGAGTTTATAATATGTATTGTTGTTTCACTACAACAAATATTGGTTCCACTAAGATATACTCTACATTGGTTCATCGTTAGTGACAATGAGGGAGTTTGATGCTTTTCAAATATAAAGACAATTATCAGAAGGGGAGACACTCATAAATGAGTTTGTCTATTCCTACAGTATGTGGATATATACACTCCCATTGATAGAAGATAATACAATGGAAAATCAATAGAAGCTAGTTCTAAGCTTTACAATAATTTTTTTTTATGTAGTTGGAAAGTGCAACGAAGTGCTAAAGTTATAAAAAAAATAATTATATTGTCGTCTTCATTTAAAGTTGGAAAAAAGATATATGGTTGAAATCTACCACAATGCAATGATTTTATGTAGATGGTATGATGACCCTAAGCTTTTTGTAACAATTATGGCAAAACCAAAATGGAAGGAGATCTTCAATCACCTTGAGTCTTACGTCGGAGGAGTTGTAAACAAATACCTAATATTGAGCGCCGTGTATTTATGTTGAAATGAAATATTGTTTTAGTATACCTCAATGATAGAATTTTTTTCCCATAGACTATAGCAGGTATTGAATTCAAAAATTCCTATGAACAATGACTTATTCAATTATCATTAGTAAATTAAAATGTTTTCAAAAAACCTCACAAACACAATTTTTATTGCAATGATATACATTATTGAATTCCAGAAGCATTGCATACTACATGCTTATATTCTTATATGGTTTTAATTAATGTACAAGAGTCCATCAACAGAAGATATTGATAGGTTCATCCGAACCGGATGGCCTAATAGAGAAAATGACAATGAAGGATTACAATTGGTTCGATAACATATGACGCATGACACATGTGGTTTAGATAGACCACATTCACCATGTATGAAAACTAGTGCGTGCATAAGAAATATTGTCAACCATGCATCGAGTACACAAATCTTGACAATTATGGTTGTGCTTTATACAAATTCACATTAGACGACTCAAAGTTTGCAATGAATGGTAAGTTTAAAATAGACAACCGATATGTTGTACCTCATAACTTAAAAAATGTCAAAAATTATATGGCACATATCAATGTTAAGTAGTGTAACAAATCAAATGCAAGCAAATATCTATCCAAATACATCATAAAAGGAATTCAAAAAGCGTCTTATTTATAAAAAGGGTGACCAATAATGTTGGTCCTTCCTGTGTGAAGAAAGCCTCAATCATGGAAATAAATAAAATATTTAACTACCTCAAATACGGGTATCTATCTTCGTGCGAATTTGTTTGCACGAAATTTTCATTTAACATACATCACCAATACCATATGTGAGAAGATTAGTGTTGCAGCTTAGAAACTAAATGTGAGAAGATTAGTGTTGCAGCTTAGAAATTAACACAATTTGACATTTGAGGACTCAATATATCTACAAATAATCCTTACAAAACCAGAAATTAAAGAGACAATATTTATGGAATGAATGAATACAAACAAATTGATAGAAAACCATGGGAATTAACATACATTTAGTTTCCAACGATATTCGTGTAAAACAGTACAAACAAGTTTTGGTATCCTACAAAAGAAGGCTTCACAATTGCTAAACATCCATCTGGAGACAGAGAATTGTACTACATTATATGATGTTACTCAATGTTATAAAAGGGTCTAGCACTTATAGTGACATTAAATTGATTGATAATGTCATATATAACAGCTTCAAATATATGGGTATAGCGAACGGATTATTGGATGGAGATATCAAATGATGTCAAGCTGTGAGTGAGGTCGCAAAATGGGCGATGCTCACTTAGTTACGTCCTTTGTTTGATACACTATTACTATATTGCAAAGTGAGTAAAACGTGTGACCTTTTAAACGATTGTTGAACGTTCCTTGCAGAACACATCCTACTAAAGATAAAAAAATGAGAATTTAGATTTTATGATCTACATTGGAAGAAGAAAGAAAATCAAAGTTACACTTTTATTGAGCTCGAGCAACTACTTGAAAAAAAAAGGAGCCATTGTGAGACTATCATGACATGTCACAACCAGACAAAAGCATACTACGAGAAATCATTAATACTGTTTTATGACAATGATTGTAGATAAATTTGAAACAATTGAAAATCTACGAGGTAATTATAGATTCTATTGTGAAAAAATAAGGAAAGTATTTTTTGTGTAAGGTCTAGGTGGAATGAGGAAAATATACAGGAGGCAGAACAACTCATTCTCGATTGGAGGAATATCAAAAATACCCTCATAGGGCTAAAACACTTCAAAAATACCCTTGTAAATCTGATGGGAAAAATTAGAGAAATTACATATGTGTCCTTATATTTTGTTAGTGAAAAATACATACGGATGAGGGAAACGCAAATTTGAGAGGAGGGAAAGATACATTTGAGAGGAGGAAAACAAAGTTGAGAGCTATTTCCTTCCATTTTCGAGCGATTTCCTTCAATGTTTGAGCGATTTCCTTCCATTTTAAGCGTTTTGCAGCAATTTTCGAGCAATTTTCAACGATGTTTTAACCATTTTCAGCTATTTCCAGTGTTTTCAATGATTTTGAGCAATTTCTAGCGATTTTCGGTGAATTTTAGCAATTTCCGGCGATTTGTAGGCGATTTCTGGCGGTTTCTGGCGATTTTGGGTCGCACTGGGTCACAGGGTCGAACTGGGTCGCAGGGTCATAGGGTTGAACTGGGTCACAGGGTCGCACTGGGTCATTTGGTCGAACTGGGTCGCAGGGTCACAGGGTGGTAGGGTCGGATTGGATCGCAAGGTCACAGGGTCAGACTGGGTCGCAGGGTCACAGGGTCGCAGGGTCGGACTGGGTCACGGGGTTGAACTGGGTCGCAGGGTCACATGGTCGGATTGGATCGCTGGGTCGCAGGGTCGAACTGGGTCGCAGAGGGATTTTGGGAATATCAACATATATAAAGGTAATTTTGAAGTTAAAAAAATTCGGGAATGGTCTTTTTGAAGTGTTTTAGCCCTACGAGGGTATTTTTTTAAAGTAGCCCCTTCTCGATTCAAAATCTCTCTTAATTTGCATGATGGTTTAACGTGTGACGTAAAGAAAGGATCAATGCTAGCAGAATTATTGATAAGAACAGAATCTATTATACAGGACGAAACACCGATGGTACACCGAAATTAATTTGCAAAATTATATCGCATTTTAAAAGATATCATATGTATTAGTGACAAGAGAACGAATGATAAATCATTTAACGAGAAAACAGTTTTACTACGGCATTATTTTCAACATATTTTAGTGATTATTCAAAGAAACCGAGCTGATTCTATCGTAATAAAAATTAGTTATTTTCACCTGTGGCAATCATGTTGCATGTATATTTTAGCACAAAACATGTGTCTCCAACCACACGTAAGGAGTTTGCAAAATTGTTATAGCATGTTGGCAACAACACGAGACATAATATGAATACGCATGATAATAAGTACAATAAAGGGGACAAAATCCTAATAGACAAGGAATTGTTACTTGAAATCAAAGTGATACATTACACTCCACTGCAGATACAACATATATGTATTATCATAAGTTGTATAATAATGATGTAAATAAATTTTTATCAAAAAATTAGGGAAGATGACAGAAAACTTAAACTCAAATATAATTATAATTGATTGTTCTCTTATAATTGATTGGCATTCGTTCTACTCTATGTAGTATTTAAACTCTCTTGTGTTCACTATTTTATCAAAACATATATTATATTTAAAAGACGATTATCTAATAATGATATTCATGAATATTAACCAAAAATAATGTATTTGTAATGGAATACAATTAATTATCATTCACTTAACAACAAGAAAGTCTAGAGTCTTATATGTAGAAATTACTACGAGAATAAATGTACACAAATATTATGTTTTTACTTTGTCAAGCTTTTACTTTCTTTTATAATATTTTGTTATAAATGTATTGTTATTTTCGTAAATGATAGAATTGTATCAACAGTTTATCTAGACAAGTCGTAGTATTTACCTACATATTATGATTTTCTAGTTCTGCATTCAACAGATCAAATATGAAATCCATTTGTACACATTTAAATACACGATATGTCATCTACAACTTAGTTATATTTATAGAATGCATGCATATTTAATATATAAAAATGCACGAATATTTAATACAACTCATATCTTTTTTAAATAGTACATTTACAATTATATCTTTTTTAAATTATACTTTTACAATTTGTAAATAATTATGTATTATGATTATTTACGTAACGATAAATTTAAATTACTATTCAGTTTATATAAATATTATAGATTTATAGAAGAATATGATGAAGAATAATAAGAAATAATGATTGAGAATAGAGTATACGTAGAATAGAACCAAGAGATGAGAAGGAATTCTTCTCTACTATCTACAATGATTATACGTGATGCACTATATAGATAATACAAGGAAATCTATAACATGGAAATAAGAATAGAAAGGAAACTAATGTACCAAGGAAAAGGAAAGAGGGGAGTTAATTGTCGTGATTGCAGAAGATCTCACAGCTGTTGCAAGGGGAAGGTTCTGGAGCTTTCCTTAGACAATACGATGGAGATATGTCTTGAATAACACATATTTCCTTTCTTCATGAGCTTCCTAATATGAGAGATATGCTACAATTAAGTTTCCTTAACATTCCCCCTCAAGTTCGACACGGATCAAGAGACATGGAGTGAAGCCTCGTTAAAACCTTACTAAGAAAACCCAGTGGGACAAAACTTGGTGAAGGAAAAAGTGTACTATCACGGATCATGCTCGAAAGTGTGATTAGTCGAACTTGGACTCTTGGAAGGCTTGTGTAAGTCGATCAAGCCAATCCGTTGTTGTAGACTCTTGCAAATCTTGTCATTGGTGGCTTTGGTAAACAAGTCGGCCAATTGGTCCGAGCTTTTGGTGTACGTCATTGCTATAATCCCAGCTTTATCTTCTCACGAATGAAATGACAATCCACTTCAATGTGTTTCGTCCTTTCATAAAAAACTGAATTCTTGGCGATGTGAATGGTCGCTTGGTTGTCACAATGCAAAATTATAGGCCCCGTGGTTTTGATCCCCAAGTTTCGAAGAATTGCTCGCAACCAGATCAACTCACACGTAGTGTTCGCCATACTTTGATATTCTGCTTCAGCACTAGATCTTGCCACCACATTCTTCTTCTTGCTCTTCCATGTGACCAGGTTTCCTCCCACGAATGTCCAGTACCCAGACATCGACTTGTGATCTATTCTATCCCCTGCCCAGTTGGCATCGCAGTACCCGACTATTGTGGTGTCTCCATTGCATTCCATCCAAACGCCTTTGCCCGGTGATCCTTTCAAGTATCCTAGGATCCTTTCTACCATACTCCAATGATGCTTCCTAGGAGCATGCATATGTTGGCTAACTTGTCCCACAGCAAAACTAAGATCCGGTCTTATGATGGTTAAGTAGATGAGCTTCCCCACGAGCTGTTGATACTGAGACACATTGGCAATTAATTCTCCTTCACGATGATCTTTAAACTTCTCTTCTATCAAAGTTTTGGCTGGTTTGTCTCCCAATTTTCCTATCTCACTCAAAATATCGAGAGTATATTTCCTTTGGGACAAGAACAAACCGTTAGTAGTACAAGTAACTTCAATACCAGCCTCACTCTGCCTGAACCCGTGGTTAGTCAGGGCATCATGTAGCTTATAGTACCATGCACGTGGAGATTGATTAAGACCATAAATGGATTTCTTGAGTTTGCAGACAACGCCTTTGTCAGCGGAGTATCCCGGCGGTTGTTGTATGTAGATCTCCTCGTCAAAATCGCCTTGGAGGAACGCATTTTTGACGTCCATCTGCCATAAATTCCATTGAAGATTGATAGCAACAAATAGAATGAAGACGTACCGTGTGAAGTTTGGCGACATGAGTGAAAGTCTCGGTGTAATCTTCACCGAATGTTTGGGTGAAACCTTTGGTCACGAGTCTAGCCTTATATCGTTCTATGGAGCCGTCGCTGTTATACTTGATATTGAAGATCCACCTACACCCCACTGCCTTTTTGTTTCATGGAGAGGAACTGTATCCCAGGTTTCATTCTTTTTAAGTGCTGTGAGCTCATCCGCCATAGCCTGTTTCCATTCGAGATGGTTTTTGGTTTCGTTGTATGTCCTTGGTTCGAGGGCTAGCTCTAGTTTGCTTAGGAAGGCTTGATGATGGGACGGTAGTTGAGATAAGTCACAGTATTGTTGAATCGGATGGGCCACGGCCAGACCATTGTACCAGAATTTTTTGTTAATCCAATCGGTGGTCAGAGTGCGAGTGCGGGTGCTTCAACGAGGAAGCACGACTGCATACTATTCTTTTTCAATGATAGCTTCCTTAGACTGGTTTTCATCACCAGTGTCATCACTCATCTGCAAAGCAAGGGTTAGTCATAGTGTCATTTGATTCAGCCATACCAATGGGGTCCGAAGTGAGGTGTTCGGATGAGTCTGTAGCTGGGGCAGGAAGCAGAGTCTCAGGAGCACATGTTGAGGACGGAGGGAGCTCCGTTGGAACTGGCGGTATGGCTGGGTTTGAGATAACATCGACAGCGGAGATCGGCTCATCATTTGCAGCTTCGATTGATTGTGTCATGTTCTCCGCGAGTCGTGGAGGCGTCAAAGAATTTTTCTCGGTGGGGGACCTACCCTCGGATGACTGATCTCTGTGCTGCAAGTGAGAGACAAAATAGCGAAGAGAGCTACTAAAATCATGAGGAGTAGATAAGTTTTGACCAGTTCGATGTATCGTAAAATGCTCTCGTCTCATCAAATTTGACATCTCAGGAGACTAGGACACGCCGAGATTCGGGCTAAAAGCATTTATACCCTTTTTATGTAGGGATGTACCCGAGAAGCATGCACTTCACGCTCTTAGGTTCAAGTTTGGTACGTTGGTTGTCTGCAAAAAAGACGTAACACACGCATCGAAACATTCTAAGATAGCTAAGGTCAGGTTTTGATCCATTTAGTACCTCATAAGGAGATTTGTCGTGAAGTACTCTCGTCGGTAAGCGGTTGATAATGTGACAAGCCGATAGAACTGCATCTCCCCAAAAACGTTTAGGAACATTTTTCACAAACATTATTGTGTGGGAAACTTCCATTAGATGGCGGTTTTTGCGTTCTGCGACTCCATTTTGTTGGGAAGTGTGAGTGAAGGAGTTAATCAAGTTATCCATGACAAGATCATGGAAAAGGATGTTGTGAACCGAGACGTAATGGTAACCTGGGACGCGGCCTGGCGAGACGCGGGTGAGCGAGACGCGACCAGATCGGACGCGGCTGATCAAGTTGCACATCTCGCTGCAAGTTCCTTTGAACCACAAGAGGTTCTAACGGAAAATTTAGAAAGGACGCGGCCAGACAGGACGCGAAGGAGTGGGACGCGGCCGACCAAAGTGCAAAGGAGCGGGACGCGACCAAGCCGGACGCGACCAAACAGTGGCTGATCAAGTTGCCAACTTCAGCGGACAAGAAAATATCGAGGAGCTGGCTTTGCAGGCTGAAGCAGGCGATAGGATTGCAGCCTATGGATGGTAGAAGATGCTCAGGACAAGGACGGGGCGTGAAAGAACGTGAAGGCCTCGAAATCATCGTGAAGACCTTGCACCAGAGTCACAGGTGCAGGTTGCTATTTTTTGCCGGGAACAAGGTGTTCTTGGAATATGTCAAAGTTGACTATTTTTAGGAACTATCGAACAAAAGTTTTAATTGCATTCCTGAGCATGTTTTTGATGTTTTGTTTAATGCCTAAGGGCATATATGTAACGGATTTTATGAAATGAAAGGTGAGACCATTCAGAAATTTTTCAGAGTTCATTCTAATCTTTTTCTCTCATTTGTTCTCTCAATTCTCTTGCATTCTGAGTGAGTTTCGATGTTCATTCTTTTATTTACATTTACGTTTCCACAAACAAGAAGATAGATGGATAAAGTGAACTCAAATTAAGCAACTAAATGTTTGCTGAAGTTCACTAAAAACAATATTTTACAATAGTGAGGACACGAAGTTTGATGAACTATGCCCTCATCGTCAAGAAACTTGCATATTGATGGTTTATGTATTCTCCTCCGTTGTCGGTGCGTAGGCACTTGATTCTTGTGTCATATTGAGTTTGTATGTGTCTGAAAAATTTGACAAAAGCATCAAATACAACCGTCTTAGAATCGAGCAAATAAAGCCGTGTATACTTTGATTTTTCATCAATGAAGCTCAAAAAATATTTCTTTTGGTCCCGAGAAGCACACGGGGCTGTCCAAACATCGGAATGAACTAGATCAAAGGTTTTATTATAAATAGAATTCGAGATGGGAAACATGGTTCTACAATGTTTTCCTAGAATACATGCCTCACACTTTTCATGATCATATAGCAAATTCGAAAATAAAATTTGAAGAACTTTAGAATGAGTATGTCCTAGTCTAGCATGCCAAACCGATGCATTGATTTTACTAGAGATAGATGATAAAGCCGAATGACTAGACGAAAGAGGTAAAGGTTATCCATGGAGCTCTTCGAGAATGTAAAAGCCATTCTTGAGGGTTCCTTGTCCGATGATACATTTTGTTTCAATATCCTGCATCCAGAATTTGTTAGAATCAAAGCAAACGAGACAATTGAGATCACGTGCGAGTTTGTGAACTGATAAAAGAATATTGAAAAAATTAGGAACATAGAGAGCAGTAGAGTATTTATCAAGTAACTTAAACTTCCCTATGCTTTTGATGGGTATGTGATTACCATCCGCTATAGTCACACTTCCAGCCGAAATATTCATATTAGCAATGAGATCTTTATAGTGTGCTTTGATAACATGTTATCCGTCGTAGTATTTACATCATTCTTAGGTTTAGTTTTTATTAGATTTGTTGGACTTTACCGATTATTTGAGTTTATTCGAGGCTTTTATCTACTCTTCCGTGTTTTGCGTAGGAAACGAAAACTTGAAGCAAACACGAAAGATTACAGCAAATCCACCCCGAAAACGTGACAAAGTGAGTAGAGACGATATGTGCATGACCATGGAAGCAAACGGAACACTCAAACCTCGAGCGAAAGGAGCGGAAACAACAATTGGATGAAAACACGCTCGGGCATGGAGTGAGCCCGCTCGGGCTGAGGTTGCAAAATTAGAGCCAAAAATCCCCGAGAGCAAGCACGACTCGGGCTGATGAGCAACATGGTCGGGCATGTGTACCCGCTCGGGCTGTGTATGTGCACCTGATCGGGCTGCAAATTGGACCAAAAAACGCCGAGAACCAGCCCGACCGGGCTGGAAGTGGTGCACAAGGGGGCATGAGCTCAGCACGAGCGGGTGGTGGTTGTGCTCGAGCGGGCCGCCTAATCTGGAACAACCTCTTTTGAAGGTTTGAACGGGAAAATAAAGGAAAAGCAAGCCATCTAGGGCAAGGGGACGAAGCACAGACAAAAGAGGACACCTAGAGACACACAAGAAAGAGGAGAGAACACGGATTGAAGACTTTGGACATCCGAAGGATTCATCCGAAGCCAACGCTCGGGATGATAGGGGAGTCAAACACTTACTTCGTTTTTGTTTGCTTCTCTATGTATTCTGAGTAGATCTGTTGTCATGGTTAGGGATGCCATTGTAATGGATGTTTTGATTTATTAATGCTTGATTTTCGGTTTTGTTCAATTGAATGGTTCGATAGGTTATAGATTTGCACTTAATGCCTTCATACGTTGTTGATTTCAAGTTTGGATAAGACTAGATCTATTCTACTGAGATTAGGCACGTTTGATGGAGAATAGAGATTCGTCTAGACTTGGGAGAGTTAGGCTTGAGTCTCGTGAATGAACCTTCGAATGAATTATATTAATGAGACCGGTCGATTAATCTATTTAGGAACGGTAATAATCGAGGTAGAATTTCCATTGTTCTTAATGCATCTAGAAGTTCCGCGCTACATAGGGATATGAGCGACGTTGATTTTCTAGATAGAGTATTTAGGCTTACGCCAAGTCATTTCCATTTATAGAGGTCGAGTTCCCATCCGACATTAGAGGTTGAATTCCCCATCGTTCGTCATGCATCTAGAACTAGAAGTTCGAATAGAGATATGGGTGACATTGATTTCTTAGGTAGGAGATTTAGGCTTACGCCAAGTCATTTCTAGCATTAGGGGTAGAGTTCCCTACTGTTCTTCATGCATCTAGACGTTCTGCGCTACATCGGAATATGAGCGACGTTGATTTCCTAGGTAGAAGATTAGATATTAGTTCCCCATCGATTGATACAAACCGAATTTCATGATCCTTAGAAACATCCATTGCATGTTCCCGTATTCCCGACACCCATGATACTTCTCATTGCTTAGTCTAGCTTCGTCATCCTTATTTATCTTTATTTCATATTTCACTATTCATCTATTGATCGATCTTCTTCTCGTGACATCTTAGTTCTAAAGCTGCACTTAGTCCCCAGAGTTCGACCCTTTTACTACACGAACAGTATACTTGCGGTAGAGTGGTCTTGGAAATAAATAAAACTCTGATCCCACACATCAGAGAGCAGTAGAGTGTTTATCAAGTAACTTAAACTTCCCTATGCCTTTGATGGGTATGTGATAACCATCCGCTATAGTCACACTTCCAGTCGAAATATTCATATTAGCAATGAGATCTTTATCTTTAATCATGTGTGTGCTTGCACCCGAATCAACTATAATGTGATGTTTAATGTTAGCAAAAGAAGCGATGTTAGCGGGATCTTTAATCTCAGTTTTTGATTGATTTGTCATTTGAATGACTTTGTTGAACATTTGCTCAAGGGCTTCCATTGTAACATATGTTGGTTGAGATGTTTGATGAGCCGTCTCCAAAGAAGCTGAGGAGTGCTTTCCTTTTGCCCGGAGATGGGGATGGAGAATCCAACAAACATCTTTGGAGTGACCCTTCCTCTGACAATGATCACAAAAATATGTTTCTTGTCACCTTTTGGCTTGTTAGGTCCCCCGAGACCGTTGGTGTCCTTGCTGAAGTGGGAAAGTTCGGAGGTATTTCTGAACAATCGCTGAGAGCCCTCCTCCTTTTGAATCTGCATGAATACATCTTCAAGGGAGGGAAGCTTCTCGTACCAAAGGATGTGATGAATGAGGTCGTTGTAAGAACCATTGAGTGCAAAGAGAAGAGTGAAGACTCTTTCTTGTTCCTTTCGAGCCGCAATCTCTTGTGGATCCACCGTGGTTGGACGAAGCTCGTCTAATTCTGTCCACAATGCTTGCAGAGTACCGAACAAAGTTTTTGGTGATGTTTCCTCCTGCTGGACAGATCTGAGTTGCTTTTGAATCTCAAAGATTCGACTGAGATTGGAGCGGTTTCCATACACACGTTCAAGTGTGTTCCACAGATCCTTTGTTGTAGCAGCTCTGTGATATGAGATTAAAATTGACTGCTCTAGAGAGCTCTGAATTATGGAGAGAACGGTTTGATCCTCTTGATACTATTTTCCAGATTTTTCGTCAGAACTCGACTTCTCCTTCGTTGGCAGCATACCGGCGACATGACTCCACAACCCACGACTACTGATAGCAGTTTTTGCGAGGCTGGACCAGATGGTGTAATTGTCACCGGTGAGCACAATGAGAATTACCTTCTGATTTAATCCTTCCATGATTACCCGACATAGAAGAATAATCTGGCGTCGAAACGATAGAATAAAAATTTGCGGAAGTCTGAGAATGACTGAATCACTTCAGCTCTGATACCATATAGATTTCTAGAAGAATATGATGAAGAATAATAAGAGATAATTATTGAGAATAGAGTATACGTAGAATAGAACCAAGAGATGAGAAGGAATTCTTCTCTACTGCCTACAATGACTATACGTGATGCACTATATAGTTAATACAGGAAAATCTATAACATGAAAATAAGAATAGAAAGGAAATTAATGTACAAAGGAAAAGGAAAGAGGGGAGTTAATTATCGAGATTGTAGAAGATCTCACAGCTGTTGCAAGGGAAAGGTTCTGGAGTTTTCCTTAGACAATACGATGGAGATATATCTTGAATAAGGCATATTTTCTTTTTTCATAAGCTTCCTAATATGAGAGATATATTACAATGCAGTTTTCTTAACAAATATGATGTTCAAATGGACAACTCTTCTGAAACAAATAGTAAAAAATTTGTCATCGCCCAGGCATTCGGCGGTTTCCTATCTAATCGCTTGTTAATACAAATGTAAATTTTTAATTAAAAAAAGTCCCAAACGTTTAAAAAAACTACAACTTCTAAACCGGATACCATCTTTACCGAACCGAACCAATTAAATAACAAATTGGACTTGACGAAAAATGACTAATTCGAACCAGAGTCTAATCGATTCTCCAATTATCTAAAGATAATCTTATAAAAAAACAAAACAAAGAAAAGGAAAAATGGCCGCACTGTATCCCAAATATACTATCTGAGCGAAACATATACTCTTGCACGTTTAGAAGTAAATCTTATTATATAAAAAGTTTTACAATACGATAAATCCCTTAAGTTTAAAATTGACAGTTTACCATTGTGTTCATCAGTGTAATCTTTTTATCCTGCGTTGGAAGAAACTTCAGAAACTCGAAGATAATAAACCTGATTCAGGGATGAACAGGGTAACGATCCGCGCAATCGACCCAAGGATTATTCCTCACCGGCTTCTTCACCTTCTTCATCGCTTTCCAAACCACACTGTTGCACTTAAAACCTGACCCGAACGCGATCTGCCAAACCCTATCGCCTCTCTTGACATGTTCCTTGGCCTCCAAGTAAGCTAATTCATACCAAATGCTACTGCTTGATGTGTTGCCAAATCTATGTAATGCCATCCTTGAAGCTTCCATGTTCTCGTGTTTGAGACCGAGATTCTTTTCAAGCTCGTCGAGGACGGTTTTGCTTGCGGCGTGGAAGCAAAAGTGCTCAAAGGCGAGCTTGTAGTCGGGAATGTAGGGTTTGTTGGCCGAGGCGGATGATGACTTGGTGAGGGCCGAGGAGGTGGTTTCAGAGGTGGTGACCGCCATGGGGAAGAAGCTTTTTCGGCGGAGTAAGGCCGCAAAGAAGAGGAGCTGCTCAGAGAAAGGAAGGACAAGTGGACTAAGAGTGGTGATGTTTGTCTTTAGAGCTTCTCCTCCTACTTCCATGAGGTCTTTGCTTATTTTAAGACCCTTGAAGCCTTGTTCATCTTCTTCTTGGTACACACTCCTGTTATCATTACCAGGTTTATCGAATATAATATATATATATATATATGTGTGTGTATGTATATAGGTCTTTACGTATATGAGAAAACAAACCTGAAGCTGCGGTTGTCGGCGCCCTTATGCGTCCGTACAATATGCTCAAGCCTATACTTTGCCCGGCGAAAATCACGGCGGCGATTGGATAACAAGAGGGCGGAGCAACCCATCCTAAAGAAACAGTTGGGTATCAACATCGATCGGTCTCTCCCGACATACCAATTATAACCAACCATCTCGGTGCTAACCACAAGCGCGTAACTATTTGGGTTCGACTGCAACATGTCACGCGCCAGATCAAGGGCTATGATCCCCGCCGAGCATCCCATTCCTCCCAAGTTGTAACTCAAAATGTTCCCTCTCATCTTGTAATGGTTTATTACCTGTTTGAAATATTACAGAAAAATTATTTAGGATTCTTAGATTTATATAATTCATGGATTAGGATTCTCCTTCCAATTTTTAGTGAAATTTATTTTCAAAGTTTTGTATTTGTTGTAAAAAGAAAATCCTTTTTTAGGTTTTCAATAAAAGTGACTAATGAATTTTCATTTATTAAAGATAATAAAAAACAAAAAAATTAAATTATTGAAACAATAATTAGGAATATAATAGAAAAAAATATATATTTTTTTTAATATTCGTGAAAATAACATTATTTTAAAATTAGAGGATTATTAAATATTTGTTTAGTAAATTATGTAGATCATTGAATCGAAAATTCAAAGCATCTATTTCATCTTTTTTTTTTCTTTGTTAAATATACAAATACGTTACATACCATAGCCGACAACGAGGGCGTTGGGTTGAAGATACTGCAGTTCACGACAAGAACACCAATGTCCTTGGGCTTGACACGTGTCTTTTCGAAGAGCTCGTCGAGAGCTCCGAAGATCACCGTCGATGCCTCTGATCGTCCTTCTTTCATCGTCGAGATCTTTTCAGGCGAAGATATCGATTTCGGCACGTAGGTCTCATCGCCGATGCCTGAGGATTTCAGGATCCGGCTCATGAAACTTAGGGTTGCTTCATCGAATTTCGTTGATTTTCTTGCGAGATCTATGAACTCTTCTTTCGTCACCTGGAGATCAATGAACTAGCTGAGATGGGTCGACATGATATCAGAACCGTAAATTAGTATATTAGTGCCCCTTATCACCTATATCTAATTTGTTTTCATATAAAATACTTAGTATCCATATATATACTATGCTTTGATCTAATGGTTTAAACACAATTCATTTAATAAAATTTAGGATAATTTCGAAACACATACAAACTAAATGTAAAGAGAGAAAAATAGTAATGAAGTATGGAATTGATGTATAAATATTCATATACCTTGAGGTCATCGGGAGGCTTGTAACAAGCGAAGTCGATAAGATAAACAGATCGAGGCCGAGACATGAAGTAAACACAAACTGTCAACACAAAGACACCAAAGAATCCGATGATGGTAGCGAGATCGTAGTCCCAAAGCTTCTTCCAAAGCTCTTCTCTACTCAAACTCCCAACCTCAGCACTAAACACAAGCACCAACACCGGTATAGTGACCAAGTAAACCGCATGGTTTATTAAGTAATGGTAACCCAATTTCACGTATTTCAAGTTAACCGATTGGAGAAAGTCCGGTAAACGTCTCCGAACCCTAACCGAGAACGTTGGGGAACCGGCATTTGGACCCGAGGGTTCGATACCGCGGTTGATTATCTCGGTCGAGAGTAGATCTTCCTCGTTAGATCTACTCATCTTGATGATGATCTTTTTTTGTGGTTTGTGTTCTTAGCTTATTTTCCGAAATATAGCTGTGCAAGTTATAAGGCTACTAAAGTGTTATGGAAAATGTAAAGTGTGCTTGCGTGATTCTATGTGTAGTAATGGTTTATGACTTAGGGTTTGGTGGTTGGTCAGACGTAGTTAATGTTTGCAACAACTTATTTCTGTTTTTAGTTGGAAGGATTTATTCTGCATTTAATAAAATCTTCTTCAAAATAAGTGATATTATAAATTGTAAATACTTAAATTCAATTTATTTTTATGTTTTTCCAGTAAGGGAGTCTGTGGGTCTGACGTGAATTGTTTCTCCTTCTAACTCAAGCTCTTGTCTAATATAGATGCTGCAAAAGTGAATACTCGAATTAAAAGATATACTTATTGTTGATAGAATGCTCATGAAACTATTTGTTGATTTCTCATAAGCTTGTTATCTTCCCCTCTTCAATATTGTGCAAACATGTAAAAATAAAATAGAACTTGCTTTATAAATCTCTCGTATGAATGTTGCTCTCCTCTCTCAAGTGTTTGGTGTTTTTGCTGAACAATATTTCTGTTTCTTCCCGGATGTGATTCACCTCACACCCTCCAAAAGTTCATATATATATATATTAATATTAATCTATTACAAAAGTTTGATCTTGCCCCTATTAGAGACAATCTCTTACACATATTACTGACCTATTTTCACTCAAAATGGGAAGGTTCTCTAGTCCTAATAATGCTTGATGTTCTCTGATTTTTGTACTCTATATTACATTACCGTTTTCCCCTGTTTTTTCTTGTCTGCTGATCCCCCGTTTTTCTCTTGTGCATAGGCTGGGTTTGTGTTGTGGGCTTCACCGTCATGGTCTTGCTTCTTCACGTCTTGGGCTTGAGTGAGGTTGGGCCTCGGCTGTTTCACGCGGCCCATCAATCCTTCTTCAAGATTCCCTCGCACGATAGGCATTTCTCCAGAACCTTCTCCTCGTGCATTCACCCGTCTGTCGCTCTCACTAGCCCTGTCGCACCTCTGCCGGTCAGTCACTTCAATCTCCCTCCTGGCCGGTTTGGGTGCGACGCCGATCTTCCCTCGCAGTTCACCGAACCGTCCAGTCGGCAACGACTTGGTGAGGATGTCTGCGATTTGCTTCTCTCCTCTCACATAGCGTAAGTCAACTCTTCCCTCCGCCTGTGCTTCTCTGACTACATGAAACTTGATTTTTATGTGCTTTGTACGTTTGTGATCTATCGGATTCTTTCCGATTGCGATAGCTGCTGTACTATCACTGTAGATAGGTATACCCGACTGCATGTGAAATCCTAGCTCCCCAAATAGTCTTAGTAACCAGGCTGCATGATTAGTCGCTGCACTTAATGCCATATACTCGGCCTCGGCCGTAGACTGAGCCACGATTGACTGCTTCTGGGTTTCCCAACTAAAAACTGAGCTCCCGATCGTAAAACAATACCCGCTCGTGCTTCGCATATCAATCGTACTCCCAACTAGGTCTGCATCTGCATAACCCACTAACTCAACATGTTCCACTTGTGTGAATTTTAGACCGTAGTCCGTCGTTTCCCGTATGTATCTTAATACCCTCTTTGCATTGTGAAGGCTTTGTACTGTCGGTTTTGTGTTGCTTCGTGACAGGTACGAAGCTGCAAACGCAAGGTCGGGACGAGTGGAGGCAAGGTAGAGAATCCCACCTACCATGCTCCGGTACTTCGTATGCTCGGTAAGTTCGTCGTCGTCTTCTTTGGTCTTAGAGTTTAGGGTTAAGGGAGTGCTCACTCCCTTCGAGTCCAGCATCCAAAACTTCAAAAGAAGTTGGGTTGCGTACTTTTCTTGGCTTAAGAAAATTCCATCCTTCAAATACTTAACCTCAAAACTCAAGAAAAATTTAAGTGATCCTAAGTCTCTCATGTCAAATGCTGAACTCAGCTTGGCTTTAAAATCTTCAATCAACTTAAAATTGTTCCCTGACAATAAAATGTCATCCACGTATAAACAGATGATCAGTATGTTACCTCCCTTCACCTTAATGTACATAGTTGCGTCACAATGGCTCCTTTCGCATTCTTCTTTCAAGAAGAATGTATCAATCTTGCTATACCAGGCCCTCGGTGCATGTTTTAAACCATACAGTGCTTTGTTAAGTCTTAAAACCTTGTGTTCAGAGCCAGTTACCTCATATCCTGGTGGTTGTTCAACGTAGACTTCCTCTTTAATTTCCCCGTTTAGGAATGGTGACTTTACATCCATTTGATGTAAAGGCCAGTCCTTCTGTGCTGCCACGGCTATCAAAGTCTGAATTGTGTCGTGCCTTGAAACCGGGGCAAACGTCTCCTCATAGTCTAGCCCGTAGGTTTGAGTAAACCCCCGAGCCACTAGTCGAGCCTTATACTTCTGTATTTTCCCTTCTTTATCCGTCTTAACCTTGTAAATCCATTTCACCCCGATCACTTACTGATTCGCGGGTCTCTCAGTTAAATACCAGGTCTTGTTTTTATGCAGCATCTGCATTTCAACGTCCATTGCTTCTTTCCACTCTGGGTGCTTTAGAGCCTCTTCATATGACGTAGGTTCCAACACGGCTAGATAACAACTCTCTTCTGGTTGTATCCCTTTAGTGTCCTACTCAATCCGATACAAATCACTCAATCTCCGTGTTCTATGAACTTCACGGGATGATTCACTGGAATTCCCAGTGCTAGGCTCCTGCGATGATGGAGTGTTAGACAGTGAAAATTGCAGAGGAGTACCTGGAGGTGTTCTCCTCGTGCTACTTCCACTATCCCTAGTACTTAGCTGCCCTGAGGTACTCCCAACTTCAACCGTAGTCATAGGTACTCCCTCCGGGTTGCTGGAATTTTGTGGATTCAGAAATACCATAGGTATAGGCACTTCCCTCTCCCCTTCCTTTTCTTCCCAATTCTAGCTTTTCTCCTCGTCGAATATTACGTCTCTAGATACCTCCACCTTCCCCGTTTCAATTACATAAACCCTATAGCCCTTACTCTGGCTACTATAACCCACAAAGACACAAACTTGTGACTTGTCGTCCAGTTTTTCCCGTCTCTATGCTGGCACTAGTTTGTAACATAAGCACCCAAAAATCCGTAGATGTCCAATAGAGGGCTTGTGCCCACTCCAAGCCTCCAAGGGGGTTTTGTCCTCCAGTGCCCTTGTAGGCAATCTGTTTTGTATATATGCTGAAGTAAAAACTCCCTCTGCCCAGAACTTGTTGGGCATGTTCTTATCTTTCAGCATACACCTCGTCATTTCCATAAGGATGTGATTCCTCCGTTCCGCCACCCCATTTTGTTGTGGCGTATATGCCACACTCAACTCCCTTTCTATCCCCTTTTCAGCCAAGTAATCTGAGAATTCTTTCGAATTAAACTCAGTCCCTCTATCAGATCGTAGCTTTTTTATCTTCTTCTCTGTTTGATTTTCCACCTGTGTTGCAAACCTCCTAAACGTTGCAAACACGTCTGACTTGAGCCTCAAGAAATACACCCAAGTCATGTGGGAGTGATCATCTGTAAATGTTAACAGATAGATGCTCCCATCAAGTGACGGCGTGTCCATCTGTCCACACAAATCAGTGTGGATAAGACCCAGAATATCTTTCGCCTTATACTCCGAGTGCTTAGGAATCTCCTGTCTATGTTGCTTCCCCTTGGCACACCCTTCACATACCTCCTTCACCACACTAATTTGTGGCAATCCTTTAACCATCTTATCCCATTGTAATTTCTCCAAATTATGGACCCCCGTGTGACCTAGTCGCTTATGCCATAGGTCTGAGACACTCATTTTCTCCTCGTCTATTCTAGCCTCCTCTTTAACTATCCTCCATTTGAGAGGATACGCTTTCTTAATCATTGGAACTTCAACCACCTTAGCACCAACCTTGTCTTTAATCACGCATTTGTGTTCTGTGAACACTACTTCATACCCATTTCTTACCATCTGTGGCACACTCAACAGGTTCTTGTCCAACCCCCGTACTAGGAAAATGTCCTTAATAATCTTAACTCCCTTCTTCGTATTAACTTGAATGTTCCCTTTACCGGCAGTGGTTAAAACTTCTCCATTTCCAACCTTTATAGGTACTTTAAAGTACCTATCTAGAGTTGTGAAATACCCTTCATGTTTTGCCATATGATTTGTAGCTCCACTGTCTACTAACCATACATCTTCTTCGAAAACTTCTGGAGTCAAGTGTGCTGCCATGAATAACGAATTATCTTCTTCTTCTTCTTGCTGATTTACGTGTGCTTGATTTTGTGTGGGTCGTTTGTTCTTGCATTCTCGTGAAAAATGACCCAGATTGCCACAAGTATAACATTCTTTCTTTCCTTTGTTTGGTTTTTGATCTCCTTGTGACTGCTTGTTTCTAAAAAAAAACATTGGCTCTCCTGATGGTTGTCTTTCTTGCAAATGTTGCAAAACTTTTTCCCTTTGAATTTGTTTTCTCCTTTTCCATATGACTTCTTACTGGACTCAGGTCTATTATTAACCTTAAGCCCTTTGAACTTTGCCTGGAATGCTCCCTCCAAACCACCATCGTGTCTATCTTTCAGTCTCGCCTCCTGAGACTGAAGAGATATGACGAGTTCACCCACCGTGAGTGTGGTGAGATCCTTCGTCTGCTCGATGACCCCAACATACGGGTCAAAGCGCTCCTGTAGTGAACACATGATTTTAGACACCAGATTATCCTCCTTGATCTCGTCTCCAAAAGCCCTCATCTCATTCGCCAATTCCGTAACCTTATTTTGCAAAGTCCTTAATGCTTTCCTTCTCACCCTGCCGTAAGGTGTAGTAATTTTCTCTCGGCCTCTGGAGTTTGATCATCGCTGTCTTGGGATTCCCTTGAAACCTCTCCTTAAGGAGATCCCAAGCAGCCTTAGATGATTCGCAAACCGAAAGATGTGCAGCAAAAATGTCATCCGAGACTGCACTGTACAACAGTTGTAAGGCAGTCTGGTCCTTAGCTTCATTCTCCTCCTATTGTTGCAATGATTTTTGCAACTCTTCTTCAATAATACCAGCTCCAGCCAAGGGCTTCTCAGGTAGTCCTTCTGTGACCACCTTCTAAAGTTGTTTTTATCTGAGTAATGTCTTCATCTTGATTACCCAGAGGTTGTAACTCTTACCATCGAAAATAGGTATCGGTGGTGTATTCTGCATTTTCGTTTGTGTTGCTTGTGCTGTATAAATTTGTGTTGTCTCTTGTGCTTTGTATTGTGCTTGTGCTAGTGCTCCCTCTCGCCCTTTAAATCCGAAAAAGCTCTAATACCAATTGTTGTTAGAATGCTCATGAACTATTTGTTGATTTCTCATGAGCTTGTTATCTTCCCCTCTTCAATATTGTGCAAACATGTAAAAATAAAATAGAACTTGCTTTGTGAATCTCTAGTATGAATGTTGCTCTCCTCTCTCAAGTGTTTGGTGTTTTTGCTGAACAATGTTTCTGTTTCTTCCCGGATGTGATTCACCTCACACCCTCCAAAAGTTCATATATATTAATATTAACCTATTAAAAAGTTTGATCTTGCTCCTATTAGAGACAATCTCTTACACATATTACTGACCTATTTTTACTCAAAATGGGAAGATTCTCTAGTCCTAATAATGCTTGATGTTCTCTGATTTTTGTACTCTGTATTACATTACCGTTTTCCCCTGTTTTTTCTTGTCTGCTGATCCCCCGTTTTTCTATTGTGCATGGGCTGGGTTTGTGTTTTGGGCTTCACCGTCATGGTCTTGCTTCTTCACGTCTTGGGCTTGAGTGAGGTTGGGCCTCGGCTGTTTCACGCGGCCCATCAATCCTTCTTCAAGCTTCCCTCGCACGATAGGCATTTCTCCAGAACCTTCTCCTCGTGCATTCACCCGTCTGTCGCTCTCACTAGTCCTGTCGCACCTCTGCCGGTCAGTCACTTCACTTATTTATTGTTTATTTCTAATAAAAATATTCATATACTTTTTTTATTGCAATTTCTAAATTTATCAGTTGTTCCAATACAATATATAAATTTGAATTCAGATGTTAAATTGTTTCCAAAGTTTATTTATTGTTTATCTCACTCTTATCTCCCCTTTTCTCGATTGTCTTATTAATCAGGCGAACTCCGGTGTAAGTTCGTAGGTAGAAGATTGTTTTGTCTTCGTGACATGCCCCGAGCACACCAGAATACTTGCTAAATTTAAAGAAAATATTATCACCATGAAATTTTTATTATAAAGTTTCTCATGTACTTGTTCCACTTTCTTTTCATCGTAGACAAACCTTCTTTGTAAACACCTTCACAACTCCTCAGAGTATACGCAATATACGGTACAACACGTCAAATCTGATTTCATGAAAAGAAAGAAAACCCTCCTTTCCTTTCTCATTTGCCTTCTCAAACATTGTTTAATCTGTATAGCAGCAATACTCCTACATAATCCCATCGAGTTCCTCCAACAAGCTCTCTTTCCCCACAACCATCAATCCATAATTCAAAATTTGATTATCGAGTTTCGGATATTCTACGTCAGAGATTTGGCCCGTGTTCCTTGGACGAGCATAGGGAGAATAAATTGTGTGATCTATCGACCTTGGTTGCGATCTCGATCTAGGTGAACGGTCACTAGATCTTATCAACAATGCAAGTGAGAACGGCGACGATGTTCTGATTTTGTACAATGCGAACAACGGTAATGATAACACATAATCCGTTGTAGTTTTTATATCATTCTTAGGTCTAGTTTTAGGTAGATCTATTAGATTTCATTCATTTATCGAGATTATTCGAGGATTTCATCTACATTTCGTGTTTTGTGTAGGAAACGAAGACATGACGAGAAACACGAGAAATATTGGCAATTTAACCCCGAAATAACAAGGTTCAACTTGTGCAAGGCCGTGGACTGAAGAGAACATACAAACACCGAGCGAAAGGAGCGGAAACGACATCTTAGGTCATGCACGCTCGAGCATTAGAAGTGTGCCCGCTCGGGTAATTGATGCCATGACAACCCCGTAGCTTTACACGACTCGGGTGCTCAAGGAACATGGTCGGGCATGTGTGCCCGATCGGGTGGAAATGGAGTGCCCATTCGGGTTAATTGTCATCAAGATGCGCCGTAGCTTTGCACGACTCGGGCTGAAGAGGAACACGCTCGGGCA
>CM071874.1:16329703-16362655 GCA_036759665.1 Gynandropsis gynandra
CTAATAAACCAACGCTAGGGCATTAGACTTTGGAACTTAGCCATGATTTAGGGTTTAATCGGTTTAGAATCTACGCCAGGTCAATCGATTGAATCTAGGGATTAGGATAGCGGTCGTAATGCGTCTATCCATGTAAGATGCGCAATGGATACATTGGTATATGCATGCTAGATAGTGGACAAGTCTACGCCAGTCAGTTCCTATAGGAGAGCTTGAATTCCCTGAACTCATGATAGTATCTAAGACCAATTATCTCGTTAGAACTTCGTTACATCGTTGTGCAACTCTTGATACCTATGGTGATTTGTCGCTGAGTCATCCCTATCTCTAGTTTAGTTTGCATTTGCATTTGCATTCCATCACTATTTGATTCATCATGTCTTATTCATTAGTCTAATAGCTTTAGAGTTGCATCAATTCCTTGTGTTCGACCCTAGTTGCTACACAATCCGTATCCTTGCGGAAGCGTTAGTCTAGGTAATTTATTACTTGAGTCTACGCACATCAGGTAACACCTTCGCAACCGAGCTCAACGTTTTAGGAATGATTGATGAGGTTGAAACACATATAAGTTAATTTTTTTAAAACTAAGTATTGAATTAAATTATCTATTCTTGTTTAGGTTAAGAAACACATCTATTAAATTATGTGTTTGTGAAATTATATTAGAATCAATTTAATTTGGTTTTTTAAAATAAGTATTGAATTAAAACTTGAAATTAACAACAATAATAATATTTTAATTTAAAATTTTAGTATGCCTCGTCGCGTTGGAAGAGGCGGTAACACGAGAAATCGTTCAACCTCGAAGGAAAGTGCTAATGGTCCATCTCCTCCATAACACACGAGACAATCCGATACGGTATGTTTCAAATTTTATAAATCCGAATTTATTTCCAAACACTAGATCGATATAATATATGATGTATCCATTTTACCAGCATATGCCACCAGCGAGTCGAGCCAATGATGCATCACGAGCCTCCGATGCATCACGAATAAACAGTGGAAGAACTTTTATCAATGGATGAGAAAAGACGTAAACTTCCTCATTTACATCCAAGTCGTGAAGACGACGCACAGTGGTACGTAACACTAAATTTAAATTTAACTTTGTAAATAGTTAGTTAATTAAGTGTTAATTTACCTTAATTTTGATTTATAGGTTTGGCTACGATCAGCTTTCTCGTTATATAACAAAGACGATGATAGCTGATTATGATCGTCCATGTTATAACTAGACGGGAACTGATCTTGATATCAAAGAAAAATGGTGGAAATCTTTCGTTATACGCTTTTACTAATATTTATTTTAATAAAAAATTTACATGATATTTTAATAAAATAATTATTCCATTATTTTCAGCAAAAAAATTATTGAAACCCTGAGATTACCGGACTGGTAAAATCTGAATTTGAACGGGTTATGGGAGATTGACTCAAAGCTCTCGTAAATGATTGCAAAAGAGATCGAGATAAAAGCAAACCCGTTTGGATGGAAAATTATGTCTGGGAACATATGTGCGCCTATTGGGATGATTTCAGTTTTAAGGAGAGAAGCAAGGGTGCAAGGCAATCACGTCGTTCCGATAGAGAAGGATACAAGATGAATGCACATACTACTGGTTCTCGTTCCATCGTAGAAGTTTACGAAGATTTGGTAAGATTTTAACTTTTTTAGGATTTTATACAATTGACATTTCCTTAATAGCAAAACATATATTTTCAATTGTTTTAGACGAAAGAGAAGAGATCTGAACCTTAATAGAATGTACACACACGAAGAAATCTGACGGTTCGTGAGTAGATGCCAGAGCGAAACGTGTTCACGACGACTCTCAGAACATGGCATCGGAACGAGTGTCCCAAATTTCGCCGAGAGAAGACGGGATGCAACCTTCTCTAAGTCAGGAAGAATACAACGATATGTATTTCGAGGTAAATTCACTACAATTTAAAATTATTTTGTTATTTATAATCTTAATTAAATTTCGATATTTCTTTTACATCAAGTAACACCGTACAAAGGTCGCATATTTGGTCTTGGAGGAATAGCATCACAACATGCAAGTTCCTCCAAAGGCAAGGCAAAAGCAGCGACAGACGAACTTCGAAATAGCATATCTAGAATAAAATTAGAAATGGAACGTGAACGATAACAAAGGGAGCATCAACAGTGGCTGAAAATGATGAAAGAACAAATGATTTTGACCACTGCAAAAAAACAAGCATTTTCCAACGGATGCCAACGGATACCCGTCCGTTGCGAATAGTTCATTGGAAATGCGAATCCGTTGCAAATCGCAACGGTCATACAACGGATTATATCCGTTGCAAACATTCAACGCACATTGCAACGGATATCTCCATTGGAAAGGTGGTAACGGACGCCCGTTGGAAATATTTGTAATGGATCGCCGTTGCAACAGTGCAACGGACGGCCGTTGAAAAAAAAGCAACGGGCGTCCTTTGCCAATTACGCGGGGAAAAAATTCAGCTTTCCAACGGGCATCCGTTGCCATTTGGCGGGAGATAGCAACGGACGCCTGTTGCAAAGTGGCAGGAAAGGATGACCATTAACATTTGGCGGGAAATAGAGTCCAACGGATGCCCGTTGGAAATCTTGAAAAAAAAATAAAATTTTTAAAAATTTAAAATATTTTTTAAAATAAATAAAAAGTTTTTAATTAAAATATTAAATTGTTCACAAAATACTAAAACTAAAAATACGTTAATCTATCCTATTACATTTCGTTTAAATCGGCGAGGTCGATATCGTCTCTGTGATCGCCATCACCTTTAGATGGCGTTACATCTAAATCGGGATCCGGTTCTTGCTGCGACGTTGATCCCCTCCTTTGCCCCGAAATCAACTCGATGACGCTCTCCAAGTGCTGCACTTTGGCTCGAGTTTCTCGAAGTTGTGATTCGAGATCTTCGATTCGCCGTTGTTGCGAAAAACTCTCTTGCACCGCGGGAGGTACCGTCGTGACGTACTCGACGATATCCTTTTGAAGCGCCCCGAGACCGTATAGACGTCCCTTATACGGTCTCACCGACTACAAGACAAAAAAAAAGTAACGTTAGATTTTCACAAATTATTTTATTAATAATTGAGAAATAAAATAATAACCTTTCACCTCTAAATAAATTTTGTCCTTTTGTAAAGGACTGAGGTCGTCGGGGCTTGAACCGCAAGCTTGAGATTGCTGTGTGATCTTCTCCATCACAACTCTCATAATTTGCTCCGCTCGAGGATCGACGAGTTCGGGTTCCTCGGCCTCTTCCTCGACAACTGACTTCTTCTTTGCATGGGTTTCTAATACCAGCTCAAGAAGAGTCGGTTCTCTTTCCATCCGTTGCATGGGTTTCTAATACCAGCTCAATGTGAAATAAATGTTGTTAGATAAATATTTAAATAAAAAAATTAAATAATTAAAATTTTACCAGTTCTTTTTTCTTTTCGTGAAGGATTTTGATCCCGAAGTATGGCGATGCGGACCATCTCCGGGAAACTTCTCACCGTAGCAACATTGTTTGGCCTTCTCGCTCTTGGCCTTGAATTTCGCGGACTCCCAATGCTCAATCATTTTACTGAAGACTGCTTCCATTGCCCATCTCAGTTTGCTATTGTTGGCGTAGAAGTTGCGTTTTTCACCGTTCATCATCAGGCGCATCCGAACCTGCATGTCGCATTTTCCATGCTGTGTAGATGCGCGTTGTATGAGTTCTCTGCCATCTGAATGAGCGCTGCAAACAAAGTTATAAAATTTTAGTTTTCTAATATATATATATAATTAAAAAGTTGAAATATAATAAAAAAAACTTACAATAAAAGTGTGTCACCATCGCTGGCGCACAACTTTTGGCGTAACTTGCCAAGAATAGTATAGTTCGTCCTGTAAGGACCCTTGGATAATAAGCTTGTTGGTGTGTTTTAGTACATCATCCTCATCAAACCTGCATATAAAAAATAAAAAGTTAGATAATATTTATAAAATATAATAATACAAATCAAAATAGTAATTTTTTTTACCATAACGTCCCAGGAGAACGTTCTGGATCAATGATCGGAAGGGTTGGACGTCCATCGAAATCATCGATCAATGAATCGATATCTATCATATCGTCCTCGTCAACAAATATCGGCGGTGCCGATACTGGAGACGGAGGAAGATATGGTGGTGGTGGCGGCGGGGGAGGAGCTCCGTCGGAACCAGCCAGTAAACCACCCGATCCTATGAAACATCTCGGTCTCATTGTTTCTATGGATTCGTGTTGAATTTTAGAGGAGTTTTAGAGAAGTTTTGTGTTTGGATTTGTTTGAAATAAGAAATGTTCGACGGTTTATATATATCGAAATTTCCAACGGTCATCCGTTGGGAATTCCAACGGATGCCCGTTGGAAAACACGTCATCACAACAGAAGGAGTTAATTGACGCGATGTTCTACATTCCCAACAGGCATCCGTTGGAATGGACGACTAAATGGCGGCTCGTCTGCCTTTGCAACGGTCATCCGTTGGAACCGTTGGAAGGTCTGCAAAAACGGTTGGGAAAGCTGCACAATCTGCAGTCATCATTACACTTTCTAACGGGCATCCGTTGTAAATTTCCAACGGATGACCGTTGGGAATGCAGAACGTCGCGTTAGTTTACTCCTTCAGTTGCGATGTCGGGGGCGAGTTCGTGTTTCAACGACAACCTTTAATATTTTCAATGAATTCCCGTTAGTATTAGATTATTCTAATTTGTTATACATCAAACATCGTTTATATAACATGTTTGATTGTATTAACATTTCGATTGTTCGATTACACATCATACATCAAATATCAAATATCGTTCATGGACGTTAAACGTCATTTACATTACACATCATCTACATTTATTATACATAGTAAACATTATTGTATTTACATTTCTTCTTTAGTAGATTCATCGATGGGCGAGTCGTCCTTCGCTTGTTCGTTGAATTCATCGTCGTTTTCATCTTCAGCATCTTCCGGTTCACCGTCTCCATAATCGCGTATGAGTTTGCCGTCTATGTCATTTCTCGCAAGAATCTCCTCGCGATCTTTAAATGAAAGAAAAACCTTTCGAAAGGATACATCCATCTGAATTGAACTGGCCCACCGAGTATTGCCTCATCTGGTAAATGTATTGGCAAATGCTCCATGACATCGAATAATGAAGGCGGAAAAACTTTTTCCAATGCACATAATACTTCAGAGATATTGTTTTTCATTACTTCCAAGTCATCACCTTTTAAATTCCTCGAACATATATCTCTGAAAAATATGATGATTCCGCATAACACATCGTGAACATTCCGTGGTAAGAGCTCAGCAAATGCGATTGGAATGAGCCGCTGCATGAAAATGTGATAATCGTGACTTTTCAATCCGATCAGCTTCGAATCAACAATATCCACACACCGAGCAATGTTTGATGCATATCCATCGGGAAACTTAATGTCCTCTTTTAACCACTTTAATAATATTGTTTTCGCCGGACCAGATAATCTGAATATCGGGATACACACCGAGCAATGTTCGATGCATATCCATCGGGAAACTTAACGTCCTCTTTTAACCACTTTAATAATATTGTTTTCGCCGGACCAGATAATCTGAATACCGGGATAGGTGACCTTCCATCTCGTAATTCCAACTCAGGTCGTCGGTATATTGACTTCAAATCTTTTCTTGATTGTAAATTATCCTTGGTTTTACCCGTCACATTCAAAACACTATTTATGATGTTATTAAAAAAGTTCTTCTCGATATGCATAACATCTAAATTATGACGTAATATCAATGATTTCCAGTATGGTAGTTCCCAAAAGATACTACGTTTATACCAGTTATGTCATTCACCTTGACCTTTTGGTTTACGATGACGTAATATCAATACATGCACGGTGCCTCTTCTTTTTGTACCACGTTCTTCCGAAAATGTTTTTTATCTTTCCGGAAAGCATGACCACGAGGAAGAAATCTTCTATGACAATCAAACCAACATGGTTTCTTACCATGTACTAGTCGAAATGAATCTGTATCCTCCATACAATAAGGACATCCTAATATTCCGTGCGTGCTCCATCCAGATAACATTCCATGGGCAGGAAAATCACTAATTGTCCACAACAAGACCGCTTTCAATCTGAAATTTTGCTTAGTACTGACGTCATAAGCAAGGATTCATTCGTTCCACAACTGTCGTTATTCATGAATTAAGGGCTCCAAAAATACATCGAAACTTTTCTTCGGATGTTCTGGTCCTGGAATCAGTAACGTCAGAAACATTACCTCTCTTTTCAAACACATCTCGGGAGGTAAATTATAAGGAGACAAAATCACCGGCCAGAGGGAATATTGACTTCCAGATTGTCCATAGGGACTAAAACCATCCGTGCGCAGGCAAAGATAAACGTTTCTCGTTTCATACGCGAACTCGGGAAATATTTCATTGAAATCTTTCCAAGCCTGACCATCCAATGGATGTTGCATTATACCTTCGGCTGTGGAGTGTTCTACATGCCATCTCATTATTGCAGTGATTTTTCGATTCATATAACCTTCTCAACCTGTTTGCTACAGGCATATAGAACATTTTCTTGTATGGTACATATTTCCGTGAAGATGGTTTTTTAGGCCGAAATCTACTTGCACCGCAAAACTTGCATTCCAACAAGTCTTTATCATTTCCCCAAAACAACATGCAACTGTTTCTACAAACATCAATTTTCTCATGTGGCATTCCCAAATCTTTTAACACATTCTTTGTTTCGTAGTATGTCTCGGGAGCTTGGTTATTTTCCGGTAAATATTCCCGCATTGTTCTATCACATTGTAGTCTGTTTTAATACTCATCAATCTTGAAGATAAAGATAAAACGAGACTGACCTTCACGACAACCTTCATATATAGGTTGTTTCGCCGAATCCAATAGGTTGAAGAATCGAATTGCATTGATGTTCGGCATCTCTTCATGCGTTTGTTCATTAACAACTCCAGGAAAAGCATCTGACACCATTTCCACATATGGATTGGTCGTTGATGCTTCATAAATAACTTCTTCATTTCGTTCTACTTGTGCATCTTGCACACTATCTCTAACACCGCAATCTTCACCGTGAAAAAACCAAACTTCGTAATTTTCAACGAAACCCACCTTATACAGATGTTTGCAAACAATTTCTTGACTTCGATACTTCATGTTTTTGCATCTTTTACATGGACATAACATTGTCCCACGTTCTTTTCTTCTATATATCCACTCTCTTGATCTATATATATTTCGATTTGAAGACGAATACATTTTTTCGAAAATTTTTTTGTTATTGATGGTTGGATGCACTCTTTAGTATGATCTAAATAGTGAACATTCCAACGGGCATCCGTTAGAAATTGCAACGGACGCCCGTTGGAGGTTCACGTGAATTTATTTAAACCGGTGGCCTCAAAATTCACAACATCAACGAGCATCTGTTGCGATTGGTACCGGGCATCCGTTAGATTTTGCAACGGATGACCGTTGGAATACATTTGTCCGGTTTCTAACGGGTCTCCCAACGGACATGGCCAACGGAAGATCTCCGTTGCAATCCGTTAAAATTTGCGACAGATTCCAACGGACATTCCAACGGATTTTTTTCATTACAAATCCGTTGAAATTTGTAACGGATTGCAACGGCTTTTTGCCCGTTGCAATTTCCACCAAATCCGTTGCAATCCGTTGGTACGTTATTTCAACGGACGGATCCGTTGCCCCGTCCGTTGGAAACTACGTGTTTTTTTGTAGTGGATGACGATAATTTGGAAGTACCACCAACAAATATATAAATATACGTTAATGATGTAAAAACACTAATTAAGAAATATTAATTTTAAATTTATAAATCGTAATTAAATTGTTTTTCAAAAAAAATCCGGACGGTTCATTCCGTCCGACGGCCATCCGCTATATAAAGACAGTCACGATCTGTCCTTAAACTTTGTGGACGGTATTGTAGCCGTTCGCAAATTTTGCGTCCGTATTTGCGGATGGATTGCGGACGATTTTATTTTTGCGACGCGCATTTACAGACCACTCATTGTCCTCCCTAAACGTTTTTAGCGTCAGTTTAGGGACGGATTCGTCAATCCCTAAATCATAAATTTCTTATAGTGTAAGTGAAGGGTTCGATCCCTCTCGGTCACAGACGAAGAACGAGACTGGAAGAGAGAATCTAGGTTCGAGCAAGGGTTCGGGGAAGGTTTCTACAGAAGGTTCGAGAGAGGCTTCAGAGATACATACGAATTGATGAGGCTCGGGTAAGAGAAAAAGCATTATAGATCAAATGAAGATGGGCTTACAAAGGCCCAGTACAAACCAAATACCAAGTCAAGCAAAGTCCAACCCGAAGCATCCTGCGGCCCAGCCTCTATCGAAGACCATCGAAGCCCATCTGAAGTAAACCTGCAACGAGAAGAACAAAGGACTGAAAAACAGAGTGAAACGGCTAGATTTTCATTTTTAATCAAACATTTTCATGCTATTGAAAGTTGATAATATGTATTAAGACCTATATATAGTAAACTATATTATTTTGTCTTTTGAAAGCACATTTAATATATATGAAAGGTTAGAGGAGGTGAAAGGTATCACCTTCAAGAAACGATCGACCAAAACACCACCAAAACACAAAATCAGAACATATCATTCCACCACCATTACCATAAGCAACCATAACTCAATCTTTAAAGTTTATGTAGTTTCTGTTTGCACCATTACAGAGGAGAAAAAGAGATATTCATGAGACTCATCAACTAAGCTTATGAACTATATCAATTAACAATATATGATATTGATAACACTGAAAGTGTATCGATTTTAGGTTAGGTTTTGGTGTCATTTTCGCATACATTTCATAGTTAGATTTACATTTCCGATACGAATCTTCGTTACTTACGCCCGTTTTGTTGGTTTTTAGGTTTTAAGGCGACAAGGCCTAAACGAGCGTAAATAGACGAATTCCTGAGCAAAACCACACATATTGAGGATAAATTCACTCGGAGCCAAAATCAAGCCTCTGAACTCACGGAATACCCGAGCAACGAGCGGAAAAGAGCAAAATCAAGAAATCAAGAGTGCCCGATGGGGCACTGAGGTCTACCCGCTCGAGTGAAACCTACGGGGTTTATTTGCACACCTTGCACGACCCGGGCACGAAGGCAACATGATCGGGTAGTGATACCCGATCGGACGCACTCAAGGTACCCGCTCGGGCGTTAATTCATCCCAAAAATCCCTGAGAGTTTACACGACTCGGGCCGCTCAACCATGTGATCGGATGCTGATGCCCGATCGGGCATGAAGGAGTACACGACCGGGCGCGCCTCTGCACGACCGGGTAAAGGGTGTGCCCGAGCGGGCCGCGTTTCTCGCAACAAACTAGATCTTGCATTCAAACGAGCTAATTAATAGACCAGAACAGATCTAGAGCAAGGAGGGCGACGTACAGGGCAAGGAAAGGCTTGGAAAACATCAGGAAAGGCTCAGGAGACGCTGGAGAAGGAGAGAAGCATCAATCCACACATCGGTAACATAATATGGAAGGTTGAGGCATCGGGTTTCCTAGGGTTTATCATGTTTAGGGTTATGTTATCTTCTTTGATAGTAAACTCCATGAGTGAGTAGAGTCCCAACTATAGGTTAGGGATATCGGATTGTAAAGGATGAACAATGTTATGCGTTAATGCTTAGATCTATTGCTTTTATCTTGATATTTGGTTCTACAATCAACATTATCACTCTTATACTAGTACTGCCCGCTCAGTAAAATAGGAATTCATACTTTGTTGGAAGGTTAAAGGATGAATCTGGAACTGTTGGAAGGTAGGGTTGCACGTACTCATGGTTAATCGACTTAGGAATTAGGATTGCGTTCGTAAAGCTGCTATAGTACGGGTTAATCACTGCTGGAAGGTAGGGTTGCACGTACTCATGGTTAGGAGGTTTAGGCTCGGAAGAATCACTCCTCACCTTAGGGCATGAATTTTCCATTGTCAAGATAATTCGATAGGTTTATGATCTTTAGTTGTTACATCCATACAATTCCCGGTATCCTGACACCCGTAATGTTCGTCATATCCAAGTTTACCCCAACCTACCATCGTTGTCACCACTTAGTTAGCTCTTTAGATATTTCGCACCACGCCTTCATCTACTTCCCTTCGTCTTAGTTTAGTGATATTCTTAGTTTTTGGCTGCTTTAGTCCCTAGAGATCGACCCTGGTACTACACGATCCGTATACTTGCGGTGAAGTGGTCTAGGAAATTATATTGCTTGAGTTTCCTGTCATCAGATATAGAGTAGAGAATAAAATGGATTAGGGTATGGTTGATAAAAAGGATTAGGATAGAGTGGTCATAGGGAAGCTCGTGAGGAAGAAAGCTCGTGAGCAAGACAATAGAGGAAGGAAGAGATGAAAGAAAAATTAAAAACAATCCAACGTGGTTATTAACATGATACAGCGTCCTCCACATCATCAATTATTTTCGAAAAATCGATGTTGTGTCGTGATATTAAATTTCGAATATTAATTTCGAATATTCGGATTTAAATTTATGTTTGGTTCTGGAATTCTTGAAAAATGTAAGAATTATAATGTGACAAAAAATAGATTAATAATAGATAAGTGTTGATTAAAATGATTTTCTCTATTTTGTATTATGTTATATATATATTTTGTTAGTATCGTTATTATATATTTATCAATCACCAAATAAAACTAATCAGTATAGAAATGAATCTTTTATATAGGTTTAATGATTTCTTAATGATTTGTTGCATAACTTGAAGTAAAATCCAAAGACTTTATACCTGTTCAACAAATTTTTGACTATTTGCAACATGTAAATAAAGTGTATACATTGTTCATATATACAAAACAATCAGTTATTAGTCATTTGATTTAATTTATATACTAGTTTGGACTCAAGTTTCCATATATATACACACATGTGTAGTGTGTGAAATTTAAATTTTAATTAGACTTTTACAAAAGTCTACCCGTGTGTATATAAAGTTGATAACAAATTTTCTGAGTATCATCTTTAATGAGTCAAACATGTGATGCAAGTTATAGTATAGGAAGTGGTTGGACCTACTTATACCATCATTGCACATTGTCATAATTTATTCTCCTCCTGGTGGTGCCTTGCATTTATTATTATTTTTTTCCTCTTTCAATTTCTTGTTTTAGAATATATATAGTCAACTTTTTATATTAATCAATGAATAATAGAAAAGGACAATAGTAGATAGCCCAACCATAATTCTATTTTGGTTCGATTTTTCTTTTATTTTGAAAATAATCCGATTCAATCTCTGAATTCATCTCTAATTCTATCTTCCCGAAATGTTCAATTTCATATTAGTTCTCCTTCAATTAAGTAAACCTTAAAAATTTGATTGTTGTTTTCCCAATAGTAAAAACTCGAGTATATACTGTTGGATGACGGACTCTATTTATTGGGCAATTGACCCAATTTACCAAAAATTAAATGAAATCTCACTGATCGGATAATTTTAACAGGAGTTTACTTATGTTTTGGTTAATTCAAGGTTTAGATCCATTCCCGGCGCATGTAGATTTCAAGTGAACTTCTTGCTTATGAAAAGCCAATTCAGGATGCGATCCTAATTCTTTGGATGTTTTGATATTTGGTCTCTCCGTTATTTCTAAAGGTCACTTGACGGATAAGAAATAAGTTGAACTTAAAATTTTTAAAAATATATATGATCTAAATTTGAGGATTTAATGAGACAAAACGAAAATTTTGGGAAAAAAATAGAGGAGATCGAATTAAAACAAATAATTTAAATATAATAAATCTTTATCCTCAGAAGAAACCAAATTTATCACAACATTGGCATTGGCCATTTTTAATAAATGAAAAGGTACGATGTTCGGGAAAGTGAGTTGGAAAGTCAGAGGCATGTGTGGACAATGCTTTTTGCAATTTTTAACGTGTAAAACTTTTTTATATTTTAATTTAATTTGTTATTTTCGTTTTTATTTATTTTTATTTCTTACGTATTGCCGTTAACTTTTCCGTTTGTATTAACAGTGATTTGACTTTTCCATATATTAACAACTACAGTATTACGAATATAATATCTTTATTATAAAACTGACATGATATTAATATAAAATAACAGCAAAATGACAGTATATTTTTGTAGATAAAGATATAAAGCTAGCAGTGTTATATTCTTTCTAAATAAATATATGAAAGTAATAGGAATATGATGATTAGAATGAACAAAGATAAATTAAACACTTACATTATATAAATTTTAAGAGAATAATTTGAATCTACAAAATTTGAAATAAAAGTTTAGATTATGGAGAATAAATAGAGATTGAGATATATTTATAGATAGAAATAAAATCCAATAATAATATAATATATTCTTTTATAGACATTAAAGATAATTTCTAGATTTATTTAACTAATGTACTCTATCTTTATATGTCTGTGTGTCCAGTCGTCCCAAAGCCTTCAAATTGGTCGCTGCTTGATACTCCGATCGAAACCAAATATGTGAAGTCAGAAAAGAGATCAGTCTTTTTATGTTGTTTGGGTTTGGTTATGTTTCCTATATCAATTTAGAAATGAGGAGTCTATCTAGAACAATAACACAATTATATTAACATTATTGAATATGATATATATATATATATATATCAATAGTTTAACACGTGAATTTTGTAAATTTTAATTCAAATCAGTAAAAATACAAATTTTTTCTTACATCTGTCCTCTTATCCCTAAATTTTTCTCGACTCTCTCATATTCGCTCCTAATTCTTCCATAATTTTGTCCGAGCTTTTTTTGCCTTCATTTCATTGGTTCTTTGAATCTTCCTATTGCAATGTTAAAATGGTATAAGGAGCTTGCAACTTTTTGTTGTTGCCCTAATTCCTTTTTTCTTACGCCTTATTTATTTTCCGATTCTCTATCATTCTCTTTCATCGATCCTTGTTTTTTTCGTTCTTATTATTCTTCTTGTTTTACTCACATTTCACTTTCTTCATTTTCCCTTCTTTTACCCCTAAAATGTCGAATGTTACAACCCAAATCTTATCCACAAATGACTCATACAAAAAACCCAAGGTACATGCATACAAATACGAATGACACCACATGTGTCACTCTCGTCTCTGACAACGTATTGGTACAACTTGTTTACAAAATTTGGTACAACGTGTTTGACACAACTTGTGTACTAAATTTGGTACAACATGTTTGACACAACTTATATACTAAATTTGGTACAACGTGTGTACAAAAAAATTTGGTACGTGTATACAACGTATTGGTACAACTTGGATTTCAAATTTAGTACAACGTGTTGGTACAACTTGTGTACAGAATTTAGTACAATGTGTGTACAAAATAAAATTTGGTACAATGTGTATACAACATGTTTGTACAACGTGTTGGTACAACTTGGATTTCAAATTTGGTACAACGTGTTAGTACAACGTGTGTACAAATAAAAGTTGGTACAACATGTTGGTAATACTTATGTACAAATTTGGTACAACACTACTAGAAAATAAAGGTTTAGGGATAGAAGAATCCATTCCTAAACGTGTTTAGGGACATATTAGGGATGAAAAGCAATAGTTCGCAAATGAGTGTCGCCAAATAAATATCGTCCGTAATCCGTCCGCAAATACAGATGGAAAACTTAGTTTATAAACCGTCTGCACATCTAGACAATAAGGCCATCCACAAATCAACGCGAAAGGTGACCAATATTCAAACTAAAGAGTCGTCGGAAAATTACGGATGGGTCGTGCTCATCCTTAATATTTACGGATGACAACATTCCATCCGTTAATTTTAAGGACGATCACGACCCGTCCGCAAATTTTATGGACGGCTTGCGGACGAGATATGTCGTCCGTAATTTTTTTATAATAAAAAATTATAATTACAATTTGATTTAATTTAATTTTAATTTTTAAAATAATAATTAATGAATGTTTACACATAATAAATATATTTTACAAATCTGTCTGTGGTATTTGCAAATTGTCGTCATCAGAATCATCGTTCTCCCATGCATCCCAATTGGTGGCAGACATTTTGCCTTCACCATGCGTATCAACCGTTGATGTTGTCTTTCTGATCGTTGATGTCATCTTTCAGATTCTTGTTGCGACTCAAGCAATTGTGTTACGATATTTCGCATCTCGTGGTCTGACGCTTTTGCTTTACCTTTGGAGGAACTTGAATGTTGTGATGTCATTCCTCAAAGACAAAAAATGCGACCTTTATAAGGTGTAACTTGTTATGAAACAAATATCAAAATTTGATTACAATTATAAATAACAAAATTATATTAAAATGTAATAAATTTACCTCGAGATACAACTCGTTGTATTCTTTCTAACTAAGAGAAGGTTGTGTTTCGTCTTCTCTCGACGGAATTTGGAAACTTGTTTCGATGTCATGTTCTGAACATTGTCATGAACACATTTTGCTTTGCATCTATCCACAAACCATCAGACTTCTTAATATGTGTAGGTCCCAACAATTTTATGTATGATGATTCATATCCCTTCTCTTTCGTCTAAAAAAAATTCAAATATATTTTAATATTTACCAAATGTCAATTGTATAAATTCTTAAACAATATTACGAATCTAACAAAATCTTCGTAAACTTCCACAAAAGAACAAGATTATATTGTATGTGCACTCATCTCGTATACTTCTCTATTAGAATGATGAGATTGACTTGTTCACTCGCTTCTTTGCTTAAATCCACGATCATCCAAATAAGCAGACATTTGCTCCCATACATTGTCTGCAATCCAAACGAGTTTCTTTTTTTCTCTCGATCTTTTTTGAAATCGTTTACGAGAGCTTTTAAATGAACTCACGTTAGCCGTTCAAATTCAGACTTTACTAGTCTGGTAATCTCGGGATTCCAATAAAATTTTTGTTGAAAACATCAAATGACCATTTTATTTAAACTATTATTTGAAATTTGATAAAAATAAATATTATTAAAAACATACCACAAAAGATTTCCACCAGTGTTCCTTAATATCAGAGCCGATATGCGTTATAACATAGACGACTGTAATCAGCTTTCATTGTCTTTGTTATATGACGACCAACAATGACATTTGTTGATAATAAAGATACGACATATATCGTACTGATCCAGTGTTCGAGAATAAATTTGGATTCATAAAATCCGAAAATCCTGAATCAAATTACCGCGTTTATTGCGGAGGAGATGGACCATTAGCATTTCCTCTGAATTAGAACGGTTTCTCGTGTTACCGTCTTTTTCCAACGCTTTGAGACATACTAAAATTTAAGATTAAAATATTTTATTTGTTGTTGATTTAAGTCTTTGATTCACTAAGACTTTTAAAAAGACTTATACTAACAAAGATTCCAATATAAATCAACGAACTCATTAGCACATATAATTTAACACATAATTTATTACCTCTAAATAATCAAATTTTCAACTAACTTTAACTTATACCAAATCTCTTTAAGGCATTTCAACAAACATTTGATGTACACATATTAGTTTTTCAAATCAAACAAATCTTTTCCAAATCTTACTTAACTTATTTTAAATCTAACTAACTATATTCCAAATCTAACTAAACATATTCCAAATCTAAAAAATTATGTAAAAAATCAACATGCCAAACGAAAGTAGAGACAAACGGACAGACGATCGACAAACAAACAAACGACGTCGGACGGACGATCGACGGACAAACAGACGGCGTCAGACAGACGGACGACACATACAGATAGTATCGGACAGATGGACGGACGGTTCTAGATGATACAGATGGAGGGCGTCAGACGAAGGGACAGTAAAGACGAAAGGATGAAGAAATGGACACGTCGGGTAGCGACGAAAGTTGGGTCGTAGGGGACGGATAGCATCGGGTAGCAGCGAGAGTTGGGTCATAAGGGATACATACCTTCCGGTAGCAGCGTGTGTCGTGTATTAGTAAACATGGAACGACTTAACATTGAAGAAAGGTCGAGCGATTAAAATTTATAGACATTTGTGGACCGGTAGAAAAAATTCGTATGTAATCCTTCCCTAGTCACGGACGAAAACAATCTCCTCCCTAATTCGCCCTTAAATAGGGACAGATTCAGGACGGATGTCTGAATTTCCAGACATAATTACAAGTCGTTCGAAACTCATCCCGATTTACGGACGGTGTCTGAATGCCATCTGCATTTACAGTTAACACTTAACACGTCCCTCCGAATTTGCAGATGGATAGGACACGTCCGTCCATATTTGCGGATGTTTGACACGTCTGTCCATAAAAATGATGCCGTCTATAATTCGTCTGCACGCACGCGTCCCGAGCCTTATCCGTCCGCATTTCAGACAACCTATATCCGTCCACAATCTATCTCTAAATATTGATTGAAAAAATTGTATTTTGTGTCATATATAAAAATAATAGAATTAATTGATAAGTTGTTTAATATATGAATTTTAGTAAATTGTTTCGTGATTATATATATCTTAATTCAAGAAATAGGATATTTATATTGAAAAATATCAACTTGTTAATTCTTCATATTGTTTGGTTTCAAGTATTTTTATGTCACAAATTCTCAACAATGAATAAATTGATTTAACAAATCAATAAGAAATAAAAAAATTCTTTTATTATTTTTAAAATCCGATAACAAATCACTTATATATACCTCCTTCCGTGAGCAATACTTGTCTAGATCTTTGCGTAATTTAATGTTATCTTTCGTCTTTCGTGTGACATTTAGTATTGTGTTGATGATATTATAGAAAAAAATTCTCCATGTGCATGGCATCAATATCGTGTCGAAGCTTCAAATTTTTCCAATACGGAAGATCCCAAAATTTGCTCTTTTTGTACCAATTATGAGTAATTCCATAACCACCAATACTCATACGATTGTTCCCTCCACAATCTAAAATCCTAAGAACACCAAAAGCAAGAAATCGTTCATACAAAATCATTTTGCCAGTCAAAATTGGAGGATGAGATTTTAGTACAACTATATTCCTTTTAAAATTTCTCTTGTTGAGTCGTAATATATCATCAACAGGAAGAAAACGACGATGACAATTGATAACGCGTAATTTGTCTTAGTGTTTTCATCTCTTCCTAAATTTAGTTTTGTTATGATTCTTGGACTTTACCGTCATATTAAGCATAATTGAGGCTTCTTCTATCATCTTCTCGTGTTGTGCAAAAAAGGAAGACATCGAAAGCAAACACAAGCAAATGCGGTAAAACTACCTAAAAGCGTGACCAAAGTGTGAACAGATCCCAACCAAGTAGATCCAGCAGCACGACCGGGGTGAAATGAAGAAGAAGCCTGACCGAGCAGATCCAACAGCACGATCGGGGGTGAATGGAAGAAGAGTGCACGACCGAGCACCCAAAAAAGCCCGATTGGGCTCACTTACAAGAAAACATCCCTGAATGTACTACACGGACCTAGCAAATCCATTGCCCGGGTGATCACCCTTTTGAAGATATGTGCACGACCGAGTTGGTTGTTGTGCTTGGTCGGGGATAAAGGAAACTAACAAGCGAAAGATAAGGGAACCGACGCGCAGCTCGGATGAAGAAGGAACAAACACCGTTCTGTTCTAAAAGAAAATGGGAGAGAGGAGGCGGCTTAAGCCTAAAGAATCTGAAGAGAGGATTTCGAGAAACCGAATAACTCAATTCGAGGCCGTTCTTGGAGAACATGGAAGATGAAAACTTTATGTTTTTACTTTTCTATGATTTATGAGTAAACTTCTTTTCCATGGATTAGGGATGCTTTTGTAATGGATTGTTTGGTTCTTAATGTTTAAATTCAGATTTGTTCTCTCAATTGGTTTGATGGGTTCCCATTAATGTTTTCATACTTGCTGATCACCTATTTGAATGAGTTTAGAGATTCGTCTAGGCTGAGAAGTCGGATTTGAGTCTCGGAATTAAACCTAGAATGAATTAGATTAATGAGAATCTAATCGGTCAATTAATCTATTTAAAAACTGTGATAGTTGAGCTTGAGCTCCATTGTTCTTCATGCATTTAGGTTGTTGATTTAGTTAATCGAGAGATAAGTACATTAATTTCTTAGATAGTATATTTAGGCATCGAGAGAATTACTTCTGATAATTGAGGTTGAGTTCCTATTGCTTTTGATAATTCAAGTTGAGTTCCCTATCGTTCTTCATGCATCTAGATGATTGATTTGCTCCATCGAGAGATGAGTATGTTGATCTCCTAGGTAGTGGATTTAGGCATCGAGAGAGTCACTTTCAATAATTAAGGTTGAATTCCCTATTATGTATCATGCATCTAGATGATTGATTTGCTGAATCGATAGATGAGTATGTTGATTTCTTAGGTAGTAGAATTAAATTTGAGTTCCACGTTCATCGAGATAATCCAAGTTCATGATTCATAGAAACATCCATTTCATGTCCCGACATTCCTGTAACCCGTGGTGCTCTATCTTATAGAATTTAGTCTCGTTATTCTTTTATGTCTTTATTTTTAGTTGGATAACCATATCTTGATCGATCTTCTTCTCTTGATTCTTAGTTCTAACATTCGCACTAGTTCCCTAAGTTTGACCCTGGCACTACATGATCCGTATAATTGCGGTAAAGTGGTCTAGGGATTTAAAACTTTCAATTTCCTATCATCAAGTTTTTGGCGTCGTTGCGGGGGAAGAAAACGATGATGACAATCAAACCAACTCGTCTTTCGTCTATATTTCAACTGAAATCTGTTTCTCCCATGCAATATGGACAAGCCAATCGACCGTACATTGTCCATCCAGATAACATACCATAAGCTGGAAAATCACTTATTATCCACATAAGACAACCTCGTAGTATAAAATTTTGTCTCCTCGAGATGTCGTACGCTTGAACTCCCTTCCACAATTGTTTTAATTTATCAATCAGTGGTTGAAGAAATATATCCTAACTTTTTTTTTCAGATGATTAGGCTCGAGAAATATTATTAAGAAAAAAATCCTTTTTCATGCACATATCAGGTGATAAATTTTACAATGTCATAATCACTAGTCACAACGAGTAATTCCTCCAAGACCTACATAAACATTTTGACTCTAAGCTGCAAAATCAGGGTATACCTTGTTAAAGTGTTTCCATGCCTCACCATCTGAGGGATGACACATTTCTCCTTCACGAGTTGAATGTTCAACATGCCATCTCATGTCGCTTGCGATCTTCTCATATTGATACAATCTTTGATTCTGTATGTAGTTGATAAATACCACATACAATAATACGATCCTCCTTTGAATAAGGCTCGGAAAGACAAAGATTTCAGCTTCTGAATCTCGGTGGAACCGATTTTCCGTTCCTTAGCAAATAAAATCGATTTTTTCCACAAAATCGACAGTTACTCAAATTCGATATCTTTTTCCGAAAAATCATGCAATTGCCTTGACAAATATCAATATTTTGATATGGCAATAAACCCAATGATCTCATCATCTTATTTGTCTCAAATATGACTCGACTGCATTATTATCTTCAGACAAATAATCTCTTACTAATTGCGATATAGAATCCATACAATTCTCAAAAAGATTATTTTCAGTCTTCAAATTCATTAAACGCGTAGATAAAGATAATTGTGAAAGACCCATTCTACAACCATCATAAAGTGGACGCCTAGCACTTTATAAGATTTCAAAAATTCGTTTCGACTCTTTATTCGAAACTTCTTCAATATATTCTTCGTTTCTTTCACTGATTACATGTTGCATCATTTTCACACAAAGGCTCATTTCTATATTTTGAGAAGTCTCAAACACTTCATGATGTACAATACCCCTACTAACATCTACCACAACATTACTAGGTCGTGGTGCAAAATTCTCTACATGAGATAACCACATGAAATAATTCGGAGTAAAACCTGTTGAATATAGATGATTCCAAACGGTTCTCTCATTAGCAAATTTTTCATTTTTGCATTTGACGCGTGGATAAACCAACTTACCAGTTTCTTTATAAACTTGTTGATTTGTCGCCATCGACATAAACTGTGTCACACCTTCTATAAACTCCTTCAATATATCTTGAGTTTCTAGATCAATTCCATCATCTAGAAACGAAAATATTTGATCTCGATGATGATGCCATTATAATAAAAATAATAAGAAGATATATAGTGAAATATATGATAATTGTGTGTGAAAAACGAATGAAGGTAGGAGGGAATTAAATAGATACTTTTTGGATAGTTTAAGGACGGATTATGGGCTAAGACTAATATTTTTCAATGAGCCGTCTTGAAAACGTACCTAAATCCAAATAGAACCCTCGTACCTATCCATAAATTTGCAAACATACACTCTTACCGTCCGTAAATTTTTGGACGGACACTGATTCCGTCCATAATCCGCGACGACCTGCTTTTTGTCTCAAATCCGTCCGAAAATACGGATTACTTGTGGACTGCTCTTTTGTCCAAAAATTTACGGACGGATTAATCCGTTCCAAAATTCCCTTTTGGAATTTCTAAATTTCTAGTAGTTGAACTTGTGTACAAAATTTGGTACAACGTGTTGGTACAATGTGTGCACCGATAAAATTTGGTATAACGTGTATACATCATGTTAGTACAACCTCCTCTGTGGTCGTGTCTTTCTATTCCAGAATCAGATTTTCAAGACAATGCTAGTTCCACGTGTGCTCGATAATCGATAATTTCCTAATAGATATCTATATACTAATCACAAATTAGGGAAAATCTTCAAACTTCGTTGGAAAAACACCATAAATGATCACTCTAAAAATCCTTTCTCGTGGATGACAATCAAATCATCAACACTTTTATTGGTGGGTCGATCATTGAAAGAAAGTCTGTAGCAATCTCAATATGTCGTATCAAGGCTATGTCACAAAAGAAGGTGAGGAACTCATTAGCCAATGTTACAACGGTATGTTTGGATAATTCAGCTTCTTGACCTCAAGCTCTGCCATGGCAAATGAGCAAAAGGATATGGATGGCAACATTTTGTGAATTTTCAAGATCAATTTTAGCAGAGTGATAGTTCAATACGATTACCCTCTTATCGTCTAAGTCTAGTAGCAGGCTGAAGATCTCTAGACGAGAAAAATGAAATATTCATCATAAAGAAGAGAGAAATATAGATGAATCGTTAGGAGAAATAAAATATTAGGTAGATTATAGTACCTGGGTTTACACAATCGACGGTTATTCTGGTTGTATTTGATATGACCATAGATCATGTTTCATTGTTTTAGAACAATATAGAAGATGGATTTGTGTTTCAAAACCCCTATACAACTAGGAACCGGAACCTAGGGCTAGTCTACATAATAAGGATACCTTAAACCCCTGAAGAACTCGGATAAAAAACCTTGAAAATGGGTGAAAGACGCCACAATCACAGGTGGTTATGTTATTGATAAGTCAGGTTGAATTCCAAGACTTCAAATCAAGAGTTGAAGGCTAGAACTCAGAAACTTGCAAAAGAAACCCTCTCAAATCTCAAAATTTGTGGTCTGTCTTGCTAGTGAATATAAAACGACATAAATAAACCCAAATAAAGCAAAACTATGTGTTTTGACTCAGTCCTAAACCAACAAACCAAAAATAATCTCAAACCAAGCAAATAAACTCTAACCGAGCTAAAAAAAAGTGGAAATAAATCCGATTAAACAAAACTATGTGTTTTGGGCTTTAAGACTTAGCCAAAAACGCCTTAATCTTCTTGTTCGTCAAGTCTCGATGTCCTATAACTCCAATTAGTGTGATTAAAGTCAATTCTCTTGTGTATCTCCTCCATCTGGTGTCTCATACCAAACTCAGCTTGAACAAGCTTGGTGAATGCATTCTGGAATCTTTTCGCTCATGTACACGTAAGTTGGCCAGTAACTTCAAGATTAGGTTCTTTAGCTCCTCCCTTCCCCTCCTCATCTATCTCGATGTCCTCATCATTCCTCTCATTTTCAAAAGGAATTTTCCTCCAATCGTTGGTGTCATCTGCATCAAACGAGAGAGATCAGCAACATTAAAGGTCAAAATAATGCTATACTCACCTGGTAATTCGATCTTATACTCATTGTTGTTAATGCACTAAAGGACACAAAAAGGACCTTATCTATGCGGCATCAGCTTGGATTTTCGCTGTTGTGGAAATCTCTCCTTGCGTATATGCACCCACACAAGATCTCCGGGTTGAAAAATAACCTCTTTACGCCTTTATTAGCTTGCTTGGCGTATTGCTCCGTTCTCTTCTCAATGTTCTTCCTCGTTTTCTCATGATTTTGTTTCTTTCCATCAAGATTAGCAAACTCAGACATAGGTAATGGCATTAAATCGAATGGTGTCAGCAGGTTTAAGCCATAAACTATCTCAAATGGTGAAAAACGTGTAGCACTATAAACGACTATATTAGTGTATACAAATTCTAGATGTAGCGCACATTCCTCTCAAGTCTTAAGATTCTTCTTTGTTAAAGCACACAACAAAGACGAGAGATATCTATTAACCACTTCAGTTTAGCCATTCATTTACAGGTGACAAGTCGTTGAGAACAACAACTTGGTGACGAGTTTAGACCAAATGTTTTCCAAAACTAGCTAAGGAACTTAGCATCACTATCAGACATGATGGTTCTAGGCATCCCATGCAAACACACCACCTCTATAAAGAACAAAGTAGCAATGTGTGATTCATCATATGTTTTATGGAATGAAATGAAAAGTGCCATCATGAAAACCGATCTACAATCACAAACACAAAATCCTTACCTATCTTAGTCCGAGGCAAGTCGCATGGAATTTCTTCTGGAAACACGTCTTAAAAAACCTGCAATAGATCACAAACAACACTAGGCAAAGAAGTGCTAGCCACGTTTGTACAACTGCCACGATCAACAATCACAAAGCATACCTTCCCCTTTGTGCCCTCAAGTATAGAAGATGTTTTCTAGTTGAACAATGACCTACTCTCTAGCTTGAAGATTCAAAGCTCTTCGAGTTACTAAGAGCTCACCTCTCGCAGGCTCTTGCACTTCATACTCAGTATCTGAATCAGTCTCAATCTCTTCAACAATTTCTTCTTCTTTCTCAAAGGTTGATTTGAAATCTTCGTGAGTATTAGTGTACATCATGCACTTGTTCATGCATGATCTTTAGGTCGTGATGGCTCACGACCTAAAGATCGAGGTAACAACAATAAGACTCACACTCGTGCTCATGATATTAAGTGCTTTGATTGTTTGGGTAGGCTTTTGATCAAATTTGAAAGTAAAATACGGCTTCTCTCTCTTGGTGTAATTAGGCTTAGAAAACAAGGTGGAGTTCCTATGCTTTTGTGGCCGTTGGTCACCAAATCTGAGCTGCTTTTCAACCTAATTGCGTGATGTAAGAGTTCATGCAAGTTCTGATAGTTTTTAGGTTAAATAAGATTGTGAATCTCCCTATTCAAACCCTCAAGAAACCGATTGTTCTCAGTTTGATTTACACTCTTCCAAACCAGCTCTAGCCTTAAGCATCTCAAATTCTTTATAATATTCCTCCATACTACGAGTCTCTTGCACCAAGGTTCTAAGTCGCTCACATATCCCGTCTTCATAATAAGCGGGAACAAACTGTTACTTCATAGCATCTGTCATCGCCTCCCAAGTTGTTATAAGAGGCAATGTTGCTTGTCTCCTTGATGCTATCACTTGATCCCACAATAATAGTGCGTACTCATGGAACTTTGTTGGCACAAGTTGCACCTTCTTTCGTTTCGAATAATGATGACACTCGAAAACCATTTCAGTGTGTCTCTCCAACTCCGGGCAATCATCAACAGTTCTTCAACCATTAAAAGGAGGGATTTCCAACCGAATATTGGTCAGATTGTCATGCATTATATTTCTTTTGGTCGACCATGCATAGGTGCCATCGGAGCCAAGAAAGAACCTGCATCGAAGTTCTCTCCCATCTCACCTCGTATGCATCTTCCCTTTCTCAATTTCTTTGTTCACGAGGCCTTCCTACCCTCCGTGGTGCTATGATCTCTATTTCACCTTTCCTTGGGGCTTGGTTTCCTCCATGCTCCTCCTAAGGAGGTGGTGGTGGTTGAGGAGCTTGTCATTCCATAGTCAATTGATCAATATTTTGATTCATCTCCTCAAACAACTCTATCATCTAATTGTGCTGCTATTGGAGACGTCGCTCGACCTGGTGGTTCAAGGCTATCACATCATGATGATTACGAGCTAAACTTTCAGCAATTTGTTACCCCTTAGTAAGTTCGGTGTCATTTTGTTGTTGAATGTTTTCCATGAATTTATTCCCTACAAAAACGATGATTGAAAATGGAAGTAGACAAAGGAAAGGAGTGCGTAAGAACATCACAACGTTTCAAGAATGGTGTTTCACTCGATTTTGCTTGTCAACTCGAATTCGCCCTAGCAAACAACTCTAGAATTTGAAATACAATCGGAATCCAGCTAACTAACAACCACAAAGTTGAGATCCCACAAAAATATTATTGCAAATCACAATTACAATGTCTATTTGTGATCATATTTGTCCTAATCATGAAATCACAAGTTCTTTTTCTATTTTTGTTTAGGAAAAAGAACAAAACAAGCAATTTGGTTGTATTTTTGTGCCTACCAAAGAAATAACCGAATCCAACACCGAATTCAACAAGGAAAAGCTGAAATAACTATTTCATAATCTTTTCTAGTTACACCTTTGGGCGAGCTTTGAATTTCCTTTTCTTTTACAACAAATTTTATTTTTCTTTGTTTTTCCTTTTCTTTCAAACCAAATTTAATTTTCTTTGTTTTCCTTTTCTTTTACACAACAAATTTCATTTTCCTTTGTTTTCCTTTTTTTTACAGAAAATTTATTTTTTCCTTTGTTTTTATCCATTTTTTTCTTTCTTTTTTTTGTTTCTATTTTTTTCCGATGGTTCTCCGATGGAACAAGCCTTAAAAACAATCAAATGAAAAATTCAAAGAAAAAAATTTAAAAAAAAAAAAAGATTAAAAGACATGATTCATACCTCAAACATAAATCACAAGCAAAGGAAAGATCAACAGATCCAAAATCTGACTCATATGACTTAAAACAAACTAAATACGCAAAGATAGATGTTAAAACAAAGAAAAGGGGCTCTGGTACCAACTGATATGACCCAAATCACGTTTCAATGTTTTTAAACAAGATAGAAGATGGATTTGTGTTTCAAAACCCCTCAACAACCAGCAGCCGAAACCTAGTACAGGTCTCAATAATGAGGACATGCCCTAGACCCCTGAAGAACTAGGTTGAGAAACCTTACAAACGTGTGAAGACACCACAATCATAGGTGGTTTTGTGATTGATAAGTCAGGTTGAATCCCAAGATTTTAAATCAAAAGTTGAAGGCTAAAACTCAAGAAATTGCAAAAGAAACTCTCTCAAATCTAAAAATTCGTGATCTGTCTTACCAGTGAATAGAAAACGACATAAATAAACCCTAAGAAGGAAAAACTATGCATTTGGACTTAGTCCTAAACCAAATAAACTGAAAATAATCTCAAACCAAGCAAATAAGCTTTGACAGCTCAAAAAACTGGAAATAAATTTGATTAAATAAAACTCTGCGTTTTGGGCTTTAAGACTTAGCAAAAACGTCCAAATCTTCTTGTTCTTCAAGCCTCCACGTCATTGGCTCCAATTAATGCGATGAAAGTCAATTATCCTTGTGTATCCATATGGTGTTCTCGTGTCAAACTCATCTTGAACAATCTTGATGAATGCATTCTGTATAGTTTGGTTATATTTGGCCATATGCGATGGAAATCACCGCCGAGTGGAGAGTACCTGGGTTTGCACAATTGCCGGTTAGTGGCCACATTTGGTTGTGTGTGAAGGAAATCACCGCAAGTGGAGAGTGCTTGGGTTTGCACTAATCTCCGTCGAGTGGAGAGTACCTGGGTTTGCACTAATCGTCACCGAGCGGAGAGGTCGTTCTGAGGAGGGCAGAAAACGAGGTTGCATCGATGGAGAAACTATGACTCCTTTTCTTTTTCTCTTTTACTAAGGAGATGAAAGGAAGAGGTTGCGAAATGTGGTACATACCTTGGAAAATCAATATAAAATAGCATCAATGTTGTTAATGCAGTAAAAATTGGATCGAGTTTTATGTATATTGTTTCAGGTGGTTGAGAACATTGAGGGAGTTTGAATTTAAATTGAAGAAGGCTGGAACGAGTCAACTAGAAGATCAAGGAGAAGAATAAGGAACGATTTGAATCGACCGGATTCAATGCTGAAGATTTTCAGCACAACGGCGCAGCTGAAGACCAGGAGGTGGTTGCTGAGCCGTGAGAATGACAGATAAATTGATCCGAAATTAAAAATGAAGATCAACGAGTCTGAGGAGTATCTGGGGAGTGAACGAAACAGAGAATAGGAAAGTTCAGAGTTTTAGGTGCACTTAAATAGATACTGGGTTGAAAAGGAAACAGTTGTGAGTTGTATTTACACATTTAACTCAGGGGGAGTTAAATGGGTGGAAATCTTTAGTACATTGTAGAAAACAAAAAGTGTACTTAAAGATTGACAAGTAAATAAACATATACTGTTTGATATTTTCTTGTCCGATTGATTATTTGCTTATTAGTCATCTTCTACAAGATTTCAAATGTCATTGATTGCTTTAAATATTATTTGGAACTTTTGAAACGGATAACCTCAATCCAATTTTTTTCACAAAAAAAAAAAATACTTCAACCTAACGTGGTGTCTTGATTCAAGATTTTTCTTTTTTTATATAAATATCTCATTCAATTGTGTTTTAAATGTTAAATTTTTTTTTATTAAAATTCAACATGAGCATGAATGAAGAATGAAGAGTTTTTATTTTAATAATAATTATCTCATTTAGTTGCGAACTTATGTTAAATGGAAAGATGAATAAGAAAAAAAGTATTTTTCTTATTATTTTTGTAACAAATAACATTTTTTAGTTAAAAAATATGAATTAAATGTCAACGAAATAATTGTTGATGATGCTGAAATGATAGCAAACTAACTTTTGATATATAAAATTTATCACATTAATCATTAAAAGGTATATTAAAAATTATATGACTAGAGCATTTAATAACAAATTTTGAAAATTAGAGCTTTTTTGGACAACAAAATTAAAATAACTTTTTTTTTAGAAATAACGAGTACAAGAGTTTAATAGTTAAAGAAAGACTTGCTTAATTCATATAATTTTTGTTTAGTGATTTTTGTATTTTATTATTTTACAATAGTTAGAGACATGAGTGACGAGAGAGAGATTCTATCGAGTTCTTAAAGGCCAGGGGGTTTGAGGAAAGGAGCAAAACCGAATACGCCTTCAACATCGACTGGAAACTGAAGAGAGTTTTTGAGGATCTCTGGTGTGTTGTTAGTCTCACCTTTCCATGTATTGAACCACGGCCCTCCTCCTATCTCCACGGCCGCCATCTCGCTCCTCACGTCCAATATCCCCTGCATCCGTATCGTGTCTAAGGTGAAAAAATCTCCATGACTAAAAAGCGCATTCGCTCCCTAAGCATTCGCTCTTATATCTCAGAGTCGTTTCAATCCCTAAACACCCGACACTACTATCTTAGGTATCAAGATCTCTAAAAGGCAAAGAGTTCAAGGTTCTGGTTGAGAATTTGGCGTGATAGGGTGCTTTTCATGTGCTTACCTTTCCTTTACTACCATCGTAGCGCCGTTCCCATAATTGTAATCTCAGTTCACCATAACAGGTATCTCTACAAGCCGGAGCAAGGCCGGATTCCGAGGTAGGAGCACGCAGAGTAGTGCCTGTTTCCTTGGTCCGTGCTTCTATTTCGACCTGTTGCAAGAAAGGGCAAAGATCTCATGAAATGCTCTTTCCGCGAGGTGATTAAACCAGTGCTAACATGAAATGAAAAAAAGATTATTACCACATGGGTCTTGTTCTCCGCTGATATGTACCAATATCCCCATGGAGCCATTTCCCATTTTAGAATACCATTCCATGGAACAAACTCGTAGAAGATTCCATCGTAGTGTACACCAATCTGCACATTTATATACATTTTAAGGCACAACATAGTTTCCTAAATAATACATTATGTCTTTACAGATAATGGTAAGTGAATTCAATTTCCGGTGTGAAGAGCCGATGATTGGAAGGGGAAAACTAACAACCAGAATAACATACCAGAGCGGCATTTTCAAAGGTCTCAGTCAATCCGGGCAATTGCCTTAACCCACCACCTGCAGTCAAAGCAATTTCTCCACTTGCTCCTTCAAAGATGTTACATTGGACCTGCAAAGAGACTTTCTATCAAATTTACCTTTAGCAACAAGTCAAGTATATAAATGAACTATGTATGTATGCATGCTCATGCGTGTTGTCTCCTTTTAGAGACCTCAATGCCCAAAGTTTTAGTCGAAAATTTTCAAAAATGCAGAAAACGTATTTACCCAAAACCATTTTCTAGGGAAACCTCCACCCCAATTCTTCTCTGAATAGGATGGCGCATCTTCAAATTCAAACCTTTCGCCATCCCATTCAATCCATCCTGCATAACAAGGGAGATTAAACTTTAATAATATACCATATCAGTTTCTGGTGTATAAGAAATTTTGATAAAGATAGAGAAAATGGGCAAGCAGATGCTTTTCTGCAGAATAAAGAAACTCATTTCTTATTTTATCATTGTCCCAATGAGTTTAGTTCCCTGGGAAGCGAAAAGATGCACACGTTTAAGCTTACGGGATTAAGTCCCAACAAAATGATCTAACAGGACACCTGTTGAAAGGCCTCCTGCCATGCATATCTGCCAATGAGGTTCGAATACAGGAAATGCAGCAAGCCATCCTGCAGTAGACTTCTGTTTACTCCCAACATTACCCCAACCATACACAGGACGGGTACTATACTCCCAGCGAGCGGATTTGACAGTTTCTGCATAGTTTGTCCTGAAATTACAAGAGAATGGAAGACGAAACCCAAAAAGAGGATCTTATTCCAGACTTCCATATATTATGTAAATATAATTTTATTCTGTCAAAACACTTTCTGCAACATGCATCCATATACTCCTGTGCACCCTTCCCTGCATGTGGCCACATGCATTTTCAAGACTAGTTTCAGATGAAAGCCAGATTCAATAATCATCTTAATTGCAAATTCTGCATGTGAAGTTACATAAACCAAAAAATCAACCCCGAAACAATAATAGCTAAATATGTAGGAAAATAGGTTATCTGTGGTCTAAAATTTAAGCCAGATTTTCCTCACACTCACAGACTAAGGTTCAGTCCTAAACTATTGAAAAGATAGCAAACTAAGCACTGTACAGAATCTTTAACCAGCAAAAAGCGACCTTTCAGATTATAATCTCTAATGAGAAACAAAAATGGTACCTTCCATCGTTGCAAATATAACCTTGATGCCAGAGTGGAGTAACTTGAAACCCTTCTGACACTCTTTTGTTGAATTCCTACAACCAAACACAATGTTTCAAAGCTCATAATACAAGGAAAGGATAAGCAGGCACAATACAAGTCTGGACTGTCTAAAGCCATCGCCACCACGACACTCAAGTAACTCCAAACAGCTTCACATTTTTAAGAAGAATCATCTGTTACCTTCGACTTAGTAAGTTCAAAGAGATTATATAAAATAACATCTTCAAATAAATGAGTACAAAATAACTCAAGGCTTTTATAAGAGATATAGAAGTAGAGCTTCGGGTCAACCTCTGGAGGAACCTCCTTCGTGGGAGGCCTTGCACCTTCCACAGCTGTGAAGGTATTTCCCAGAACTAGCTCATGCCTATCTATGCATCAGTAAATTTTATGTTAACAAAGTTGTAAATTCATGCAATTCAAAGACTAAAGAAAACAAGAAATTCACCTCCCCAGAAGTTCAGAGATTCTTCCGTGTATTGACATATATATTTATCATAAGCACCAAGAATCTGAGCCCCGACTCCAGTGAATCTGGGTCCATATAGAGCCACATCCAATGGTGACAACTTCTTTGGAAATGACGGGTTCTCCACAGAATACATAAAGCAAAAGCTCTGCTTCCTCTCTGGAATTGAGACCTTGAAATACCATCCCTCGAAAAATTTCCGACTAGTTCCATCAAAATGGTACCTGGGTATCGGTATCGGTTAAGCGACAACAACGATTAGTTCAAGCACAAAAATATCTACTGACAGAACTCTCTACCTGTATGTCGTCGATTTACATCCATGTTGCAATTCTCAAGAACTCAGATTCTTATATGTAGGAGCTACACATCAAGTTCACGGTTTCCAAACAACACAATTCAGAACACATAGCAATACTACACATGTTAACAAATCTCTGATCCAGAGGCAAAAACCCAGAAACGCGAACACAAGTTAGGTAGGAGTACATTATGGCAAGATAAGTCACCCCGAACACGACTTAGAACCAAATGATAAAAAATTTGAAACAGAAATGCATACCCGCTATGAGGTGTCCTGAGCTCGCGATTACGCGGTGTCGGGACGTAAACCGGCTTCACAGGGACACCATTCTCGTTTTCATCGGCGTTAGTCGAGACAGACGTCACTTTACCGGAGGAGGAAGCTTCGCATAACCTATAATTGGATCGGAACCCTGGATTCCCCGGTCGGAAAGGGGGGTTAAGGAAGCGAGCGACAGGGAGCTGAAAACCAGCGAGATTAGGGCTCATCGCAGCAACCCAACTCCCGACTTCCATTGAAGAGTAGCTTCAGGAAGAGAATTGCCTGAAATCTGACGATGCAAAATTGTGAAGAGGAAAGCTGTGAACATGCAGCGAACAGAGAGGCAGAGAGCGCAGAGGAGAAGAGACGTGTGGCGTGTGTCAGCAGGTAGTAAAGTCACAAAAACACGCACACACATATTTCATATATTTGGCATATAAGGTATAAAACACATACTATTTTATACGTATATGACTGGTGCACACGCAATTACGTTTATGGTTTTTTTTTCGATTGCGGGCCATATAAACGCGATTGGTGGAATAGTAATGTGTATTGACATGTCTACCAATGTGTATATATGCATATACATATTTATATATTCGTATATGTATATATATGTATTTTATATGTATATATATCTATATACATAAATATATATATGTCTATATATATATGATCTTTTGTTGATCATATAAGTTTCGAAAAAATTGTTATTTGATCAAATCACTAGCAATTATAATAGTAATCACATTATTTTTTTTTGCGTGAAATATTCTACGATTAGTAATGTTAACGAAATGTATATACATAGACAAATATATGTACATATATATACAAATATTTGACAAAAAATAGATATATATATATATGTTTGGACAAATTTTTTTGTAATCCTGAATTTTTCCCGGGAAAAAAAAATTATAGAATATGTCCGGAATAAAGAATATATTTTTTTTTTAAATTCGTCCGAAATTAAGGATAATTTTTTTTAATCCGTCTAGAATTAAAAACAAATGGTTTAATCCGTTCGAAATTAGAGACATGTTTTCAAGAAAAAAATCTGCCCCTAATTTAAATTTTTGAAGAAAAAAACGAGAAAGAAATTTAAAATTATAAATTTTAGATGAAGAGAAAGAAGAAGAGTATAGAAGAAAAACAAGAAAGGGAATAGGAAGGGTGGAATATCAGAAATACCCTTATAGAGCTAAACCACTTCAAAAATACCCTTCCCTAAAATAATTATTAAATCCGAAAAAAAAAACTGAAGAAAAGACAAACTTGCCCTTAATGTTCGAACATGGAAAAACCCACGTTCGGCAGTTTTTCGACGTGAAACCGAGAAAGCCGAACAGTTTTTCGCCGTGAAACCTGTTTAAAAGTTTATAGCAAGAAAGAAATAAGTGATGTCGAACTTGAGAGGGATCGATTTGAAGTTGGTGAGAAGGAAAATGGCTAGAATCAGCAGCAGTAGTGACGAAGAGAGCACGAGTCAATCTTCAATGGCGTCAATAAGTGTAAGTAGTTCGATTTCTAGGGTTTTGCAAGCTTTCGAGTCACAAAATGGTTTACTGATTTGAAATGGGTGAGTGTCAGTGTCAGTGAGTTGGTTAGGTCGCAAGGGTCGCAGGAGTTGCATGAACATCTTCGACTCCGTGAGTCGGTTGAGTAGCAAGGGTCGCAGTAGTTGCATGACCATCTTCGACTCAGTTTATTGATTTCAAATGGGTGTCAGTGAATCGGTTAGGTCGCAAGGGTCGCAGGAGTTGCATGAACATTTTCGACTCAGTGAGTCGGTTGTCTCAGTGAGTGGGAAGGGTCGCAATGATCGTTTGAGGGGCATGGGTCGGTTGAGTCTCAGTGAGTCGGTTGAGTGTCGCAGAGTGTCTGAGGGTCGTTTGAGTCGCATGGGTCGCACGGGTCGGTTGAGTCGCATGGGTCGCACAAGTCGGTTGAGTCGCACGGGTCGGTCGGTTGAGTCGCATGGGTCGTTTAAGTCGGTAGAAGTATAATGTATTCGTAATTGGTCATTTTGCAGGTGGCGCCAAAGCCAAAATTTGTGTATGAATTCAAGCACATGGACAGAATGCCAAAGATCACCACCAAGTGTTATCCTCAGGAGGCAATAAGGACGTTGAGAGGAATCTTAAATGAACAAGAGTTGCATTACTTCGAGAAGGAGTCACAATTTAGGCATTTATTCCACTTACAATGTGACTCCACATTGACGAAGGTTCAAATGTCTGTACTACTAAATCACTCCGTGATTATACGGGACAATCAGAGTTGTGGTTCGTCATAAACGGCATTCCCATCCGGTACTCTATAGTGGAACACGCACTAATTTTCGGATTGA
>CM071874.1:16411447-16422229 GCA_036759665.1 Gynandropsis gynandra
AAAAGCAAACAGCTGGGTTGCGTCCCAGAAAGCGCTTATTTAACGTCATTAAGCTTTGACGTCTCCATTCCTCATGCGTGCGCGACGGGTGGATCGGAAAGGGAAATGGAGTTTCCACTTTCGGTCGGTTGAGCGGCTTGGGAGAGCTTTAGCCGCTGTCCATTGGTGTTGAACGTGTCACCCGCATCACTCCATAGTTCCACGTCTCGTACCTGAAAAGGATCAGACCAATAAGACAGTAGGTTGCCTGTTAAAGACTTAGGTCGAGAATTAGAAAGTGGAACGAAATCACCTGATTGGAAGTCATGAGGTAGGGTCTTCTTATCGTGCCATCCCTTAGGCACATCATGCACGGGGTTCACTTGCTCGCTGTCCAAGGTTGGATAAGGGGTATCTGCGTTGAAAAGTTTAATGACATCTTTTTCCATTACCTCGTGCAAGTGCGGGTGCAGCCTCCTTTGAATTTCGAGTGAAGGTTCGTGGATGTCCTCCCTATAATTCCCGTACATACATATTGAAGACCTGAGCCTCTTACGATTCTTCACGCGTGTGGGCTGTCTTCTCATCTCATCTGCGCTCATGTTAGCATTTAAAACAGCAGGATATATGTTATCGGAATCAACGTACTCATACCGAGAATATGGCGGCGGGTCGGGCTCAAGCTCGAATGCTTTCTCTGCTATGAAATCAGCATGCATATCATGTGGTATCTCCTCCCATGGGACGTCTCCTAGTGCTGTAATTGCACTCATGAATTTCGTGTACATCTCAGCTCTTTCGTCCGCAAATCCTGCATTGTCGCAAACTTGTGTCAAATACCGTACAAGACAATCGGAAACACTTACTTGATCGTGCGTGTCTTCGTCCAGTGAATCTACTGTAAAGCAAGACTCCTTGAGTGGTGATTCATCCATGGGGCTGGGCAGGATGAATTCGATCGTTTCGTCTTTGACACGTAAGGACAACTTTCCTTGTTGTACGTCTATCATCGCACCTGCAGTAGCTAAGAACGGCCTACCAAGAATAATAGGTGTCCTAGTGTCTTCCGTTATCTCAAGTACAACAAAATCAGTGGGAATGCAAAGCTTACCTACCATGGTGGGAACGTTTTCAATGATTCCCACCGGATGTCTTACCGTACGATCCGCGAGGCGTAGAGACATCTTCGTCGGTTTAAGGTTCCCAAACTCCATCCGCTTGAAAACTGTGTGTGGCATGATACTCACGCTTGCCCCTAAATCACACAAAGAATTATCGATATCGAGGTTACCTATTGTGCATGGAATGGAAAAGCTTCCGGGGTCCTTCAACTTAGGTGGCAGCTTGTTCTGAAGAATTGCACTGCATTCCTCGGTGAGTGCTACAGTCTCGTTCTCTTCGGTGTGCTTCTCTTTGGATATTACCTCTCTGATGAATTTGGCACGATTAGACATCTTTAGGACTGCTTCCACGTATGGCATGTTGATGTCTAGCTTCTTGAGACCTTCTGTAGATCTGCCCACTCTCTCTTGGTTCTTACTGCTTACCAATCGTCGAGGATACGGTATCGGAGGTACGTACGCCGGAGGAGCAACGTATGGCTTATCTAAATCTGGTTCGACTCCTTCCATAATCGCAACCTTACCTCTTCCTCTATCCATGGACGTACCAGCAGCATCCCCTCGCACATTTGAGGGCGGATTCTCATCCTCATCATCGCTGCACACAGAAATAGCATTCACATACTCTCGCGGGTTAAGATCGGGCTTACCGGGAAGCTGTCCGGGATTCCGAGAGGATGAGGCAGCCTGTTGTGCTATGGAGTTTTCCAACATCTTCACATGAGTGCTCAGAGACTCCATCTGAGATCTAAGCTCCTGTTGTTGCTGCTCCTGCTTCATCTTCACGTGAGTGCTCAGAGACTCCATCTGAGATCTAAGCTCCTGTTGTTGCTGCTTCTGCTCCTTCATGAATTCGAGCAACACCGCCTCAAGGTTTGATGAAGAGGCTTGAGGAGGTTGAGGAGCTTGCGGAGCTTGCTGGAATTGCTGGTTGTTTTGCTGGAAATTATTCTGCCTTGGTGGAAACCCCGAATACTTCACCGGTTGAGTCGTTCGATATGACAAGTTCGGGTGATTCCTCCAATTCGGGTTGTAGGTGTTCCCGAATTGCGTGTTGCCTTGCTGCTGGGCATAATTCACCTGTTCGTAATCCTCATGTACTGTGCATTGATACGCTACATGATCCGTATCTCCGCAATTCGCACAGTACATAGCATTCGCTGCATTACCCATGGCTCTATTCTGGTTAGGCTCATATAAACGACGAGTGCTATTAGGCATACCTCTTGGAGTGGACCACATGGTGTGGTTCATGGCGAGGTTATCAATCAGCTCAAATGCCTCCTCGACGCTCAGATCCATGAATGATCCTCTGGCAGCGTTATCCAACCTCATGCGGTGCTCATCTGAAATTCCGTTATAAAAAGTTTGGATAACGTACCATTGCTCAAGTCCATGGTGTGGACACATCTGCAGAAGATCCTTAAATCTACCCCACGCCTCAAACATAGTCTCTCCATCTCTGCATCTGAATGTTGTGATTTCCCCCCTCAACTGAATTGTCTTGCTCGGAGGAAAGAAGCGTGATAGGAACAGTGTGCAGAGCTGATCCCAAGTGGTGATAGATCCCGCGGGGAGTGATTGCAGCCAAGCTTTCGCTTTTCCCCCAATTGAAAAAGGGAAAAGACGCAGCAAGATTGCATCCTCAGAGACTCCATGAATTTTGAACGTACCTGAAAGTTCGAGGAAATCTCTGAGATGCTGATGTGGATCCTCATGGTTTCCACCCATGAATTGCTTCTGATAAAGCATATTTATCATTGCTGGCTTAATCTCGAATTGCTCTCTTGCAACAGCAGGCATCCTTATGGCCGTTTGCACGTTGTTCATGTTCGGCACCACGTAATCCCTTAGACGACGTGGTGGAGGAGCCTGTAATTGCATCTGTCCATTGCCGTTCTGATTATCCATCTTTTGTCGACCTGAAAGTTCTGCAAAGGACAAACAAAGAACAATTTACGTAGAAGGAACGAAAGAAAAGAAAACAAAAATAAAAACAAAGCAAGAAGGACTCTAGGTTCGAATCTAAGACGCGTTGACAATAGTCCCCGGCAACGGCGCCAAAAACTTGATGCGTATCAGAGTTAAATATAACCTAATCTACCCGCAAGTGCACGACACGTGTGTAGTATTTAGGTGTCGATCCCACAGAGACTACGCAACACTACCTAAACCCGAACTACGAATCAAACTTGCTAACGAAAGAAGGTGAATAAGGAATGAAATACTGAAAGTAACTAAACTACTTGGGTTCTAACGATGAGATAAACGTCCTAGGAAACCGGTTTCACCACAAGACTACCGAAACACACGATCAACCTATCTATCATGCAATCCCAGTTAAAGCTATCTAAGGCGGACGATCCTAACATGATATCTACCCTCTCTCAAGGCATAGACACGTGATCTAGACAAGCTGCCCCCTACTTTCGTGGCTGACACCATGAACTAAACCCATAAACTCTGTGATTCGCCCGTTCACCCTCAACCGTTGCTACCCTACTTTCGTGGCCTAACCTCGGTTGTTCTAAACCTGACTTTCTAGGACTAGAATTCTCCTTTCGGTCCTTCTCCTAACCCCTAACACATGCATCTACGTGGCCATCGCAAACACAAGTAAATTCAAGCACTCAGATAAAGAATAGATGAACTAAAACGGGAAGATGCATTCAAAATAGATCAAAAGAGGTCTCGGGATAGCCAAGGGCTAATCCCTTCTCCTAGAACAAACAAACTACTCGCTCATGCGTCTGTAAAGAAACATAAACATAGTAGAAAGTCTAAGGAACATAAAAACCAAACAAAACCGAAGTGGTGCTGCTTGATCTCCAATGCTCCTCGCTTATCTCCTCGCAAGAATCTGCTCTAACTTCGCTGAATTCTTCTCCTCTGTATGCTTGCTGTAATCACGTCTTTTTGCCTCCTTTTAAGCCTCCTAAAACGGTCCAATTGTTGCCTAAATTGCCCCACGAGTTCCCTTATGTTTTAAGTTAAGTTTACTTAAGTTTTGAGCAGTTTCGGGCCGCTACCCGCTCGGGTAGCGAGTGTACCCGCTCGGGTGCGGCTAGGGCAGTTCGTGCGCGTCCTGTGGTGCTGGAATGGTGCCCGATCGGGCATGGCATGTGTGCCCGCTCGGGCACAAGGCAAAATGGTCCTAAATGCTTGCCCGAGTCGTGCTAAATGGTCCACACAATTGGCCGTAGGTTTTGCCCGATCGTGCAAAGGTTGTGCCCGACCGGGTGAGGCTTTTCCATGCTCAATCTCGTCCCGTTTGTCCCGTGATGATCCCCAAAGTTGCTCCTTAGCTCCGTGCATGTTCCTTTAGCTCCAAAATAGTCCAAATACGCGTAAAAACCTGTAAGAACATGAAAAGCACGAAAGCAAGTAAAACGGATACGGAATCATACGTAAAACATCACATATGTATCAAAAACGTCTCCTAAATCGTGCAAGAAATACGTATGAAAACGAGATGATCAAAATCCCCCAGACTTGAATGTTTGCTTGTCCCTAAGCAAACGTAAACGTGGAATACATGGGGTATGAAAATACGAGAATCCCCCTTCTCCTAGAGATACCGCTAAAGCGAGCCTAACCGATCAACTAGCATATTGTGAGCAAATTCGGCCTACTCGAGTTTTCAGCCTTAATCCTAGGTCCACCACGGTTACCCATAAGAAAGTAAATCAAAGGAGACTAGACACGCTACCGTAACTCCCTCCACCAGACAAGACTTCAGACTATGCTAAACCTAGGTCAACCGAGGATACTTGTTTCTTTCTTTCCGAGCTTCTTCTTTTTTTTTCTTTTTCTTTTTCTTCTTTTTGTTATTCTTTTTATGAATTTTCTTTCTTTTGTTTTCTTTTATTTTTTTCTTTTCCATTTTTTTCTTTTCTTTTCTTCTTTTTCTTTGCATACACACTAGGCTTCTAGGACGTCGGATTTGAAGGGACCCAGCCTCTACTTAGACCCAGACTACCGATGACGGTATACTCATGCATCTCGTGTAAGAGTGCAGCGGAGTAGGTGGCTTTTTGTGCCTTGCCCTTAGGACGTAGAAAGATGATCGCCAACCCACCACTTAGACCCGAGCCACCGAAGGAGTAACAAGGTCGATGCACTCATATCGATTTTTGATCATGCTTATTAGGCACTATTTCTATCGACAGCGGAGTGTTAGTGTGCGCTTTTTAATCTGCAAAACAAGCTCGATTTTATATGATCCAATGATCCTCAATGTAACCAAAGTAAAGTGTCGTCTACACGAAGTATGACCATCTGGGTAGAGAAAATAAACGACAGACCAGCCTAGCAACCTCGTCTAAACATCCCCACAAGTAACACTAGGATTCCCAAGAACTACGACCTATTGTTTTTCAGCCGACTAATAAGCTCTAACGCATAGGAAAACCTAGCTCAATCATGCAAAGTCTAAAGGAAAAGGTCAACCTCTTAAGCATTCCTAAGTTCAGGGTTCATCTCAAAACGTGGCACCGGACAAGTGCCTTGGGACGACTCTGACTCAATGAAAACAAAAACAAACTAAAAATCGCAAAAATAACCTAAAAACTAAAAATCAAAGGAAAATGAAACGAAATCACCTGAAAAACGTGAGCTGCTCCCCCAGACTTGAATTGAACGGCGTCCTCGACGTGAAGCTCCGATGGAGGATGAAGGAAGTGAAGCACATTTGTGGTGTTATTTTTTTTGTTTTGTTTTTTTTATGGAAATTAAATAACCGAGTCTTAAACATGAAAAGTAAAAACAAACAGCTGGGTTGCCTCCCAGAAAGCGCTTATTTAACGTCATAAAGCTTTGACGTCTCCATTCCTCATGCGTGCGCGACGGGTGGATCGGAAAGGGAAATGGAGTTTCCACTTTCGATCGGTTGAGCGGCTTGGTAGAGCTTAAGCCGCTGTCCATTGGCGTTGAACGTGTCACCCGCATCACTCCATAGTTCCACGTCTCGTACCTGAAAAGGATCAGACCAACAAGGCAGTAGGTCGCCCGAGAAAGACTTAGGTCGAGAATTAGAAAGTGGAACGAAATCACCTGATTGGAAGTCATGAGGTAGGGTCTTCTTATCGTGCCATCCCTTAGGCACATCATGCACGGGGTTCACTTGCTCGCTGTCCAAGGTTGGATAAGGGGTATCTGCGTTGAAAAGTTTAATGACATCTTTTTCCATTACCTCGTGCAAGTGCGGGTGCAGCCTCCTTTGAATTTCGAGTGAAGGTTCGTGGCTGTCCTCCCTATAATTCCCGTACATACATATTGAAGAGCTGAGCCTCTTACGCTTCTTCACGCGTGTGGGCTGTCTTCTCATCTCATCTGCACTCATGTTACCATTTAAAACAGCAGGATATATGTTATCGGAATCAACGTACTCATACCGAGAATAAGGCGGCGGGTCGGGCTCAAGCTCGAATGCTTTCTCCGCTATGAAATCAGCATGCATATCACGTGGTATCTCCTCATGTGGGGCGTCTCCTAGTGCTGTAATTGCACTCATGAATTTCGTATATACCTCAGCTCCTTCGTCCGCAAATCCTGCATTGTCGCCAACTCGTGTCAAATACCGTAAAAGAGAATCGGAAACACTTACTTGATCGTGCGTGTCTTTCTCTAACTCGTCCAGCGAATCTACTGTAAAGCAAGACTCCTTGAGTGGTGATTCGTCCATGGGGCTGGGCAGGATGAATTCAATCGTTTCGTCTTTGACACGTAAGGACAACTTTCCTTGTTGTACGTCTATCGTCGCACCTGCAGTAGCTAAGAACGGCCTACCAAGAATAATAGGTGTCCTAGTGTCTTCCGTTATCTCAAGTACAACAAAATCAGTGGGAATGCAAAGCTTACCTACCATGGTGGGAACGTTTTCAATGATTCCCACCGGATGTCTTACCGTACGATCCGCGAGGCGTAGAGACATCTTCGTCGGTTTAAGGTTCCCAAACTCCATCCGCTTGAAAACTGTTTGTGGCATGATACTCACGCTTGCCCCTAAATCACACAAAGCATTATCGATATCGAGGTTACCTATTGTGCATGGAATGGAAAAGCTTCCGGGGTCCTTTAGCTTAGGTGGCAGCTTGTTCTGAAGAATTGCACTGCATTCCTCGGTAAGTGCTACAGTCTCGTTCTCTTCGGTGTGCTTCTCTTTGGTCATTACCTCACGATTAGGCATCTTTTGGACTGCTTCCACGTATGGCATGTTGATGTCTAGCTTCTTGAGACCTTCTATAGATCTGCCCACTTTCTCTTGGTTCTTACTGCTTACCAATCGTCGAGGATACGGTATCGGAGGTACGTACGCCGGAGGAGCAACGTATGGCTTATCTAAATCTGGTTCGACTCCTTCCATAATCGCAACCTTACCTCTTCCTCTATCCATGGACGTACCAGCAGCATCCCCTCGCACATTTGAGGGCGGATTCTCATCCTCATCATCGCTGCACACAGAAATAGCATTCACATGCTCTCTCGGGTTAAGATCGGGCTTACCGGGAAGCTGTCCGGGATTCCGAGAAGATGAGGCGGCCTGTTGTGCTATGGAGTTTTCCAACATCTTCACATGAGTGCTCAGAGACTCCATTTGAGTTTTAAGCTCACTAATCGCTGTCCCCACATCTGCGTTGAATTTGGTCTGAATCGATTGTTGCTCCTTGTGATCCTTGACAAATTCAAGCATCACTGCCTCAAAGTTTGATGAAGGTGCTTGAGAGGGTTGAGAGGCTTGCGGAGCTTGCTGTGCTTGCTGGAGTTGTTGGTTGTTTTGCTGGAAATTATCCTGCCTTGGTGGAAACCCCGAATACTTCACCGGTTGAGTCGTTCGATATGACAAGTTCGGGTGATTCCTCCAATTCGGGTTGTAGGTGTTCCCGAATTGCGTGTTGCCTTGCTGCTGGGCATAATTCATATGTTCGTAATCCTCATGTACTGTGCATTGATACGCTACATGGTCCGTATCTCCGCAATTCGCACAGTACATAGCATTCGCTGCATTACCCATGGCTCTATTCTGGTTAGGCTCATATAAACGACGAGTGCTATTAGGCATACCTCTTGGAGTGGACCACATGGTGTGGTTCATGGCGAGGTTATCAATCAGCTCAAATGCCTCCTCGACGCTCAGATCCATGAATGATCCTCTGGCAGCGTTATCCAACCTCATGCGGTGCTCATCTGAAATTCCATTATAAAAAGTTTGGATAACGTACCACTGCTCAAGTCCATGGTGTGGACATGACTGTAGAAGATCCTTGAATCTACCCCACGCCTCAAATAGCGTTTCTCCATCTCTGCACCTGAATGTCGTGATTTCCCCCCTCATCTGAATCGTCTTGCTCGGAGAAAAGAAACGTGAAAGGAACAGTGTGCAGAGCTGATCCCAAGTGGTGATAGATCCCGCGGGGAGTGATTGCAGCCAAGCTTTCGCTTTTCCCCCAATTGAAAAAGGGAAAAGACGCAGCAAGATTGCATCCTCAGAGACTCCATGAATTTTGAACGTACCTGAAAGTTCGAGGAAATCTCTGAGGTGCTGATGTGGATCCTCATGGTTTCCACCCATGAATTGCTTCTGATAAAGCATATTTATCATTGCTGGCTTAATCTCGAATTGCTCTCTTGCAACAGCAGGCATCCTTATGGCCGTTTGCACGTTGTTCATGTTCGGCACCACGTAATCCCTTAGACGACGTGGTGGAGGAGCCTGTAATTGCATCTGTCCATTGCCGTTCTGATTATCCATCTTTTGTCGACCTGAAAGTTCTGCAAAGGACAAACAAAGAACAATTTACGTAGAAGGAACAAAAGAAAAGAAAACAAAAATAAAAACAAAGCAAGAAGGACTCTAGGTTCGAATCTAAGACGCGTTGACAATAGTCCCCGGCAACGGCGCCAAAAACTTGATGCGTATCAGAGTTAAATATAACCTAATCTACCCGCAAGTGCACGACACATGTGTAGTATTTTAGGTGTCGATCCCACAGAGACTATGCAACGCTACCTAAACCCGAACTACGAATCAAACTTGCTAACGAAAGAAGGTGAATAAGGAATGAAATACTGAAAGTAACTAAACTACTTGGGTTCTAACGATGAGACAAACGTCCTAGGAATCCGGTTTCACCACAAGACTACCGAAACCAACGATCAACCTATCTATCATGCAATCCCAGTTAAAGCTATCTAAGGCGGACGATCCTAACATGATATCTACCCTCTCTCAAGGCATAGACACGTGATCTAGACAAGCTGCCCCCTACTTTCGTGGCTGACACCATGAACTAAACCCATAAACTCTGTGATTCGCCCGTTCACCCTCAACCGTTGCTACCCTACTTTCGTGGCCTAACCTCGGTTGTTCTAAACCTGACTTTCTAGGACTAGAATTCTCCTTTCGGTCCTTCTCCTAACCCCTAACACATGCATCTACGTGGCCATCGCAAACACAAGTAAATTCAAGAACTCAGATAAAGAATAGATGAACTAAAACGGGAAGATGCATTCAAAATAGATCAAAAGCGGTCTCGGGATAGCCAAGGGCTAATCCCTTCTCCTAGAACAAACAAACTACTCGCTCATGCGTCTGTAAAGAAACATAAACATAGTAGAAAGTCTAAGGAACATAAAAACCAAACAAAACCGAAGTGGCGGTGCTTGATCTCCAATGCTCCTCGCTTATCTCCTCGCAAGAATCTGCTCTAACTTCGCTGAATTCTTCTCCTCTGTATGCTTGCTGTAATCACGTCTTTTTGCCTCCTTTTAAGCCTCCTAAGTCGGTCCAATTGTTGCCCTAATTGCCCCACGAGTTCCCTTATGTTTTAAGTTAAGTTTACTTAAGTTTTGAGAGGTTTCGGGCCGCTACCCGCTCGGGTAATGAGTGTACCCGCTCGGGTGCGGCTAGGGCAGTTCGTGCGCGTCCTGTGGTGCTGGAATGGTGCCCGATCGGGCATGGCATGTGTGCCCGCTCGGGCACAAGGCAAAATGGTCCTAAATGCTTGCCCGAGTCGTGCTAAATGGTCCACACAATTGGCCGTAGGTTTTGCCCGATCGTGCAAGGGTTGTGCCCGACCGGGTGAGGCTTTTCCATGCTCAATCTCGTCCCGTTTGTCCCGTGATGATCCCCAAAGTTGCTCCTTAGCTCCGTGCATGTTCCTTTAGCTCCAAAATAGTCCAAATACACGTAAAAACCTGTAAGAACATAAAAAGCACGAAAGCAAGTAAAACGGATACGGAATCATACGTAAAACATCACATATGTATCAAAAACGTCTCCTAAATCGTGCAAGAAATACGTATGAAAACGAGATGATCAAAATCCCCCAGACTTGAATGTTTGCTTGTCCCTAAGCAAACGTAAACGTGGAATACATGGGGTATGAAAATACGAGAATTCCCCTTCTCCTAGAAATACCGCTAAAGTGAACCTAACCGATCAACTAGCACGTCGAGAGCAAATTCGGCCTAATCGAGTTTTCAGCCTTAATCCTAGGTCCACCACGGTTACCCATAAGAAAGTAAATCAAAGGAGACTAGACACGCTACCGTAACTCCCTCCACCAGACAAGACTTCAGACTATGCTAAACCTAGGTCAACCGAGGATACTTGTTTCTTTCTTTCCGAGCTTCTTTCTTTCTTTTTCTTTTCTTTTTCTTTTTCTTCTTTTTCTTTGCATAC
>CM071874.1:16428904-16473297 GCA_036759665.1 Gynandropsis gynandra
AGAAGTTCGAGAAAAAAAAGGAAAGAAAAAAAGGTCAAATTTTCCGAAGATTAATGACTCATCGGAGCCCTTCCCCGCAAGAAATGCTCCATTGACGGTCACAAGGTAACAAGGATTTTTCAGAGAATTTAGGGTTAGATGTTAAAAATCTCCCTTTTGAGAGAATGAAAGACTCGAAACAAGAGATGATTTGGTGCTTGTTGTAGCTTTACGGTTTTTTCTCCTCTATTTCTAACGAAATATAAATGGACTCCTACAATCCAGAAAGACAATAATTACAAAGAATGACCAAGGTGCATGTATTGACCACATTAAAGAACCTTTAATATAGGTCTTCAATGTGGCATTGGTAAAATAAAAAGCATAGCTAGAACCTGGAAAAAGCAGTAGTCTGACATTGAATAGACTAGTCGAAAGGGTCGAAATGGTCGGAAGGGTCGCAATGGTCGGAAGGGTCGCAATGGTCGGAAGGGTCGCACGGGTCCAACATATTTTGATTTGAGCTGTATTTTCATTATTCATATTATTTGTAAATAATTTATAAATAATAAATTAGTATCGCAGGGGTCCAAGGGTTGCAGAAGGACAAGGGTCGCAGGGGTCCAAGGGTCGCAGAGGAACAAGGGTCGCAGAGGGACAGGGGTCCAAGGGTCGTAGAGGAACAAGGGTCGAAGAGGGACAAGGGTCGCAGGGGTCCAAGGGTCGCAGAGGAACAAGGGTCGCAGAGGGACAAGGGTCGCAGGGTCAAACTGGGTCGCTGGGTCGAACTGGGTCGTAAGGTCGCAGAGGTATTTTGGGAATATCAACGTTTATAAGGGTATTTTTGAAGTTAAAATTTTTTTCTTTTTCGGGAAGGGTATTTTTGAAGTGTTTTAGCCCTACGAGGGTATTTTTGAAGTTACCCCATGAAACACCTCAGCAAAAGAATTTTATCTTATTTTAATTTAGATTTTTTATATTAGATTTTCATAAAGAAAAAAATTAAATGATTTTTTAAATATTTTAAAAAATAATTTTTTGTTATTAAAATTTTAAAAATCCACACAAAAAACTCCACTTAAACTTCATTGAATTTTAATTAAAAAATAAATGATTTCTTAAATATTAAAAAAATCCCAATTTGTGATCAGGGTTTTGCAAGGATTATTAAATATTTTAAAAAATAATTTGTAGTTATTAAAAGTTTTACCTACCACAGAAAATAAATCTCTTAAAAAATCTTTCATCTAACTTATTTAAATTTCATTAAATTTTATAAAGAAAAAACTTAAATGATTTTTAAGTATTTTTAAAAAAATATTTAGTTATTAAAATTTTAACCAACCACAAAAAATCTCTTTGCAAAAATCCCACTTAAATTTCTTTGAATTTTAATAAAAAAATAAATGATTTCTTAAATGTTAAAACAAATTCCAATTTGTGATTATCTTATTTTAGTTTAAATTTTTTTATTTAGATATAATTAAATGATTTAATTTTTTTTAGTGTCCCTTTCAATATCTCATTTATATATGAATGTCCACTAATCCAAAGATTTAATAATAAATTAATGAATTTTAGTTATAGAAAATCAAATCGCTCTAGATATCTCATGTCTAATCTTTCTCTAAATACCTCACAATCATCAACCAACGCCCCTCCCGCATCTCAGTGAAGATTGTCGTCTGACTTTGGTTGCCAATTTATATAGTCGACAGCGACAAGATCTATCTTTCATCCATTTACCTATCGGCTCGGTATCGTCCCACTGTTTCCTCACTCGCCTGCTCCACCTATGGTGATTGTTTCTGTGTGCCAAGAGCAGGCTATAACAACAATGCATGTGGTGTATTCCCCGATAATATCATCACTCAAATCTCTCTCCCATCTCAATTCGCCATTGTCTTCATTTTCTAGCAAAAGTTCGCTTTCTGCCTAATGTGAGCGTCAACGACAAGCCTGCTTTTTCTTAATCAGACCCTCTCAAAGATCAACCAAAAAAGCATATGTAGGACCAAGCTTTGCATCATGGACCCATGCACCATTTTGGAGATGTCAATTTACAAGTAGTGGTATCGACATTCGTCAAAGAGAAGGTGGTGAAGAGTGTTGCGACGATGACATTATTTGGAGCTTATTTCAGCAGGGAGGGTGTGGCGAGCACGATCCTAGAATGGAAGGTAAAAGCCAACCTATGTGCCATCATCACGCAACTAAATCTCATGTGAATTGAGTGAATTGCTTCTTCTATTTTTTTTCTTTTTTTTATTACAATTTTATTTTTGTTTGTTAAATGGAAAAAGATGTGAATGAAGAAGTGGAAGAAAAAACATATTTAAGGATTTAAGGTGAGGGAGAGAGAAAATGAGGCGAGGAAAAGAAGTAGAAGATTTATAAAAAGTGTTAGGTGGAGAACCGAAGTTGAAGAGAGACGTAAAGGAATTAGTTCGGTCGATTATGCTTTCAATACCAGGTCAAGACAAGCCAGGGGCATATGGGTTTGGGTACGAGAGATGCTATTGATGGTCGAAGGACATGGACTCCATGATGGTGAACAACATCTAAGTCGGTGGGAGGAGAGAATTTGACTGTTGTTGTGTGTTTACATGGCGAAAAATGAGGGAGTTAAGGAGGAACAAGAGAATGTGTGAAAGAATGGATGAAGAAAGCATTGTGTGGAACTTTTGGATGAGACCGAAATAGATAGTTTCATACGATTTTGTCTGCTATTATGCCATGTCCGAGAGACCATAATATATATATATATATATCTAACATATGAATAACATAGAGGGTTTGTGTTTTCATATTTCCTTGAGATTATTCTAATGGGTAAGTGGTAAAATCGGTGGATTATCAATCAAGATGGCAATTAGTTTATATATTCTGTAATTTTCAGAGAAATTTAAAGTTTTTAATTTGATTAAACATACTTAAAGGGGATTTAATGGCGGCTTGGATAAGACACAAACAAAACGAACAATAGAAATCTAACATGTATGGAGATAGAGAGAAAATGATAACACAGAAATAATGTAACTCAAAAAGACATGTGGGGTCTTTTATAAAGAAGAAAAACGTAGAAGAGATTCATCCTAATAAAGACATTTGAAACATCATATTGAGAATACAAAGATGATATGGATGGTTGATTTTTTATTATTTTAGATCATATTACTTTTGCTTAAAAAATGAAAATTGGATCCGAATCCAAGTTCTAATGGTTTATGAACAAATTTTGAAATGTATTTTTATTATTTAATTTTTAAAAATTTTAAGGTTAATGGACATTAAACATATGGATCTGAATCTATGTGAACATAAAATTTAATCTCATGAGTTATATGATACAATTGATACCTCACCTCTTTTATTTTAGATTGAATGTGAGAATATTTATTAATATTATATAATATTGACTTATACAATCTGATGTACATGACAATTTTTTTTAAATTTCAAAATATATTTATTATGGAATGAAATAGGTAATATTTTGTTGTAATATATATCTCGCTTAAATTTCACATTCCCTTTCTCATACCAAACGTGAACTAGTTCAAGAGAGTTCAATTTTTCCATGAAAAGGAAAAAAACAAACTTACAATTCACTGAACTTTGTCAATATAATGTTTGAGAAAATATTACACATCTGGATGCATTTTATGGATATCACTATAATTAGGATAATCGCACAACAAAATGTTTCTTTTACCGTTTTGCATTATACACAAACAATTTTCATTTATTTATTATCTCTTATTTTTTATTGCAATTTTTTTTCTATTCTTTAATCGTCATACCTTATATGTTAAATATATTTCTTTAAGTCTACACTTAAAAAAATCATTTTTATTGTCCGAACCTTTGTAAAAAATTTAAAATATTACACCATATTGTCTATTTTTTTCTTAAATTTATAATTCTAAAAAAATACAATATCATAACCTGCGCATAGCGTGAGAACTTTTTCTAGTAAGATTAATAGAAATTGTAATAGATAATTATAAAAAAAAAAATTGTAAAAGCATAGTCGAATATCACATAAAACAAACCATAATAATATAGTAACTAAACACATATATGAAAACATAATCAAAACTCCATTAATGATTTAAATAATTGTTTGCAAATTTCATTTCCTTCTTTCTGATATATTCAATTTTTAAAACTAAATCCAAAATTAAAAAGAAATCTGATAAATGTCTTAAAACAGAAAATATATATTCAAGTTCCACGGTTCAATATCAAAAGCAAAACCAAATATGATAACTATCTATATGGTTGAGCCATGTGAAGAATTTCCTTGTATGACATGGACTCACTCTCACGGTTGAGAAACCTTGTGTAGAACTTTGCATTGCATTTTCTTCACCATCTTCTTCATTCTAACCCATTTTAACACGTGAATCATGTCTATCGTGTTGTGGTTGCCATGATTTCTCAACCACTGCGATCGCATCCCACAAACCACATCCAAATATGGAATGAACTTTAAGGGTTTGTTCGGATTTTTCAACCTCTGGATAAAATTGGGTTGGAATTGGATGAAATTGAGTTAAAATTGGGTTGGAATTGGATGAAATTGAGTTAAAATTGGGTGAAATCAGATTAAAATTCAGGTCGAAATCGGGCAGATTAATGAAGCTACACGGTTTACATAAATGAACTGAGAATCAGTTAAAATTGATAAAGTTGAGAAAAAATCATATAAATTTTACAACATAAAAGAGAAATCAATTATATCGGATAATTGATGTAAAGCAACAAAAAATGGGATGCTATATACTTTTTTTCCCAAAATTTTATTATGATATTTAGTTAGTGTTCTAAAAATCGCTCAAGGCGCCGCCTAGGCACTGGGCACTCTCTGGCCGCACGATTAATCACTAGGCGGATTTTTTTAAAAAAAGTGACGTCAAAACAACGTCGTTTTGGTACTTAAAGAAAAAACCTAACAATGACACATATCCATGCGTTTATCTTTTATCGAATTTGTCATCATTATTTCATTTGTCTTCTTCTATCTATTGCATCGTTTATTGTCTTTATCTGAGTCTCTTGTCCTCGCATTTGTATCTCATCTTCATCTTTGTCTTTGCTTTCATCCTTACTTTCTTATCTTTTATCGTCTCTCGTATGTTGTCATCGTCTTCATCTTTTGTCATCGCCTACATTTTTTATCTTCATCTTTGTTTTATCTCCACCTTTGGTTTCATCTCTCGCATTCGCCTTCGCCTTTCCCCTTATCTTGCTCTAACATCATCCTCACTCGACACTCATTTTTTATTTTTTATATTTTTTTATTATGAATTTAATACTTATAAATACTTTTTTATAAATACTAAACTTTATTTATCTTATGTGTTTTTATAAAATTAAACTAAACTTTATTTATCTTATGTGTTTTTATAAAATTAAATACTTTTAAATATTTAAAATTAAATATTTATATTATAATTATAATAAATAAAAATAAAAGATATCTATCATCTAATCCACCTAACTCCGTCTAGGCACTGATATCCCTCAAGCCTATCGTTTTTTTAACCTTGTATTTAATCATACTAGTAATAGTCCCGCGCGATGCGCGGATTGATGATTTCTCTATGTAAAGATGAAAATGTCCTTAGCACTGAATTTTTCCAATCATAAAAAAAAAGTTTTACCTAAATTAGTATAAAAAAACAATACACCTCTATAGGCACCGTCATTTACACAAATATGATCCCACAATCATGTATTACTAATATACTTCGATATATAATAAGCACTTTCATCAATATCGAAATTGATGTTGTATATGTTATTTGCTTTTCCAACATAGTTTACCTAAAGAAGTGTGAATAAGATGTGGGGTTGGAAATAAACTTAAATGAATTTTCTACCGTTATTGATTAAAGTATTTCATATATTCCTTTATTACATCTTGAGATCTTTGGTTGATCAGAAGTTGTTTTGTTTCACCGATTCGATTTATATGCTATTATTTGTCTATTTCGATTTGTGAGGATATTTTTGTTACCGGACTTGGTTAGTATTTCCTTGGTAAATATGATATATTTTATATGTTAAATTGTAAATTTATAAATTATGAAATTTTAAATGATCATAGTATTTTTTTAATATGAGTTTCGTGATATTATAACCATAGTAGATATCGTTGTATTCAAATTTAAATTATCAATAAACTTCTTCGTTTTCTCATCCCACAATTGATAGTTTTCCCTTTGAACTTATAATTTTTTTGTCTTTTGGTTATTTACATGTTCTTCTATCATCACATCATGTTTCGATTGACATGTTTTTATTATTTTATTAGGAAAGCAAAATGTTAAAAAAAAATTAGTAGAATTAAAATGATATATTATAATTTAAATATAAAAGATATTATTTAGTTAAACAATATTACTTTAATATAAACCGTTTTTCAAAACAAATAAATATATAACATAAATATTATTTTTTATTTATTTGTTTAATACTTAAAGTTAATGATTTTTTAATTAAAAAGAGTCATTAAAAAAAGTTTTCCAAACTTTTCTCAAATCATGTTCTTTGAAAGAACCCTTATGAAATCGTAGGAGACGATTTCCACCAACCTCGGCGCTAACCGCCGATGATCAACAGTGGTGAGGCAATGACGAAATCTCACCATAAAATAGGGAAGTAATCTCACAATTTATTCATCGTTTCTGTGTATTTTGTCAAAGGAGACTCTAGTGTGGTGTAGAATCTAGGTTTCGGCCAAGGTGATTATTTTAGTTGTATTTTTAAACGCTTGGATGGTTGCATTCGGTATGTTGTCTCATGGTCGGTGGTGCAAGTTTGGGATTAGATTTGGGTTAGGGTTATGTCTTCATGTTCGGCATCGAAGTCGTTTACAACGTTGCTCTAAACAATACTATCTTGTGGTCTTGTTTCTAAGGTTTTTGTTTGGTTTTGAGTTAGGGTTTTGTATTGGTGTTCGACAGCGAATTCATTTGTGGAGGTGCTATGAACAACACAGCCCCGCGAGTCTTGTTTCTAAGTTTTCGTTTATTTTTTTGTTAGGTTGTTGTCTTTGTGTTCGCCGCCGAATTCTTTTACGGCAGTGCTATGATCAGCACTGTTCCACTGGTCTGTTTCTAAGGTTTGGTTCATTTATATGAGTTTCTATAGCTTGGTCTCTGGGTAGTGTTTGGTGTAGGTTGAATATTAAATTTTACTTGATTTAAGTTATTCTTGTCTATTAACTTGTTTTGGTTATGTTTGTGTGTTGATTCAGCTAGGTTTTTCTTTGTTTTGTCCTTATTTCTGAGCATTGTTTCCATAAACAAATGAGGAATTCAGAAAAAAACAACTTCACTTGTTTATGAAAAGTAGAATAATTCCTTGGCTTCTCCTCTGTTCCAGAATAATTATTCTACTTTGATTTCCAATTGTATAGATTTGTGTTTTGGAAAACTTCCAATGGATTGTTGTGTGTTAGTGTGTAGATTTCATCATACTTATATATTTCTAAACTTGTCGCTTGTTATAGTAGTTGAGGATCTTGAGAATCGTTTGCTGATTTAAGAAAAATAAGGATTTTGTTTCTACATTTGTAATACATGGATCAATGCCAATGCTAAATCATACTACTTATTTGATGGATGTAAACCAAATAAGGATTGTTGCTAGATTTGTAATACATGGATCAACCCCAACGTTAAATCATACTACCTATTTGATGGATATCAAACCCAAAGCTAAAGCATACTACCTATTTGATGGATATCAAACCCAAAGCTAAAGCATACTACCTATTCGATGGATATCAAACCCAAAGCTAAATCATACTACATATTTGATGGATATTCCCATCTTTCTTTCGGTCTCGCTTGTGGACTTGTTAGGTTTTCAGCTGGAATGGCTATCGGAATCACGGGCGATACCGGTGTCCGGTATTATCCATTTCATTACAAATCTGGAGTAATAAATCGTTTGCTTTGTGTTGGTGTAACCCATCTTTGCAAGACTAAAATCATAATAGAGGATCAAGAATATTGTAGGGACCATGACCAAGCATTAGCTTAAGCAAAAGAAGAAAGGACACTGAAGCAGAGGATAATTTGGCCATAAAATTGCTGGAGATATGAAAAAAAAAGACGCCATTATATGAAGCGAAGGTGGTGAGTCCAATGCAGGAAATGGAGGTATTTATACCATTTTAGGGAAATTGAAACGACAATTTGTTTATATTCATTAAAATCATTAAATTATTAATTATTACATGATGTGAATTTTGGATGTAATGTTATTGTAGGTAAATTGAATCGGCAGGTTTCTTAGTGGATCATGACGTTTTAGTGGAGTATTTATAAATTATACACATGAAACGATAGATAACTAATGTATCATAACTTTTTAGTGGAACATTTGTAAGTATATATGAAACGACAGTTAATTAGTGAATAGATTTATATAATTTATGAATTAATATTTTTTGTATTATTTTAATTTATATAAATGGTTTACTATAATTGGTTTTTATTTGGGTAGTTATTCGTATCATTATTGTTTCATGTTTTAATTATTTGTCTTAATTGTACTATTAAAAAAATTGAAAAGAGGATATTTATTTAATATAGATTTTTTATGTCTACGTTTTTATTATATTATTTGAAATAATCAAAGATATATATAAAAAACTCTTTGTTAAGAGAAGAAAAAATTTATTTTTTATATGTAGAATATATTAAATTTAGGAATAATTATAATGGATTAAATTTAGGTTAGTGATTTGAGAGTAAAATTAAATTATAAATTTGAATAGAAAATAATAAAAAGATGTTGATGAGGTGGCACCATTTTATTCTCCTTTTTATATATACATTTTCCAATGAAAAAGTCTATTTATTGACTTTGATAGATAAATTTTAATTACTTGTTACTAAAACATAAATTAAGTCGTCGACAGCAGGATTCGAACCTGCGCAGGCAAAGCCCAACAGATTTCGAGTCTGTCTCCTTAACCACTCGGACATATCGACTCGATTGAAATGTCTTGCATATGAACTTTATTTATAACTTGTACTCGTATTACCATACAAGATTTATTTGTAAAAACTGATAGCATGTTGTATCACTAATTTAGGGTTAAAAAGAGATGGGACAAACCCAAAATAAGTTCAGAATTTTTTTAAAATAAAATTAAAATTTTTATTGTAATTCTATAACCCTAAACTATATTTTTTAAGTAAAAAAATTATGAAGAGTTGTCATGTTTTCTTTTGCTTAAAAAGCATAATTTAAGGTTTTTTTTATAAAAATAAAAATATAAGATTTAGTTTTATTAAAATTTATTTTTTAGGTTTTTTTGGATTTGTCCTAAAAAATTATCTCTATATATAGAGATTAAAAAAAATTTAAAAATTATCTATATATAATTTGAAAATTAAATATATTATTTTTCAAATCATAAACCTTACAAAAAAATATATTTTTTCTCTTTTTACATAAATATTTAAAAATTTTGAACATTGAAATATATTTGTTTTTAAATTCATGAATGTAAAGAAGAATAATTTTTTGAATATATAAAATTTATTCACTACAATATTTTAATCAATAACATGTTTATTAACTATTAATATGAATATATAAATTCAATTTTTTAAATTTTAATTGTTTCGTACAAAAACTCATAGATTTCAAAAAAGGAATTAGATGATAATTATGATATAAATTTATAGTCAATGAATTTATTAAAAAAAAAATAAAATGAGATCCTTCCACCTTCTCTCCCACCCACGATTTCTCCTTCTCTCTCCACGAAGTCTCTTGCCCTCCTCTTTTCTTTTAGGTTTAATTTTCCATTTAATTTTCCAGATCTCGGTTCTCCTTCTCTCTCCACGACATCTCTTGCTCTCCTCTTTTCTTTTAGGGGATTATCAAAAATACCCCTGTAGGGCTAAAAGACTTCAAAAATACCTTTCCCGAAAAAAAAAAATTTCCGCTTCAAAAATACCCTTATAAATGCTAAAATTTCCAAAATACCCTCTGCGACCCTTCTATCCAGTTTGACCCAGTTTGACCCTGCGACCCAGTGACCCAGTGCGACCCTGTGACCCTGTGACCCAGCGACCCAGTCCGACCCACCGACCCAGTCCGACCTGCCAGAAATCGCCGGAAAACGGTCGAAATCACTGAAACTCACCTACAAATCGCTGGAAATCGCCAAAAATCACCGGAAAATCGCTAAAAACGCTGGAAATCACTGAAAATGACTGAAACATTGTTGGAAATCGCTCGAAAATTGCTGCAAACCACTCAAAATAGAAGGAAATCACTCGAAAATGGAAAGAAATCACTCAAAAATTGAAGAAAATTGTTCGAAAATAGAAGAGAAACACTCGAAAATGAAAGGAAATAGTTCTCTACTTTGTTTCCCTCCTCTCAATTTTCGTTTTTCCTCTTCTTATATTTGCCTTTCCCTCTTTTGTATGTGTTTTTCATTAAGGGTACATATGTCTTTCCTCCAATTTTTTTTTTCATCAGATTTAGGAGGGTAGTGTTGAAGTGTTTTAGCCCTAAGAGGGCATTTCTGATATTGTGCCTTTCTTTTAGGTTTAATTTTCCATTTAATTTTCCAGATCTGGGTTCCAATTTCCCATCATTATGGTGTAGAGAGGCGAGTCTAGGAAGGCTTCGATGTGGGCGCTTCAATCAGTCTAGGAAGGCCTCGAAGAAATCTTAGCGTAGATGCTGCGACAGGCGACATGGGTGAACGGCCCATGAAGAGCGAACACGCTATGGTGGGCAATGTAGGCTACAGGGCGACGACGATGTGTAGTGATGATCGAATGGGTTGTGATAGGCGGCATGGGCGAAAGAGCAATGAGGAGTGAATAGGTTGCGATGGGGTAACAAAGTGCTACAATGGTCGGACGAGTGACGTGGGCAAACAGGCGACGAAGTGCTACAATGGCAGAATGAGAGACTGGTCTCTTAACCGCACCTCAAGTTCGACCTCTCTCGCTCCGCTCTTTTCTTCTATTTGCGTTTCTACTACGTTTTAGTAGTCGATTTCGTGTTGCTTCTCACCGTGGGAATGTAATCGTCGAAGCTTGATGTCTCGAAGCTTCAGCGGAGCTCTTCTCATGGCAAAGAACGAAGCATGCCTCCTTTTCCAGAATTAGCTCAAAGGTAACCTTTTTTTTGTTGATTTCTTCTTCTTTTATCCCTTCTGGGTTTTGTTCGTCGTGTTCTCATTCTTTTACTGTTGAGAACGATTAAGAAAACTCACGAATTTGCTCTCTATGAAGTTTCTTCTGTCGTCGTTCTCTTATTTTTGCTTTTCTCTCGATTTATCTCATGAATTTTATGTTTGTATCTCATGTATATAGCTTCTGGGACAAAAACTTTTGGGTTTTACTGGACTGAAAAAGAGTGGATATTTGATTAGTTGAGCTATTGAGTGAGGATATTTTGAATACTCGCGTGCTGTATTTGTTCTTGTGATGTTGCTGTATGATTTTATCGAAGGTGGTGTCACACATGTAAGTAAGCTTCATAGTTATCTTCTTAATTCTTGTGCTTTGCGAATAGATGAAGAAGCCCTATCTCTTGCTTTCAGGTTCAGTTTTCAAAGGATGGGAACTATTTGTATTCCGGAGGTCGCAAGGTAATGATACTGTCAAATTAGGAATAAGCGAATTTCAGTATCATGTCTCATCTGAAATCTTTTCTTATCTTGTAGGATCCTTACATTCTTTGCTGGGATATACGAAAATCCGTGGAACAAGTTTATAAGTGTGCATTTCATTTTCTTCTGTCGGATATAAAAATGAAAACCAGGGTCCAAATGAATATCAATGCTGGGTGGGAAAAGAAGGGTAGAAGCGAATAAGAATGTTAGGTTAACCGTAAACATGGCTTAAAAATCTAACCTAATCCATAATCATGTTTTGTGTATATCAATCCATAATCAGGTTGTATAGAGCAATGGATAACACAAAACAACGTGTGTCCTTTCCTTCTCAAAAGATTGGTTTTGAATGTGTTCTCACTACGCTGTTCATTCATCCGTCCTTCAGGACAGCCTGGTTCACATATATGATCTACAAATTGGGAATTCGGTATCGGCTTATCAAGCTGCTTCAGGTAGCTCTACAGTGTAGCCTTCTAAATGGGTGCAATTTCTTCTCTGAATATGCATGCGTTCTTGATGTGATCTTGCGTTGTTACTGAATACAGATACCATCAATGGCTTTTCTTTCTATCCGTACCTTCCAATGGCCGCATCTTCCTCTGGGCATCGACGATTTTCCATTCTCAGCGATGAAGAAAACAATGAAATGCACTTGAAAGGTACTTCTGCTTCTCTTTATTTCCATTGGAATTTAGTCCATTTTCATGGTCATTTTTGTCACACACATATATAGATATATACATTTTGTGTTTTGATAGTTATGGAGAGGTATGAGATAGTGAAGGATCTTAGGTCGGGGAATTTCGTTGTAGCGAAGCTGGTTCGTGACAAATGGTCCAAACGCAGAAAATTATATGCAAAATTGTAAAAGATAAAGGGAAATAAGATCAGGTGATCGCAAAATATTAGAGGATGAGAGGATAGGATGATTGCAAAAGATGAGGTGAATAGGCAAAGTTGGTATTCTTCTAATACCAGACAAATAGATAAGCTTTGACACGTTCTCTCCCCTTCCTCGCAGTGGGATTTATTCTTCGGCTTTTGCTTTCCATTCCTGAATTCTAACATAGTAACGTTCTTGTACAATTCAGGTTGATATGATAGTTGTTATTGATGGAGGCCGAATTTTGGGTCTTGGGGATCTAGGGGTTCAGGGAATCGGAAATAACAACATTTTAGAAATATGGGGACCAAGAAATGTGGTCGTCCATTCGGGTTAAAATCGATACGCTCTCATTCATCTTACAGATTGTCCAACTCGAAAGCTCAAAATCTAACTCTAAGTTGAAAAACAGAATATCACACCAGCCTGATCAAAGTTAAAACTCGCCCGTAGGCACCCATCTGCCAGTTAATTGTGTTCTATTTGAAAGTATGGTTTCACTTTTTTCTACAAGGTTAAGATTACAGTCTTCAGTTGGAATGGGAAATTGCTTATGTTATATCTTCTCATTGCAGCTGTTTTTCAATACATAAGTAATGATATTGTGTCGTGTTTGTTCAGCCTCTAGATACAGCTGCATCAAGGATGCAAACGAGTGAGTTTGGGAAATCTAAAGGGCTTTGGAAGCCCCTAACAGATAGTACTTGCCCACTTTTGGAGATTTGTTCATCCCTAACCGCCATTATTTTTTCTGTTTTGGTCTTTGATTCTACGTGCCCTGCTCTATCAGATACATATCCATTCCGTTTGTTATGCTCATGAATTGCGGTTTCCCATTGCATCCCTCCTCATTTTTCTGCTTCTCAGCCTTCACCTACACGGTTAGCCGCGTACTTTCCCATTTCGTGTTAGGGCTCGGGCACTGCTTCCGTCTGTTTTTTTTTTCAGGGTCGATCGTGTTGCCATGGATGTTATGTGGAGCAAGGTTCAGAAGTCTTCAATTCGCGGGCTGAAATCTACAATATTACAGGTACACCCCACCATTAATCTTGTGTGCTCGATATGTTGTGTCGTGCAGATTCATGTTGCCTAATAAACAGAATAAAAGGTTTGACATAGATGGTGATTACGGGAATTACAGGGACGGCTCGGAATAATCGTGGAGGTTATCTTTTGGTAAAAGAGTAGTCATCTATCATAAGGAGTATCTAAAGAATGGCCCGGGTTGTAACTTCTCTAGCAATTGATATCACAGAGACTGATGTGTTGACTGCAGATGGCATTGTCACGGGGTATGATTATTTAGTGATTGCATCGGGTCATAGCGATGCTTTTCCCAAAACCAGGAGAGAGAGGCTGTCTTGGTACCAAAAGGTATCATCATCCATCTGCAATCCATCTTGAGCTTTGTTAGTTTTCATTTTCTTTCTGTTCCTTTAAAGTATGTTATGAGGTTTAAATATTCTATACCATCTATGGGTGATGTTGCTGATGTCCATGGTTCTTTGTTTGAACACCTGGACTAAATGTCTTGCAGAATATGAAAAGATCAAATCTTCAGGGTTAATTCTTATGATTGGTGGTGGTCCGACGGGTGTTGAGCTTGCTACAGAAATTGCGGAAGAAGGTTACTCTGGTGCACAAGGGACCAAGATTGTTGGAATTTATTGGTCAAAAGGCTGGTGACAAGGCATTAGACTGGTTAAAAACCAAGCGAATTTTGATTCAGCTTCTGATGGTAACAAAACATACCAAACTTCGGGAGGAGAAACTATACATGCAGCTTGCCATTTCCTTTGCACTGGAAAACCTCTAGATTCGGATTGGCTGAAGGAAACTGTTCTAAAAGATAGCTTGGATGGTAGAGGAAGGTTGATGGTGGATGAGGAGGAATAATTTCGCAATCAGATATATTATTAATATCTTGTTAAGTTCTTGATACAGTTATAGATTATATATAATATTTTTTTAATAATTATTTATTATATACAATATAATAAAAAAATATATTTTAATAAATATAAAATTTTAATCTAAATATAATTATCGTATTGTAAAAATTGATAGTATTATGAAAAAGTTAAATAAAACGTTGAAAACTCATTGAATATTGTTTCAATTGAAATGTTAATAATCTCTCATTATAATCATTTAATTTTAATAACAAATAATGATTTTAATAATTGAAATTTCAGTTAGTTTAAATATTGGAATTTTGATGTTAGATTCTTTTAAAGGTAATATGACTTACCGTGCATATGAAACATTCCTACAATTTTAGAAATATTAAAACATTTGTCCAATAATTATTTAATGTTATTTTAATTATTAGTATTAATATATACTATTTATTATTGTAAATTTTTAGTTGTTGCACGATTAAATATGTACATTTGACCTAAAAAGTATATTCAATATACAAACGGTGGACAATGTGTATGGATTTAAATTTATTGTTTTGTATAAATTTAACTATCACTTGTTTGTACCAAAGATTTTGATATCTTCAAAATTTGTAATATATTAATTTTGGGACAAACAAAAAAGACCCTGAAAAATAGTTTTAAATAAAATTAAACCTTCTCCTTTTAACTCTATTAAAAAAACCCCTAAATTAAATTTTTTAAGCAAAAAAAACAATGAAAATTTGCATAAAAACATAGTTTAGAAGTTTTTCTATAAAAATAAAAATAAAAAGTTTAATTTTATTAACACCTATTTTTCAGGATTTTTTGTGTTTGTCCCAAAACAAAAAGTTATGAAAGAAGAAAAAATGAAAAAAAAAATCCGAGCAACATAAAAGGTGAGTTTTCAAAGATTCAAAGCTTTCTCTACAACAAATATACACAATCCACTACCGAGGTTCACCAAAAGACCCAACAGAAGCAGCTGCGAACATTTATATTTATAAATGTATATAAAGCTCGATAAATGGTAAATGCATAAGAAAAGCAAGTTAGCTTACAACCCTTTTTTCCCTCATGCGTTTACGTGCTACCAGCTCTTCCTGAGGTCGGTTTAGCGGGCTTGAATTTCGTTATGTCTACGAGATCTCCAAACAGCTTATCCTCGGGATTGTTCTTAGGTTTCATTGGTGGCAGATACGACTGTGTTGAATATGATGATACCTCACTCGAAGATGAAGATGTGTTTCCCAACTTGTTGTCGTCCCTTATGGACAAACTGTACATTTGTTTTCCCAAATACGCACTCCCTTGTTGCTGTTGTTGACCATAGCTGTATCCATATCCGTATATCTGGTTCCCGTACACCTGTTGTTGGCCGTACACTTGTGGCGGCATCATCTGCTGTGGCTGGATCCCCAGCCCTAAGGGCTGATTCGGCTGGAGCGGTTGATTTGGCATTGGATGCATGTACATACCACCCATTTGATTATTTTGGGGTATTTGATGATATGAACTGTTTTTAACCGGTTGAGTATTTGTGAGGACGACTTGGGTCACTTGCATTGGCGGCAAGAATGGACCACCTGACCCTGCAGCTGCACTGGTGTCTTGAGCCTGAGCTTCCCATGGAGGTGGTGGAAACGCCATACCATCTTGCGCACCTTTCAACAATACAAAAATTATTATCCGTGAAAGAAAAGAAAAGGAGATGAATGAGACATATGACTGTGATGCCTGAATAACCTCGGGCACTAGTTTTATGATACTCGCTTACGCTAGTTTGTTCGGAAAGGGAAAATGAAATGCTAGGTACTATTCCCACGACACCTATGTCAGTCTTAAATGTTTGCCCTACCTAAGATAAATCTGTTGTCTGGACTTACTTCACGTCCATCTTAGACGGAGCAAAAACATTTCTTTTGCAACCTTCATCAGAGTTTACAAAGCCATCTGTATTTACTTAATAGTTCACTTAAGTTGTGCATTTGATCTAATACACAAAAACTGCGGTTAGATGTATTACCATAAGCTGGCGAAGATGGTTGCTGTGGTTGTTGCAAGTGTTGAGTCAGCTGACCGTTCCAGGTGGAAGAGACTCCTTGACCGTATGATGGCTGCTCAAAGTGCGAATGACCCATATGAGGAGCATATCCATTGGGATGTAGTCCAGCTTCTGCATGTTGAGTATTTGGTTGCTGTAGCGACTGAGGGTTCAAAGGACTGGTTTGGGGAATTGAGCCGCCACTTGGTGCGGCAGCAGGATTCAGGCTACTAGTATTGTCTGAGAACATATCAATAAGGACAAGCGCATTTGAATCTGAAGCAACAGGACTTGCCGGTTGAGCCACTGTGACAGGAACAAGGGCAAGATCATCGCCACTGAGGAGATCTATTTTAGCATTAGCTGCTGCTGGAGTAGCTGGGCCATTTTCCGCAGGTGGTGCCGGGAGGGCGAGCTGATTTAGAAGCCCAGTACCAGAACTTGATGTGGCTCTGTAGAAAAATACCAATTACTACATAATATCATGACGCTATTTGTTAAGACATCACTGACTACGGTTTTTAACAACTATTCTAAAGTGCAAGTAGAACTGAACTCCAAATACTTAGTTCTTTCTTGACTAGAGGCATCAAAACCAGAACCGTCGTTACACCAAAGAATTCACATAGGATAACTATAATACTTATCAATTAACTCACTTACAACCTCCTACACGATGCGATTTCTATTAGCCATTGTTGTGAGGTTACGATAGAACTCATGCATGTTGCTAAGAGCAATTTCCATAACCCACAACCTAAAACAAGTAATTCTATCTAACCAACATACCTGTAGAGACCCAAAAATTATCTAGGTCTTTGGAGAGTATGACCTCAATGTTTAGATTACTTACCCGTTAGCTTGATTACTGCTATCCCCAGTGTCAATAAGAGGACCATCAACATCAACAATGGATTTTCCAGGTTCAGGCTCGGGCTTTTCCGTTTGAGCAGGGATTCCAGAACCAATTGTATCATACTTGGCTAGAACACGCTCCAAGTCATCATTTAATGCCAAACCTTGGCATAGCAGTGACTCATCCCTAGAAAACAATAGATGTCAGGTTTGAGAGAAAATACAAAGGGAAGTAATATATTAGCACATATATCAAAGTCAGCATATCATCAGGAACTCCAGTGATTTCCTCAAATTAACTTACAATGCAAAATTCACTCTGAAGAAAATTCATTGACATTTACTAATACATGAGAAATGGTGTAAAGCAAAAGCAACAGCTCTTACGAAGTTGAGTTGACGAGGTGTACCACTCTTTGTTTGTATGTACGACACTGCTCTATGAGGTCAATAATAACCTCTTGTTTAAGCCCCTGAATGAACCAAAATAATGAATAATAGTCCCAGAGTTGCTCAAGTAGAAAACCAAAAAAAAAAAAAATCAGCTGTTATGATGTGCTCATGATTGTAATACTAATATGTTTGCAATACAGCATTTACAAGCAGAGTAATTTTTTCTGCAAATAAATGATGTTACCTCCTTGTTTCCTGGATCTAATGCATTCAGCATTTCTGCAAGCACATCCATGATACCTTTTGCATTCTGAATCTCTGACAGACTGCAAAACAATATTCGTATAAGCAGATATATTAGAGAAGCAATAGATGTTGAGCAAAGAAGGCAGTGATATTCCACCCAGTCTCAAATGGAGCAAACAGAGGCACACATAGTTGCCCTAAACTAGGTTGCTAAACCTACAACAAGAATCTGAAAACCTGCTTTGACAAAGAACAGGAATCAAGCCTCAAGCAGCATCTCTAGGTATTGAAAGAACCGAAAAGATATTAACATGCTCATAGTTCTTTCTCTGAGACTGTTTAACAAATACAATATTAAAATGCATATTTTCAAGTACATACAGAATGTTTCCTTCCAATACCTTTACTGCAAACAAAAAATATTTGAAAGGTGGTTAGGCAGTTTAGCAAGACTTTATTCTAGAACCATATTTAAAAAGTTGGTTCTCAAAAAATTATTTCCAAATAAGTTAATTGAAACTGACTCAGTCCAATATTTCATTCTTTTGCTTAAAAATTTTCAAGTTAAAAGCAAGATATGCGTCGCGACATATACCTCAACGTTGGAAAATCTGGCTCAGCTGAAGGTTCAGGAACGTCATTATGAGGTCCAGGATTGTGAATATTTGGAGGATAAGACGACAAAGGCTGTGTTTGCGGAGGGGTAAACACAGGAGCAGACCTCTCAGATCTCTGAGGGAAAACAGCTCCAGCACGCTGACAGAGACAGGATATAGCAAATAAAATTGGCATATAAAATCGTGTAATGGTACCACAAGCATAATCCACTTAGCTGTTAGTCAAGAATGAAATCACAAAATGAGGAGACCTAAAACCCAGAATCAGCTACTATGATCTTCTTAAAAAATTTCCAACAATGATCTTCAGCACACTTACCAGCAATTCCTGGTATGCTGCATAGTATTGGGGATATCTTGCCCTGGGACCACCAAATGCCTCTTGCCACGTATCAATAAGAACTAAAATCTTCTCTTTCGTATGAAAGTCGGGCTATATGCATCACATTTATAACATGAATAAGAAACATAAAAGACCAACTTTGCCAGGCAAGACAAATATAACACTCTTACCTTCTTCTTGACTATCCTCACCATCTCATGAAGCACACCCTTCTCAGCTACATGCATATGGACCATGTCACCACAATTTTTCACTAATGTCTCTAGCAGCTACGACATAAGAGAAATATACTATCATACCCAAACAAAAGATAAGAAAAGATGCAAATATTATGTAAAAATACTTCTTCAGATGATTCTTGCTTTGCAGCAATCTAAGTTGCAAAGGAGAAGAAAAGAACATTAACTAATCAGCTGAACCAAAAACAACAAACGATCAAGTTCAGTCCATGCGAGACCTCAAGTGCTTCCGAAAAAATGTACACTTATTCATTAACATGGAAAAGCCTCTCATATCAGCTCTTGATGACAAAGAAATGGCTACCAAAAGTATCCCATTAAACCAAAAAAGTTAATCTTCTCATTTCTTTTCGGCAGTATTAAGATTATACGTGAACCTCTGCAAACTGGAACAACAAAACAAACAAGCTTTTTAAAAGTGAAACAACCAATACAAAAACCACTATGCAAGGGCTCACTGTTAAGGCAAGAAGTTGAACTTTCGGATTCTTGCTGCCAATTCGTTTCTTTATGCCTTTCACCACATCTTTTGCTTGCCTGCAACACAGTAAACAACTTCAAGAGAGATGAAGGAATTGCTCCCAGGTTTTAGAATACAACCCCATAAATGATCATTAAGTTACATTCCATGAACTGCTCAAAGTCATATCATGAGTTACAATAAACCACAAACTGAGTAAACAATCGAAACAAACCCTTTTGCCCTAGTTAGAACTATCAAAACATTCACCACACGACTAAACCTAACTAGTTAGAACCATACAAAACATTCACCACACGACTAAGCCTAACAATCAGCAAGATATACGCAAGTTGTTTCAAGCAGAAACCTTGAATCGCCAATTCACACATACACACAAGGAACACATCACATGATATCACTTGTCTTTTAACATATTTTGGTACTTGGGTGAACTTAAAGAAATAAGGATAGCAATTGCTCTCATGAAACTTGACTTCGAACTTCCATCTTTGTAGCAATTCTTCACCTGAATCGACTCAGCCAGGTTTACAGAGAGTTTTCAGATTTTCCCAGTCCAAACAAAAGCCCACGTAACAGAGAATGTTCTCGGTCAAACGAGACCCAAGATAGAAGAGAAGGAGACGAAAATCAAAATCCGACAACTTACACTGGATCGTTATTGAGCATATCACAGATCTCGAGGTTCATAGCCCAATCTGGACCGATCAGCATGTCGCTTGTTGCTCTCTCTACCATAGCGTTAACCATCTTTGCTTTGACCTGGAAAAAGGGAGAAAACCTCCACGGATTCTCAACAGATTATATCGCTTCCCCGGCGAAGACTGATATTATATCACGCGAGAGAAACCGGCGAAGAAATCTCGCTCAGAAGGTCACGCCCTCTCTCTCTCTCTAGTTTAGATTCAATCGAACAGCAGTGTTGTTCTTATTTTTTTATTTTATTTGTTATTTTTGTATTTTAATTTTCTGTTTTTTAATCCTTTTCTACTAGTTGCGATCATTTTCGCACTTTATTAGAATAATTTTAAGACACCTAATGGGAAAATGCCACGTGTACAGCTAGATGCTCTTCTTTTTCATCGGCCGACCACTTAATCCAACGGTTGAAAATCGTTCTATGCCAACGATGAAAGATACGTCGTCACCGATAATTGTATATAGTAGGTACATTGATTTGTCACACAACTAAAATGTATAAAAGATAAATAATCATGATTAATTTTTTTTTCCATCGGCACTTCATTTTCTTTCTAAAATTTCATTATCTGGTATATAAGACTTTTTTTCTATATTTTATATATAACATAATTTATTTTATATGTATATATATTACCGAGAATATTAGATACAATGGCTGGAAACGCTTTAGAAAACTGAAAACACAATTCAAAGGTTCATATAAATTATAATTTAATAATATGATAGGAATTTAGATCGATATTCATTTGTTAGATAGATTATAAATATATTAAAACCTGTTTACAACTATACTTTAAATTTCTTTTCCTTTAAAAAATGACGTTATATAAATAATAACTTCTAATTCGTCCTAATATTTTTATTTCTTTCTAGAATTAATTTTATTATGATTTTGGATTTTATCGAGTTATTAAGCAGTATTGAATCTTTTTCTATTGTCTTTTTGTGTTTTACAAGAAACCAAGATATCGGGACACAAACACGAACAACTGCCGCAAAACTAAGCAAAACTGCCCTCGGTTCAGACGCGCACAACCGAGCTGCATGATGTGTCCGGTCGAGCGTCCAAGATTCCTAAAACGACGAAATAGAAACGCAGCACTTTGTAAGAGAAGAGAAATAGAAACCGCAAGCTGTTGCTTACACAAAATGGAAACGCAAGCGGCATGGACATAAAATGGAAACCAGACACAAAATGGAAATGCAAGCGGCTGGGACACTAAAAGGAAACACACGGGGAAAAGAAAAAAGGAAAAGAGGGGAGAAAAGGAAATTCGTGCAAGCTGTTTGGGAGAGAAGAGGAAACCATCACGTAGGGGAAAGAGGCAGTTCAAATTCGAGAGGGAGCTTAGATCCTCACACGGATGGACAGAGTAGAAGGCCGAAGAAGGCTAGAGCTAGGGAGACGATCTCTAGCCTTCTTCGGCCTAGAGCAGACTTGGCCATCGACGATTTCTTCCTAGCATTGAATTTCAGCCCCTCCGATAGCACTTGACATGCTAGATTGTTCACAAAATCTGCGTACCATGGTGTGGAGGCGCAAGTCACAGACATCACTACATCATCTCGAAGGGAATCATCGATGGGAATGCTCTCGGGGATTTCAAGACGTGAAAGGTGATCAACTACCTTATTCTCGGTTCCTTTTCTGTCCCGGATTTCCAGATCAAACTCCTGCAGCACCAGGATCCATCGAATAAGCCTCCGCTTTTCATCCTTCTTGGTGAGGAGGTAGCCCAGCGCGATGTGATCTGTATAAACTATAACCTTGGAGCCGACCAGATAGGAGCAGAATTTTTCAAAGGCAAAGATGATCGCTAGCAGCTCCTTCTCAGTCGTAGAATAGTTGCATTGGGCGTTGTCCATGGTTCTACTCGTATAGTAGATGACTTGCAACATTCTACTCTTCCGTTGTCTTATTATTGCCCCAACAACATAATCATTTGCGTTGCACATGAGCTCAAACGGTAGCTCACAATCTGGTGGTTGTAATATCGGCAGAGAAACCAGTGCCTTCTTTAGCTTTTCGAACGCAACATGACATTCCATCATGGATTCAAACGACACGTCTTTGCCCAACAAATCAGTGAGAGGCTTGGATATCTTCGAAAAGTCTTTGATGAAGTGTCTATAAAACCCCGCATGTCCCAAAAAGCTTTGGATGGCCTTAACGTTCCTAGGAGGTGGTACCTTCTCGATAACCTCTATTTTAGCTTTGTCAACCTCTATCCCTTTTTCGAAAATCTTGTGACTCAATACAATGCCCTCACGAACCATAAAGTGGCATTTCTCTCAACTGAGCACTAGATCCGCTTTCAAGCACCTGTCTAACACTTTAGAAAGATTGGTCAAACAAACATCAAAAGAAGGCCCATGGATCGAGAAATCGTCCATGAACACTACCATAATCTCACCATTCACATCAGAAAATATGGAAGCCATGCACTGCTGAAATATGGCGGGTTCATTGCACAAACCGAAGGGCATCCTGCGATATGCAAATGTATCAAAGGGACATGTGAACATCGTCTTTTCTTGATCATTTGGGCGGATCAGAATCTGGAAGAAACCTGAATAGCCATCAAGAAAACAAAAGTATGGGTGAAGAGCTAGACGTTCAACTATTTGGTCAATGAAAGTTAAGGAAAATGATCTTTCCTAGTATTCGTGTTCAGCTTGCGGTTGTCGATGCACATTCGTTATCCCGTGAGCGTCCTCATTGGGATAAGTTTGTTGTTCACGTTCGGGACGACAGTGGTGCCTCCTTTCTTTGGGACTACCTGTACAGGACTCACCCACACACTATCCGATATGGGGTATATGATGCCTACATCTAACAACTTAAGAACTTATTTCTTGTCTACTTCCATTATATTCGGATTAAGTCTACGCTGATGTTCAATGAAGTCTTAGAATCATTAATCATCTCCTTTTCGTACACGATTCTCGCATAATTTTAGAGATGTTTATGACGATATTTGCGATGTTTACGTGTGATTTGTATCCGTTTTACTTGTTTTCGCCTTTTCATGTTCTTATAGGTTTTAATGCGTATTTGGTTCGTTTGGGATCTAAAGAACATACACGGGAAAAATTACGAGCATCGGATATCATAACGAAACAAATAAGATGAGAAACGAGCAAGGAATGCGATACGACATGATGAGACAAGGCCCCCGCATGGGGTGGTTTCCTTAGCCCACTTGGGCTGAACATCCAACACTTATTGCCCACTTTGGACTCACCTTTAGCACGCACGAACCAAGGACTGGTCAGGAGCCTGCGTGGGGTGTTCTCTTTAGCCCACGCGGGGTGATGTTCCAACAAAACTTGCCCGACTCGTGCTCACCCTTAGCATGCGTGGATCATGGAAGATGCGGGGAGCCCGTGTGGTTTGGCTACTGAGCCCGTACGGGTCGTATCCGCAACAACCTCCCTTGAAGTTCTCCAACAGAGAGAAAGCTTAAAAAGGGACCCCCAATTGAGTTAGAACAAAAGAAAACATAGAGGGGAACCCTAGGAGGGTAGATAGGAGCCTATCCATCATTGGAAAGAACCCTCTTGACGGGAGACGCACAAGGAGACGGAAGATCGAATTGGGACGACGCCTCGTTTGATTTCTATGCTACTTAGACATTCTATTTCATTTATGTTGTTTGATTCTGAACTCATGACTGAGTAGTTGTCTAGTTCTAGGAGAAGAGATTAGTCCATGGCTATCCCAGAACCCTCTTTGATTTATTTATGAATGTATTTCCCATTTTGCCAATCTATTCTTTGTGTGAGCGTTGAATGTCTTGTATTTACGAAGGCCACATAGATGCATGTGTTTAAGGAGAATTCTAGTCCTAGAAGATCAGGCTTAGAACAACCGAGACTAGGTCACAAAAGTAGAGTAGTAACGATTGAGGGGTAATCGGATGAATCATAAATTGTATGGGGTTTAGTTGGGGTGTCAGCCACGAAAATAGGGGATAACTCAATTAAATCACGTTCATATGCCTTGAGAGAGGGTAGGAATTATATTAGGATCGTTCTCCTTAGATATCTTGATAGGGAACACATGATTAAATAGATCAAATGTAGGTTTCGGAAGCTATACCGTGAAACCGTATCCTAGAACGTTTGTCTCATTTGTCAAGAACTCCTAGGTTTTTTGCATATTCATCATTGCATATTACAACGATTATTTCATCGCAGCAAGCATTGATTCTAGTTTGATCTTAGTCCGTGTTGCATTGTCCCTGTGGGATCGACACCTAAAATACTACACACGTGTCGTGCACTTGCGGGTAGTTTAGGTTAACTTGTTTAACTTAACACACATCATTCATTTTCTAGGTGAATCCTATGCATACAAAGAGTTGGACTAATTCCCCTAATATCCTCTAGTGTGTAACCTATAGCACCCCTATATCTCCTAAGAGCATCTAATAGTCGTTCCTTTTGGGATTCATCTAGTTCATCGTTCACTATCACAGGATAGTTAGATTTAAGTTCGAGGAATTCATACTTGAGCCCTTGTGGTAAGAGCTTCAACTCCACCTTGGGTGCCTTATCGATGCTTCAATCGGGTGCTGGGCGTTCGGTGTGGCTTCTCGGCCTCCCGAGCTCTCTGTCTGAGTTCGCTAGTGTGTCGTCTACCGATTGGCTTGAACTAGCTTTCGATCATTTCCTTAGTGCCTTAAACAGTTTTATCAATCTCTGGGTCGTACTAGATTAGCATTTCCGGTACTTCTCATGCACGAATGAGATGCACAAGAAAATACAAAACATATGAATCGTGTCAGCTCTGAAAGGTAAAAATTGACTCAAAAAGAAAGAAAAAAATATGTAAAGAACTAAAGACTCCGGAAAGGACTGTATCCCAGTTCAGAAAAATCCTAACTCTAATATCGTAATCAGTTTTCCACAACTTTGATGTGTGTGGATCTCAGGTAATAAATTACCTAGACCTACATTTTCGCAAGAATATAGATTGTGTAGAACACTAGGGAATCGATGCAACTATGAAGTTATTTAACTAATTAACATGATGTGTATAAATCAATCGGTGGATGCGAAGTAACGATTCAACTAATTAATGTGATAAATTAAATAAGCTAAACACCATAGGTTTTGTGAAGTGCACAATAATGCAATGAAGTGCTATTAAAGATCATGGTTATAGATATTATCACAAATTCTGGGAATTCAAGCACTATCCTAGGGAATGACTCTCCCTATGCCTAATCCCACTATCTAGCATGCATACTACCAACCTCCTAGTTGCATAATAATCATACTAAACGCATTAAGACCGCTATCATAATCACTAGGTTCAATCGATCGACATACCAAGGTTCTAAATCGATTAAAATCCCAAACCATGGCTAGGTTCCAAAATCTAATCAACCTATCGATACAATCGGACTTTTAAAATAATTCATTCAAGTGATCAACAAGAATAAGAGCATTAGAAGCAACCAATCAATCTGAAAACGATCAAATACTATAACTGAGCATTAAGGACCAACCTTCATTACGTATTGGCAAAAAACTCTAACTCGTGGAAAAGGATCTACCGCACATGGGTTCAGAAAATAAAGCACGAATAAAATCTATCTTAGCTATAGGTACAGAGAGAGATGCTTCTATATTCTAATATCGTAGTCTTAAATAGTTCCTCTGCATTCCGAGATCGTCTCCCCGGCTCTAGTTGTCTTCGGCCTTCTGCTCCGTCTATCCGTGTGAGGATCCAAGCTCTCCTCTCTCTAGGCTTTTTAAGACATGTGGGGTTTTATAGATGTTTCATCAAAGACTTTTCAAAGATATCCAAGCCTCTCACTGATTTGTTGGGCAAAGACGTGTCGTTTGAATTCACGATGGAATGCCATGTTGCGTTCAAAATGCTGAAAAAGGCACTTGTTTCTCTGTGGATAATACAATCACCAAATCGGGAGCTACAATTTGAGCTTATGTGAGACGCAAGTGATTATGGTGTTGGGGAATTATTAGGACAATAGAAGAAATAGAATGTTGCACGCAGTCTACTATGCGAGTAGAATCTTGGACAACGACCAATGCAACTATTCTACGACTGAGAAGGAGCTGCTAGCGATCATCTTTGCCTTTGAGAAATTCCGCTCCTATCTGGTCGGCTCCAAGGTCATAGTTTATACAGATCACGTCACACTTTGCTACCTCCTCACGAAAAAGGATGCAAAGCCGAGGCTTATTCGATGGATCCTGGTGCTGCAGGAGTTTGATCTGGAAATCCGGGACAAGAAAGGAACCGAGAATGAGGTAGCTGATCACCTTTCAAGTCTTGAAATCCCCGAGAGCATTCCCATCGTTGTTTGCCTTCGAGACGATGTAGTGATGTCTGTGACTTGCGCCTCCACACCATGGTATGCAGATTTTGTGAGCTATCTAGGATGTCAAGTACTACCGGAGTGGCTGGAATACAATGCTAGGAAGAAATTCCTCCATGATGTCAGGGAATACTACTGGGATGAGCCATATCTTTTTAAGAGAGGCACAGATGAAATTTTCAGACACTGCATTCCTGAAAAGGATGTTTCGCATATACTGTTTCACTGCCATTCCTTAGGTTATGCAGGTCATTTTGTTGCGGACAAGACTACTGCAAAGGCTCTACAAGCGGGTTTTTATTGGCCAACACTCTTCAAGGATGCCCACAGCTACGTAGCAACATTCGACAATTGCCAAAGAATGGGAACATATTCAGACGCAACGAGATACCGCAACCTTATATTTTCGAAGTCGAGCCGCTCGATGTCTGGGGAATAGATTTCATGGGTTGTTTCCCATCTTCGTGTGGGAACCTCTACATATTGGTCGTTGTAGACTACATGATGAAATGGGTGGAAGCTCTAGCAAGTTCGACTTATGACTCTAAACCTGTGACGTTCAAACGCGTCATATTCTCGTGTTTTGGAGTCCCGAGAGTGGTCATCAATGATGGAGGAAAGCACTTCGTGAATCGAATTATAGAAGGGCTATTGAAGAAATATGGCGTCCAACACAAAATAACAACGCCATACCACCCTCAGACAAGCAGCCAAGTGGAAGTGTCCAACCGAGAAATCAAGTCTATTTTGGAGATGACGGTCACCAAGTCTAGGAAGGATTGGGCGCTGAAGCTTAATGATGCATTATGGGCCTATAGAAAAACCTTCAAAACGCCGATCGGAATGACCCCTTTCCAGTTGGTGTATGGTAAGGCATGCCACTTACCGGTTGATTTAGAATATCAAGCGTATTGGGCGATCAAGGCACTCAGCTATGACTATAAGACGACCGCTAAAAAACGAGTGCTAGAGTTACACCATCTAGAGGAGATGCACCTCAACGCGTAAGAGAACGTGAAAATCTACAAGGAGCGCATAAAGAAGTGGCACGACAGACATATCGTCCAACGAACTTTCAAGGAAGGTGACCAAGTACTTGTTTTCAATTCGCGTTTGCAACGTTTCCCAGGGAAACTCAAGTCACAATGGTTCAGGCCATTCACGATCAAGAGCATCTTAGCACATGGTGTTATCGAGCAGATAGGAAACAATAGTACATTCAAAGTTAACGCGCAACGATTGAAGCTCTACATCACGGACAACGTGTGTGATGATTGGGCTATACTCGTTCTTTCAGAACCGACTCACGAATAGGAGCTCCTCTTTAAGGTTTGAGAACTTAAACAAGCGCTTTTCGGGAGGCATTCTGAGCTGTATATCCTTTTTTATTTCTAGGACTTAACTCTTTTCTTTTTTTGCATGCGCGTACTCTACCAGCTACCATGATGTATCGTAATTCTTCTATTTCTAGTTGTGTGACTATTATCGCAAGTTCTCCACTTTAATATTACCCACAACGACGTAGACACTTACAACATCCAGCTGCACCACCAACTCGGGAAAGCAAGAATTCACCAGGTGTACACGTTCTCACTTTCTTTATCCTCTCATGAGTTTTGGCATGCGAGTTCCTCTCACAAATTTTAAACACCCAAACTGTGTTCTTTTCAAGTCTGGGTGACCTACAATATTGGATCAAAATTTATTTTGAAATAAATGTATCAATTTTAAATTGTTGTCCCAATCTTTCGGTCGATATTGAGTGTTATGCTTGCTATTATATTTAGACGTTGATTCTCTCTTTTTATTTTAGCATTTACGTTATATCTTAGCATTCACATCAATGTTTTAGGACTCCTACCGGATATCTAGTATGAAACTTTGAACAAAATCCTAGGTTTGCGGAAAAGGACTTTTAGATGCAGGCTAGTCTAGTAATTATGCATGAATCCATGGCTTATAGTTGTATTCCGTCCCCTAGGTTTTAGTCCCAAGTATCTATATCTCTGTGTATACCGTTCATTCTTTGCTAGGTCGGATACCTTTTTATTTACTTTTCTATTTTATGAATCCGTGCACTTGAACTCCACTGTCAATAAAATAAGCTTCTAGCCATTTCCGCCTTACATTGACATGAGTGCATTGATCTTGATGGTTCGGGTCTAAGTGGTGGGTTGAGGCACTTTTCTATGTCCTAAGGGTTAGAGTTGATGCGTGATCTCAATAGTTTTGTCTAAACAATTGTTCAATGACATTACCTTTTTACTCCTCTAGGGTTACAAGACCTTATGAGTGTGTCAATCGGCAACCTGGGTCTAAGTAGAAAGTTGTCCTCTTCGACTCCGATGTCCTAGAAAATGAGCACGGATTTACAAAGAAAAGAAAAAGAGAAAAGAAGAACAAAATAATTATCCTTAAGAAAGGTGTCTCACATATGCATGGGTAAATTGGTATGGAGATTGCTTGGATATTGTCTAGGGGTTAGTGAAATGAACTTGGATGATGGTTGGATTGCACGGTTGTTGGCTTTCAGTCGATAGACGTCTAAACTAAGTTTGTTTAGGTCTATGTTTGTGTGATGCATTTTGTGCATGATGGCTGATTTTTCGAAGTACTTGTGCTAGTATCCTGTTGTTGTTTGACTCTTCTTATGTTTAACTCTAATTTTTCTCAAGGACGAGCAAATGTTCAAGTCTTAGGGAGTTTGATAACGTCTAATTCGTCCTAGTATTTTGATTTCTTTCTAGAGTTATTTTTATTAAGATTTTGGACTTTACCAAGTTACTAAGAGAAATTGAGTCTTCTTCTGTCGTCTTATCGTGTTTTGCAGGAAACAAAGATATCGGGACACAAACATGAGCAAATGCCGCAAAACTACCCTCAGTTCAAACATACACAATCAAGATGCATGATGTGCCTGGGCGAGCATCCAAGATTCCTAAAACAAAGAAATGGAAACGCAACACTTCGTAAGAGAAGAGAAATGGAAACTGTAAGCTACTGCTTACACAAAATGGAAACGCAGGCGACTGCGACACAAATTGGAAATGCACAGTTGAGACACAAAATGGAAATGCAAGCGGTTGGGACACAAAAAGGAAACACACAGAGAAAACAAAAACATGAAGCTGACTGAAAAGGAGAAGAGGGGAGAAAGGAAATCCATGCAAGATGCTTGGGAGAGAAGAGGAAACCAGCACATAGGGAAAAAAAGGCAGTTGGGATTCGAGAGGAGAGCTTGGATCCTCACACGGATAGATAGAGCAGAAGATTGAAGAAGGCTAGAGCTGGGAGACGATCTCGGAATGCGGAGGAATTATTTCAGGCTACAATATTAGAATAAGGAAGCATCTCTCTCTGTACCTATGGCTAAGATAGATTTCATTCGTGCTTTGTTTTCTAAACCTATGTGCAAGTAGATCCTTTGCCATGGTTAGAGTTTTGCCAATATGTAATGAAGACCGGTGCTTAATACTCGGTTATAGTATTTGATCGTTTTCAGATTGATTGGTTGCTTCTAATGCTTTTATTCTTGCTAATTATTTGAATGAATGATTTTAAAAGTCTTATTGTATCGGAAGGTAGATTAGATTTTTGACCCTAGCCGTGATTTGGGGTTTTAATCTATTTAGAACCTTGGCCTGATCCACCGATTGATCCCAAGAATTAGGATAGTTGTCTTAATGCGATTAGTTTGTTTATAACTAGGAGGTTGATAGTGAATGCTAGATAGTGGGATTAGGTATCGGGAGAGTCATTCCCTAGTATAGTGCTTGAATTCCCTGAATTTGTAATAATATCTATAACCATGATCATTAATAGCACTTCATTTCGTTATTGCGCACTTTTCAAAACATGTGGTGTTTAGCTTATTGAATTTATCCCGTTAATTAGTTAGTCTTTACTTCGCATCCACCGATTGATTTATCTCTGTCATCTTCATCAGTTAAATAACTTTATAGTTTCATCGGTTCTCCAGTGTTCGACCCTAGTACTTACTACACAATCCGTATTCTTGCGAAAACGTTGGTCTAGGTAATTTATTACTTTAGATCTACATACATTAATAAACTTTAATTACAATCCGATTATAAAAATCTCAAACCCAATGAACGACACTAAAACACTGTGATATAGTGTTGATAAATCGGTAAACACTCAAAATCTCTCTAAGAGTTCGATTGCTAAATCTGAAGATATATCAAAGAAAATAATTTTAAGTTCACTAAAATTTGGTTTAAATTTCATACTATGAGTTCCACATTTATAAGAAACAAATCATAATGGAAAACTAAATAAAATAAGTTAACTTAACAAAACTCGATAAAATCGCTCGTCGAGCGTTGCGGTTTCGTTTGGTTTTCTATGTTCTTTAAACTATATATTTCGATTATGTTGTTTGCTTTTGAATGCATGAGCGAGTAGTCGTTTTGTTCTAGGAAAGGATTAGCCCATTGCTATCCAGCAACCACTTTGATTTATCTTTGAATGCAATTTCCCCTTTTCGTTTATCTATTCTTTGTCTGAGTTTTTGATTGACTTGTATTTATGAAGGCCAAGTAGATGCATGTTTTAGGAACTTAGGAGAAGGACCGAAAGGAAAATTCTAATTCCGGATGATCAGGCTTAGAACAACTGAGACTAGGCCACAGAAGTAGTTCGTAGTTTAGTTTTTAGTTTGTCTTTTTTTCATGAGTCAGAGTCGTCCCATGCACTTGTCCGGTGCCACGTTTTTTAGATGAACCCTGGACCTAGGATACTTAAGAAGCTGGCCTCTTTCTTGATATGTTGCATGTTTGAGCTTAGGTTGAAAAACAAACAGGTCGTAAGTCTTTCGGAATCCTAGTGTTGCTTGTGGAAGGTTTAGACGAGTTCGCTAGGCTAGTTTCTCGTTTATTCTCTACATCCAGATGGTCATACTTCGTATAGATGATGTTTTACTTCTTTTGATGAGGATTATTATATCGTATGTAAACAAGCTTGTTTTGCAGAACAAGAGCGCACACTAACACTCCGCTGTCGATATAAATAATGCCTAAAAGCATGATTTAAATTCGATATAAGTGCATCAACCTTGGCACTTTTTTGATGGTTCGGGTCTAAGTGTTGGGTTCGTGATCATCTTTCTACGTCCTAAGGGCATGGCACAATAAAAACGCCGCCTACTCCGCTGCACTCTAGAACAAGATGCATGGGTATACCATCATCGGTAGTCTGGGTCTAAGTAGTTGCTGGATCCCTTCAAATCCGACGTCCTAGGAACTTAGTGTGTCTACACAAAATAAAGAAAAAAAAGAGAGAATAAGAAGAGGAAAAAAGAAAAGAAAAAAATAAATAAAGAAAGAAAGTAGCTCGGAAATGGAACAAGTATCCTCGTTTGTTCTACTTTTAGCATTTGTCTGAAGTCTTGTTTGGTGGAGAGAGTTACGGTTGCTTGTTTAGTTTGCCTTCGATTTTCTTTCTCGTAGGTAGCCTTGGTGAACCTAGGATGAAGACTGAAAATTTAATTAGATCGAATTTGCTCTCGACTTGCTAAATTGATGATTAGGTTCGCTTTAGCAATGTTTCTAGGAGAAAGGGGAATTTTCGGGGGTTTTTTTGTATACCCCACGTGTTGCACACTAATGTTTGCTTAGGGACAAACAAACATTCAAGTCTGGGGGGATTTTGATCGTCTTGTTTTCATACGTGTTTCTCGCATGATTTTAGAGATATTTATGATGATAGATGCGATGTTTACGTGTGATTTGGTATCAATTTTACTCGTTTTCGTGTTTTTCTGTTCTTACAGGTTATAACGTGTATTTGGTTCGTTTCGGAGCTAAAGAACACACACGTGACAAAGTATTAGCATCAGAGATCATAACGGAACAAACGGGATGAGAAATGACATGGATCATCAGCTCCACACAGCCCACGCGGGGCATTCACCTTGGCCCACGCGGGCTACACCCTCCAGCAAACTCAGCATGTAACGGGGTGAAGATCAACACGCACGGACCACCACTCAACCTCAGCCCGTGCGGGACACTCACCTTAGCCCTCACGGGGCACTTGGTCCAGCAGAACGAGCACGGGTCGGGGCACTCCTCAGCACGCGCAGATCCAGCTTTAGCAAGGGAGCCCGTGCGGGACACAAACTCCAGCCCATGTGGGTCGCGTCTGCCACCTGCAAAACAAGAAAATGAAACTTACGGGAAACAAGAAGGAAGTGGTTAGTTGTTTACACAAAAGGAAACATGGTTAGAGAAGAGGAATGAGAGCTATATGGCTGGAAAATAGAAAGGAAATGTGCCCATTTATCCAAGAATGTAAACCAATAAAAATAAGAATGGAAAACTCACAAAACAACATGCTCCAACAAAGCGGAAAGAAGAGGAAAGGAAGTTAACGACCAACGAGGAAAAAGGGAAGAAAAGGAAAGAAAGAAAAGAGGAAAGACGAGGAAGAGAGCTAGGGGTCGAATTCACTTCAGTTTTGGGGAGAGAACACACGTTAGAGTTAGAGATAATTGCAGAGAGAGTAGAGAGAGGAGATGTTCGTGAGAACTCTTTACGGAGGAGACATTAAGAGCATTAAGGATCGAATAAGGACTTCGATTTCGCTTGGTTTTCTATGTTCTTTAAACTATCTATTTCGATTATGTTGTTTGCTTTCAAACGCATGAGCGAGTAGTCGTTTTGTTCTAGGAGAAGGGATTAGCCCATGGCTATCCCGGAACCATTTTGATTTATCTTTGAATGCAATTTCCCATTTCCGTTTATCTATTCTTTATCTGAGTTTTTTATTGACTTGTATTTACGAAGGCCATGTAGATGCATGTTTTAGGAACTTAGGAGAAGGACCGAAAGGAGAATCTAGTTCCGAATGATCAGGCTTAGAACAACTGAGACTAGGCCACGAAAGTAGGGTAGTAGCGGTTGGGGGTTAAACGGATGAATCATAGAACTTATGGGTTTAGTTTAAGGTGTCAGCTACAAAAGTAGGGGATAACTTAACTAGATCATGCGTCTATGCCTTGAGAGAGGGTAAATACCATATTAGGATCGTCCACCTTAGATAAATTGATTGAGAATGCATGATTAGATAGGTTGATTGTTGGTTTTGGAAGTCTTGTGGTGAAACCGTAATCCTGAAATGTTTGTCTCACTGTTAAGAACTCGTAGTTTATTGTTTTTAGTTATTTCATTCTTAAAACCGATATTCGTTGTTTGCAAGTTTGATTCGTAGTTTGGGTTTAGTTTGTGTTGCGTAGTCCCTGTGGGATTGACACCTAGAGTACTACACACGTGTCATGCACTTGCGGGTAGTTTAGGTTAATATTGTTTAACTTGGAACGCGTTAGCTTCCATTGGAATAATCCAATGTATTTTCAACGGTCATCAGTTGGCATTGTCAACGGTGATCCGTTGGTATTTCCAACGGATGACCGTTGGAATATGCACTATTTATACATCAAACTCGAAGTGTTTATCCTCAGACATCAACACAAAATATATTTTCAAACAATGTCATCTTCTTCAAATATAGATATATATATATAGATCGAGAGAGTAGATGTATAGAAGAAAAGATCTTGTAATCGCGGAAGTTACTCAAGAATTCTTACACGAATTGGAGTAGTTCATGAGTTTTGTATCGATGCAAACTTTGTGTCAAGTATGAAAAAATATGAAGTATCAAAGTCAAGAAATTGTTTGTGAACACCTTTAGGTTTCGTGAGAATTACGAATTATGGTTATTTCACGGTGAAAATTTTGGCGTTAGAGATACTGTCCAAGAAGCATAAGAAATGGAAAGAAATGAAGAAGTTCTTTATGAAGCCTTGATCACCAATCCATATGTGGAAATGATGTCAGATGCTTTTCCTGGTGTGGTTGAGCAACTGCATGAAGAGTTTCTGAACGATGAGGCACGCCGATTTTTCAACCCATTGGATTCGATGAAACAACCTATATCAGAAGGTTTTCGTGAAGGTTAGTCTCGTTTATCTTTGTCATCAAGATTGATGAGCATAAAAACAGACTACAATGTAGCTAAAAATTGTCCCTTTGCAAAACCATGCGTGAATATTTACCGGAAAATAATCTAGCTCTTGAGACATATTATGAAAAAAAGAATGTTCTAAAAGATTCGGGAATACCACATGAAAAAATTAATGTGTGTAGAAACAGTTGCATGTTGTTTTGAGAAGAAGATAAAGACATGTTGGAATGTAAATTTTGCGGTGCAAGCAGATTTTTTCCAAAAAAACCATCTTTAAGAAAATATGTATCGTACAAAAAGATGTTCTATATGCCTGTAGTAAAATGTTTAGAAGGATATATGGATAAAAAACCGTTGTGGGAATGAGATGACACTAAGAACAATTGACTGACGAAGGTATAATGCAACATCTATCGAATGGTAAGTCTTGGAAAGATTTCAATGAAATATTTCCTAAGTTCGTGTATGAAACGAAAAATGTTTATCTTTTTCTATGCATCGATGGTTTTTATCCATATGGAAAATTTAGGAGTCAATATTCTCCGCGGCCAGTGATTTTCTCTCTGTATAGTTTGCCTCCCGATACGTATATGAGAAGAGAAGTAATGTTTCTGACGTTGCTGATTCTAGAACCAAAACATCTGAATAAAATTTTTTATATTTTTTCTTCCCTTAATTCATAAATTAAAGATTTGTAGAACACTGAAATTCTTGCTTATGAGGTAGGTACGAAAAAAAATTTCACATTGAAAGTGGTCTTGTTGTGGAAATTAGTGATTTTCATGCCTATGGAATGTTATCTGGATGGAGCACGCATGAGAGATTGACATGTAAACTTTTTCTGGCTGATTCATTTCGACTAGTACTTAGAAATAAACCATCTTGGTTTGATTGTCATATAAGATTTCTTTCCCGTGGACATACATTCATAAAAGATAAAAAAAATTCTAAAGAATGTGGTACAAAAAGAAGAGGCACCATGCATCCAAACAGGAACACAAATCCTTTACGAATGATTAAACACAAAGATAAATTTACAAGAATCGATAGAATGCGGAGGAGATCATGGGCATCGAAAGCCACAATGTCAAGGTGAATGACATAACTGGTATAAATATAGTATTTTTTAGGAACTGCCATATTGGAAATAATTGATATTGCATCATAATTTGGATGTTATGCATATTGAAAAAGAAATTTCAATAACATCATCAACACTGGTTTGAATATGATGGAGAAAATGAATGATAACATACAATCAAAAAAAGATTTGAAGACAATATGTCCAAGACCTAAGTTGGAATTAAGAGATGAAAGGGCACCTATCTCAATATAAAGATTATCTGGACCAACGAAAACAACATTATTGAGGTGGTTAAAAGAAGATGTTAAAGTTCTAGATGGATATGCATCAAATATTGCTCATTATGTGGATATCGTCGATTCAAAGCTGATTGGGTTGGAAAGTCATGATTGCCACGTTTCCATGCAGTGACTCATTCCAATTGCATTTGTTGAGCTATTACCATGAAACGTTCACGTTATGCTGTGTAGAATTAGCATATTGTTTCAGAGATATATATGAATGAAATTTGAAAAGTTATGACTTGGAGTTATTGAAAAACTATATCTTGGAATTATTATGCTCTTTGGAAAGAGTTTCTGTCTTACTTCTTCGATGTCATGGAACATTTATCAATACATTTACTAGATTAGGTAATTCTCGGAGGCCCAGTTCAAGTCAGATTGACGTATCCTTTTGAAAGTTTTTTCTTTCATCTAAAGAAAAAGGTAAAAAAACAATGCAGTGATTGAAGGATCTATTGTTAAACAATACTTGTTAGAAGAAATCACATATTTGAGTATATTTTATTTCGATTCACATTTTCCGACAAAACAGAGAAGATCAGAAAATGATCACACAAATTATCTATATCAATATAATCCTCAGTTTGTTGCGATTCTAGAGATGTTTACTCTAATTGGACGTACAAGATGGAAATTTGAAGAATATTTGAGAACACTAGAGGAGTATAAGAAAGTCTACACATATATATTATTAAATTATCAAGAGCTATTACCTTTTGAAATGTACAAAACCATGTCAATCGATCTTTTAAGTTACATATATATATGTTAACGTACTTCTCATTATAGGACATTTTATAGAGAAGTAATGAGTACATATCCTCATCTAAACGCAGATGAACTCACAAAAATGAAAATTCAACATTATTCCTCATGGTTGAGAGATTATGTAAGTATATGTATTTTCATATAAATACATAAATTAATTTATGTTATAATAATAATCATTCATTTTTATATTATATAGGTCAAACGTTCCGATGAGAGACATCCTACCTGGTTAAGAGATTTGGCTAATGTTCCTGGAAAAAATATATTGTGTTGGTCAATTATATTTACTCGGGATTGCACATTCCACACTTACAAGCACACAAAACATACAAGCACACACAAATACAAATTATGCGTTAATAGTGAAATAGAGGATGATAATTTATATGTTATTTTGCATTGAATTCTTATAGGTGGAATATCATGGATTGGAGGTAATGATTTTAAAATGACAGTGGTTTGACCCAACCGTAAAACGTGGTACACGAAAAATCGATGGGAAGGAATTGACATCAACCCTGCTCGACAATATGGAAAGTGTGATCCATTCATCACAATAGATCAAGTAGATCAAGTATGTTACGTGCACTATCAAACTTTAAATGGGCATAATTGTAATATCAAACTTTTGTAATTTGATTTCTTAACATCATTTATTCGTCGTTCAACGGGCATGCCTTGGAAAATGCAATGGAAACCCGTTGAATCGTTCAATATTGTCCGATACTTAGAAATATTTCAAGGTTTTTGAACTTGAAACGGGCATCCGTTGATAATTTCCAAAAAAGATCCATTGTAAACATTTCCATTGCCAACGGATTACCATTAAAGCATCTCGTCGTTTCCAATGGATGCCTTTTGCAACGATTCATCGGGAGACTGGTTTACAACGGGCATCCGTTGGCATTTTCAACGGATGCCAGTTGGTGAGGACGAGGATGACGAAGACGGAGGCAGTTTAGATGAAATGTAACGAAAATATTTTTAAATTTTTTATATATTAAAAATCTTTTTTTGTTTTATCTTTTTGATTTTTTTAAATCTTTGTAATATCAACAGGTATATGTTGATAGCATAACTATTTTCAACATGCAACCGTTGCACAATTACATAATTCATGCAAATTCATTTCCAATGGGCATCCATTGCTATTTCCCACCAATATTGTCAACGGGTATCCATTGCAAAATACAGATTCCCGTCAATTCATATCCAACAAGAATTTGTTGCAAAATTTCACAATTCTCGCCAATTCATGTTCAACGGATGCACGTTGCAAATTCACAACATGATTCCATTGAATGGTTTTGTAATGGGTATCCGTTGCAAATTGCAACGAACATATCTGTTGCAAATTGGACCGAACATATTCGTTACAATCCCTTGATATTTTTCAACGGATATTATTTGTTGACAGTCCATTGCAATTTACAATAGATGTTTTTTTTCAATGATCGATTTCCAATGGTTGTAAATCCGTTGGAAACGGTCATTTCAAATGGAAAATTTTCCATTTCTAACGGATATGGCCATTGAAAATGGCATGTTTTTTTGTACTTTAAGCAAATACCGTTTATATCTTTACAATAAATGATATGATCGTAGACAAATGTTCTTTTGTTAGAAGGTTGGGATGGACTGAAACTAGTTAGCAACCCGATAGTAGAACGTAAAACTTGTCTTTTCAAAGAAAGGACGTCATAAACCCCAACTATAACTTGACTATAAAACCTTAGACGCAGTGAAAGATGTCACAACACTTGTGATCTAATGTTGATAAATTGGTGAACAACGCAAAATCTCTCCAACAATTTTGTAGCAAAATCTAGGATTAGCAAGAAAAGGAGAATATTTATAATTCAAACTTAAGTAATAATATTATACAATGGATCCTCTATATATAGGGACCAAATAATAATATAAATTAAGACAACTTAACTAAACCTAATACAAATGCTCAGTCGAATGGTGTAACTGCTTGGTCAAGCGTTGTTAAGTCTTAAATTGGTCTAGTAGTATGATTGCTCTAGCCGAGCAATGTCTCTTGTGATGGTCGCTTGGACCAAGGGTATGATTGCTCAGGTCGAGCATTTCCATTGTGATTCAGAAATTGGCCGCACAATATGACTGCTCGACCGAGCAACGCGTTACACTAGCAAACCATCATTGATAATTGAGTTTCCAAGAGGGTTAAAATTATTTTAACCGAGTGACTTTACCATCATGAGTAGATACACATCTCGAGATCTCTTTTATGTGGTACGACTTGACTACTAAGAGGCACATCTATTTAGATTCGAGATGTGTAGTGTGCTGCATTGAATGAACACTAACAGTAATCGGTTAAATCATACAAGTGCCTAGACTTTCAGGGGGTTACAAATCTTTGACAACCAAGGATGATGAGTGAACTTAAATACGTCCATAGGTGCGATTTGACAACTGAAGGGCTCATTCATATTAAAAGGGTTAAAGAAACTACTAATTAAAAAGAAGACTTCTAATGTTATTGTAGTGTTAACTAGTGGTAGTATTATTTAGATGAAGTCCATATCTGAATGCGTACGCATCATGAGAAATGTTCTTACATATTGCGTTTGTTTTCTATTTTATAGATCATCTAGACATGTGAAGAAGAATGTCTTTTGATAACACGTAAAGTGTATCGATTTTAGGTTAGGTTTTAGTGTCCTTTTCGTATATATTTCATAGTTAGATTTACATTTCCGATACGAATATCCTTTACATACACCCGTTTTGTTGGTTTTCAGGTTTTAAGGCGACAAGGCCTAAACGAGCGTAAAAGGCGAATTCCTAAGTAAAACCACGCATTTTGAAGATAACTTCACTCGGAGCAAATATCAAGCCTCATAACTCAATGGAACACCCGAGCAACGAGCGGAAAAGAGCAAAATCAAGAGCAGAAGAGTGCCCGCTCGGGCACCAAGGTCTACCCGCTCGGGTAAAACCTACGGGGTTTATTTGCACACCTTGCACGACCCGAGCACGAAGGCAACATGATCGTGTAGCCATACCCGATCGGACGCATACAAGGTACCCGCTCGGGCATTAATTCGTCCCAAAAATCCCCGAGAGTTTACACGACTCGGGCTGTTCAATCACACGATCGGGTGCTGATGCCCGATCGGGCAAGACGGAGTACACGACCGGGCGATGCTCTACACGACCGGGCGAAAGGTGTACCCGAGCGGGCCGCGTTTCTCGCCACAAATTAGATCTTGCATTCAAACGAGCTAATTAATAGACGACTAGATCTTGCATTCAAACGAGCTAATTAATAGACCAGAACGGATCTAGAGCAAAGGGGGCGACGTACAGGGCAAGGAAAGGCTTGGAAAACATCAGGAAAGGCTCGGGAGACACTTGAGAAGGAGAGAAGCATCAATCCATACATCGGTAACACAATAGGAAAGACCGAGGCATCGGGTTTCCTAGGCTTTATCTTGTTTAGGGTTATGTCATCTTCTTCGATAGCAAACTCCATGAGCGAGTAGAGTCCCAACTATGGGTTAGGATATCGGTCTTGTAACGGATGTACAATTTATGCGTTAATGCTAGATTTATCTTATTCATCTTGATATTCGGTTCTACAATCAACATCATCACTCTTATACTAGTGCTGCCCGCTCAGTAACATAGGAATTCATACTTTGCTGGAAGGTTAAAGGATTAATCCGAAACTGTTGAGTTGTAGGTTAAGTTCGATTAATGAGAATCTGACCGGTCGGTTAATCGACTTAGGAATTAGGATTGCGTTCGTAAAGCTGCCATAGTACGGGTTAATCACTGCTGGAAGGTAGGGTTGCACGTACTCATGGTTAGGAGGTTTAGGCTCGGAAGAATCACTCCTCACCTTAGAGCATGAATTTCCCGTTATCAAGATAATTCGATAGGTTTATGATCTTTAGTTGTTACATCCATACGATTCCCGGTATCCCGACACCCCTAGTGTTCGTCATATCCAAGTTTTCCCCAACCTTCTATCGTTGCTACCACTTAGCTTAGTTCTTTAGATAATTCGCACCACATCTTCATCTACTTTCTTTTGTCTTAGTTTAGTGACATTCTTAGTTTTTGGCTGCATTAGTCCCTAGAGATCGACCCTGGTACTACACGATCCGTATTCTTGCGGTGAAGTGGTCTAGGAAATATATTGCTTGAGTTTCCGCACATCAAGTTTTTGGCGCCGTTGCCGGGGACTAATAACGGCCTTGACTAGGAATTAGCTAGATTAAGATCTAGTCCTTTCCGGAGTCTTCTTTTGTTTTTCGTATTTTTTGTTTTTTTTTGTTTCTTTTTAATGGAGTCAATAATTTCTTTACCTCACAGAGCTTAACGAGTTTGATGTCCTTTATCTTGCGAGGTAACATGGACAACTTCAACTCTTCGGGTGCCGACATACCTGAATTGAGGCATCAACTTACCGAGACTCGTCGTATGCTCTCCGACTTTTACCAACCGCGATACTTAGAGCGATCATGGGAACCAAACGCTCGGGGTATGAAGAAGAGATCTACGACAGCTACTATCAACCTTACAGGAATACATACAATCACGAACAGAGCGATCACGCCTACATCCCGTATAGGAACACCGAGAGTATGGTGAATGCACAGCAATCGTTTGGGAATTTCTAGCCATGGACGGAACCCCAAACTCAGAGCTATCAATCATATGTGCCTCAGCCATACCCGACTCAATCTGTAGCAGCCCTCGATTATCCCGCCACGTAAAACTACCTCCTTGAACTGTTTGAGAGTCGAAGCAACTTGTTTATGGGAGTGGAAGCGGAACAAGAAAGCGCCAATGAGCAGATAGGCAATTTATTTGGACAACTGGACGCGCAAGCTTCAGATCTTGCACAAGGGGCATTGCAACCAAAAGAGGTTGCATCGGAAAGTTAAGAAATAATTCCTCGTGAATATGTCAGTGAGATCTACCTAAGAGATTGTGAGACGGTAGATCAGCCAAGTCCATCCTTGATTGAAAAAGAAGATGAATCTAACACGGCAATGGATGAGGTTACGGACATTGATGAGCACATGAAGAAACCCGAGGTAGAAAAAGAATTCAGCTTGGTGGACACACTTGAGCAACCATGCCCTATCGTTTTCGTGTTCCCCGAAGGCATCTTTGAAGGTTTAGCCGAGGAAACTAGTGAGGAAGTTCAGATTAAGGATACCTTAGATTTAAATCGTATAGCGGTTGGGGAAGGTAACTACAAGGTACCGGCCGAGCTGCTCAACAACGAAAGGAAAGAGGAATCCCCCGATAAAGACTTCCACACAACCCGAGCTAATTGCGGTGCAAGGCAGTACACAAATGACCCCGAGATGCTGAGATGCTGCACCAAATGTCCAGCTCACAATCGGGACGTCGATAAACCACCCAAGGTAAAGATGAAGCCTTCACCCCAAAGGCTCACACATACAACATCTCTGGAGAAGCTGAAGGAAACGAACAACAAACGCCTAACCGGTTACATGGAGCACTCAACCGGACATATCGACAGCTCAACCAAAATGTTTGGACAGCACGATCTAGCACCCAACATAAGAGCATCATGACCGATTTTAGGGACGACAATATCGATCATGCAAGGAATTCGACAAATTCGCGTGCCGCACCTTACCAAGCACATATTACACGCAAAACGCTACGAACGAGACGACGTCGAGGACGTCCACCTGATGAGTAGCACACTTTGGTCAGGCTCGCGACCTTAAACAAGCGCTTCTCGGGAGGCAACCCGAGCCCCATATCCTTTTTAGTCGTTTTAGTTTTATTTCTATATTTTTGAACTCTTTTTCTTTTCTTTAGGACATAGGGAAATTTTCTTAGGATTTGGGAATTTAGTGGTCTATTGACTTTTGCTGCATTGGTTTTCCTCGTATAATTTTTCTGATTTGCAGCATTGCCCGATCGGGCAGACACCTCTACCCGAGCGGGCATTTTTCGGATTCAAGGCAACCCAGTCGGGCAGACACCAGAGGACCCGAGCGGGTAGGTCAACATGGGAGACACCCGATCAGGCAACACAGACTACCCGATCGGGCACCGTAAAAATCTGCAAGGTAAGTTATATTTCAAGTAAACCGAGCGGCCACCCTCATTTCGCAATTTCAGCCCGAGCGTGCTCCCAGAAATTTTCGCCCCTCACACCGCAATCTCACCTGCCGGAGTCGCTTGTGCACCACCACCGTTCACCACCGTCACCGGTTACTCGAAATAGCCTTCTTCCTCCCCTCTCTTGAAAATCCCGAAAAATTCCTCAATCTTCTCTCGAATTCCAGGTATATCTATGAAATATTTTGAGATTTGGACTGCTATGGGTTAGATCTAGGTCTGATTAGGAAAGATTTAGGGTGATTTTGCCGATTGAATCATGAAACGCGAACTGCAGGTCGCGATTTCGTGATTCTACCCGACCGGGCTTGGTTTAGCACCCGGTCGGGCGTCCTAGACATGTACCCGATCGGGCGGTGTTTCCACCCGACCGGGCTACCTCTTGTACCCGATCGGGCACCATGCAAAAACTGTGCATATCGCTTATTTTTATTCTTCGTTTGTTTTGCAGATGGCCTCGAAGATCTTTCAGAGCTCAAAGAAACGTCGATCTGACGCATATGACCTAGAGCACGGATGTACACAAACCAGTGACCAAGATGTTCAAGCGTGTCATATTTCCACGTTTTGGAGTCCCGAGAGTTGTGATCAGCGACGGAGGTAAGCATTTTGTGAATCGTACCATAGATGGGTTGCTGAAAAAGTACGGTGTTAGACATAGGGTAGCAACGCCTTATCATCCTCAAACCAGTGGCCAAGTTGAGGTTTCTAATAGAGAAATCAAATCGATTTTGGAGAAAACGGTCTCAAGGTCTAGGAAGGATTGGGCATTGAAACTCGATGATGCACTGTGGGCTTATCGTACATCATTTAAAACGCCAATCGGAATGACTCCGTTTCAGCTTGTGTACGGTAAGGCATGTCATCTACCGGTTGCGTTAGAATACCGAGCGTATTGGGCGATCAAGGCACTGAACTACGACTATAAATCAGCCGCTGAGAAAAGGACGTTACAGCTTCATCACCTTGAGGAAATGCGCCTTGATTCGTATGAAAACGCAAAAATTTACAAGGAACGTACGAAGCGGTGGCACGATCGGCATATACTCCAGCGGACATTTGAGGTTGGTGATCGTGTACTTGTTTTCAACTCACGTTTAAAACTCTTTCCAGGAAAGCTTAAGTCACGCTGGTCCGGGCCATTCACGATTAAGAGCATCTCACCACACGGAGCAATCGAGCTAATAGAAGCCAATGGGGCATTTAATGTGAACGCCCAACGCATAAAGCTCTACAACGTGGATAACACAGATTTTAATCAAGCTAAGTTCCCTCTTTCGGAGCCGACACATGAGTAGAGCATTTTGGTCAAGCTCGCGACCTTAAACAAGCGCTTATCGGGAGGCAACCCGACTGTTTCATATTTCATTTCATTTTCTTTCGGACTATTCCTTTTTCTTTTCATATT
>CM071874.1:16477464-16528731 GCA_036759665.1 Gynandropsis gynandra
GTTCGACCCTAGTTACTACACGATCCGTATTCTTGCGGAAGCGTTAGTCTAGGTTTTCTTACTTGAGCTTAACGCACATCAACGGTGATAGAATAATTCTTGATGAGATTCGAGAATCCGAGCAATCAACACACGCTTTCATTTCTGGATGTGTTGAAGATGAATATGAATATATCATCTTCAAGTGTTGAAGTTGAAGGAACAGTTACAGAACAATTTTAGGAATATGTTCAACAACAACATCCGGATGAGATTGTACCTTATTTACAAGCTATGCTCAGAAGGAACAGTTACAGAACAATTGAACCTAATGGTGCAAGAGAATGAGAAAATTATGTTGATGATGATTTGATGATTTATGAGGAAGCGACACAGTATGCTGACTCTGAGATCTGATGGAAGGCCATGGAATCTGAAATGGAATCAATGAGGGTAAAGAAAGTTTGGATTTTAGTCAAACCTTCACAGAGCTTTAGACCAATCGGTTGTAAATGGATTTACAAGAAGAATATTAAAGCAGACGGGAAGGTAGAGACCTATAAAGCTCGTCTTGTTGCTAAGGGGTATGCCAACGAGAATGCATTGACTATGAAGAAATGTTTTCTCATGTAGCAATGCTTAAGTCTACTCGGATTCTGTTTGTGATTGCAGCCTATCATGACTATTAGACATGATAAATGGACGTGAGAACAACTTTCCTAAATAGGGAGCTCCAAGAAGAGGTCTAGATGACTCAACTTGTGGGTTTCACGGTCCCGTCCATGGATAGGATGGTATGGAAGCTACACAGGTCCATTTATGAACTTAAACAATCTTTTCAAAGTTGAAATCTTTGATTTAACAAAGTGGTTAAAACGTTCAACTCTCTTAGATGCGAAGAAGAGCCTTGTGTGTACAAGAAGGCAAATGGGAGCAAGGTTATATTTGTAGTGCTATATGTAGATGATATATTGCTAATAGGAAATGATGTAGCATCATTAGTGGAAACCAAAAGTTGGTTATCTAAACAGTTCTCCATGAAGGACTTGGGAGAAGCGGCCAAATTTCTCGAAATAAGGATCTACATAAATAGATTCCAACAAGGGATATCTTTCGATAGGCACTAGCATTTCTCATTTTCGGGTGGATTGTCTTAAGACCTAAAACGAGAGAGAACACATGAGTATGATCCTATACACTAGCGTAGTGGGAGATATCATGTATACCATGATGTACACAACCTTGATGTATCCTTCGCGCTAAATATAGTGAGTCGGTATCCTACGGTACCAGTGAAGAACATTGGAAATTGGTGAAAACCAAAAGCAAATACTTGAGAAAGATTAAGGAAAAATTCCTCATATATGGAGATTCTAGTTTAGAACTAGAAGGGTTACCGATCCGACTTTCGCATCAGAGTAGGACGACGATAAATCCACATCAGGTTATGTGTTTTGCCTGATGGTGGAGCGATCAGATGGAAATGTTTCATGCAGGCTACTGTAGCCGACTCTATCATGGAGCACAATATATTGATGCTTGCAATGCGTTAAAGGAGGCGGTCCAGATGAGGAAGTTCATTAGTGAACTCGGTGTGGTCATTTCGATAAAAGAGCACGTCCCACTATTATGTATAGACATTAATTTAATAATATGACAGTTTTATACCATTGATGCATGTTTATATATATATATATATATATATATGTATATGACATATTGATTTATTGAGTGCATATAAGATATATGGTTGTCCATGGTCCATACTGGAAACTTGTTATCATGACAGAGATCATGATAAAGAGAAACAATTTTTATTGTATATAGATAAAAGGATTTTCTTGATCGTAGAAAAGTCAAAAGGACGTTGGTTATTCGAATAATCAACATACATATGAAAATTTCTATTGGGTAGAAATTAGTAAATCTCTTTTACTAAGTCACATATATGGGTGATGCACATGGGGAAGTGATCATTGAACTGACTTGAAGAGAGATTTGCTAATGTTTCATATACCATACATCTATCACTAGAAAATTCTCCGAAAGGATCTAAATGTCAGATTTTTGTTGGACCTATGTCAACAGTGTAATTGACAAGTTATTTGTCATTCTTTGATTTCAGACACCCTATGGTTTAGATATTTTGTTGAAACGATATTGGAAATGATCACTTGCTTGTTCAATTGATGCTTGATCAAAATGGGATCCGTCAACTCTTGGTGAGTTTGAGCTTTATATTGTCAAAGATCATAACGACTGATAAAGTCCTTGGCCAAAGCGGAAGAATGATAACAGAAAAAGAGTTTGACAGTAAAAAACATGAAACATATTTGGTAATTTGTTAGGTTTGATAGTCAAACGCGTTGGGATGCTAACAACACAACAGAAATATTTATTAACAGCCCGAATATAGATTAGTTATGTTTCAGGAAGGGATTGTGTGGGATTTCGTCAAAACACAAAGAACGATTCATAGGGTTACCTGTTTTAGCGAATACGGACGAGTGTAGGATGTGAGCTCCAAAAGTACGAAGCCTGCAGAGTATCCACACCGAGATCTGCCTTTGTTTTCAACTTTGGATGCAAATCTGAACACGAACGGAAATGATTTTTTCTTTGTTCTTCGTCTGTGTTTTAGTGGTTATGGTTTTGATCTAGGGAAATAATGAATCGGCTACAAAAAAACTGTTTTTTGTTTTTCTTTTTATAATACTAAATTTCTAGGTATTTATAAAATAACCTGACAACTATTTAATATTATATTTTTGGCACCATACTTTCAATCTCCCACTTGCCTTAATGTAATATCTAAAATAGTCTAAGTATATGTATTTCCATACTCATACTTGTCCATACATCCAATGTACAACCCTCTAAGATTAAATCAAGTACGATAATATTTGACAGTGCTAGCAAACAAATATAATCGTATTCCGCACTGATTGTCTTACAATCATAAGTAAAGACTGAAACACTAGTGAGTGTGTGACCTCATATAAGTTCATCACTAAATTGATAGCATATTAGTTTTTATTAATTAACTAATCGAGGTTGGTATCTCACAACACTTCTCAATGATCAGACAACATGAAGTAATATCCTTACTCATATGAGTAACAATTTTACTCACAAAGGACCGTGGTGAAGATGGTGTTAGTATTTCCTTTCGTCTTTACAGCTCCCAATAAATCCTTTACATATTTGTTTTTACTGTCAAGTATTAAGGATTATCAACTATGTTTCATGCTAATCGTATCTGACTGGTGAATGAATCCAAGAAACTCGTTTCTTCATTCATTCATGTACCCCTAGCCGAGGATTTCTTACAATCATCAAAATAACTGACCACATAGAGCTCGAACTCATACCAAGAGATGACGAATCCCATCTTGATTAGTCATTAATAACGTAAGCGTCTAATTACTTTAAATTTCTATTTAGCTAGTACTAAAAAATACTAGGTGTCTAAAATCAAAGAATAATAGTTAGAATGGCAGTTACTATGTTGATCTCAAGTCTAAGGAAAGATTTAACAGTATCCTCTGGAGAAATCTTATTGAAAGATTATTGGTAATTTCACCATTAAAAATTCTCCATTTAGTTCAGTTCAGCGATCACATCTATATATGCATCACCCACATATGTGAATTAGTAAAAGTGATCTAGTAATTTATATCACTATAGAAACCATCACATACATGTAGTTATCTCCGGATCACTAAAGTTTGGTTAATGATCCAATGAACAAGAACAATTTAGACTAAGTTTTACCAAAACTTGAATCTCTTTATTATGACATCTATCATAACATCCAGTTTCTGAACTTAATAATGGACTCTATCATACACCTATAACTGCCATATAAAATAAAATGATGTCCAAAAATAATACATAACTCGCTGCTAGTCTCTACAACAATTTCTAACCTGTGTTACACCTAGTTCCGGCTTTCCATGTCCCTCAATTGGATCCTCAGCTTGTGCTTGTTAAACGCATTTGACCCAAGCGCCTTTGTGAATGGATCTATTGTGTTTCCTTTACATCTACATTTTTTTATTTGAATGTCCCTATGCTCAACGATTTCTCGAATAAGATGGTACTTCTGCAGAACATTCTTTGATTTCTGATGAGACCTTGTTTCCTTCGCTTGCGATATAGCCCCAGTGTTATCACACAATAAAGGAACAACTTCCTTTATAAAAGCCACCACACCAAGTTCATCTATGAACTTTCTTATCCAAACCGATTCTTGAGCCGCCTCACATGCAACCATGTATTTTTCTTCTATGACCGAATCGGCTACCATAGCCTGCTTGGAACTTTCTAACCTAGTGCTCCTCCATTTGGGCAAAACACATAGCCTGAAATGGATTAGATGTCATCCTTTACTGTCGAGAAACACGCATCAATAAACCCGTCTAACTCAAAGCTAGAACTTCCATATATGAGGCACTGGTCCTTATTCCTTCTTAAGTACTTAAGGATGGTCACCAGGGTCTGCCTGATATCTACTCGCTACATTTAGCAAGTAGACTACGTCCGGCCTAGTACATGGCACAGAATACATGATGGTTCCCACTACGCTAGCATATGGGATCTTACGCATGCGTTCTCTCTCTTTTTGGTTCTTACGAAAATCCTCCCTAAAGAGAGTAATTCTAGTGCCTATCGAAAGATAGCCTTTTTTAGAATTTTCCATGGTTGTATCATCTTACGATACTCCTAAAGAGAGTAATTCTAGTGCCTATCGAAAGATAGCCTTTTTTAGAATTTTCCATGTTGTATCATCTTACGATACTGTCACTGTATTAGGACTGGGATACTCTCAACTACGTCTTTGATTTATCCCTATAGATCTTTATTCCTAGAATATAGGTCGCTTCTCCTAGACCTTTCATGGAAAAATGATCAAACAACCATGACTTTGTCTTCTGTCATTTCTTATGAGAAATATATCATCTACATATAGCATAAGGAAGACAATCGTGCTTCCACTAACCTTTTTGTACACACAAGGTTCTTCTTCGTATCTAACAAAGTTGAACTTTTCACCTGCTTTGATTAAAGCGAAGGTTCCAGCTCCGAGAAGCTTGCTTTATTCCATAGATGGACTTTTGAAGCTTGCACACCATGTCACTTTGAGATGGCAACTTGAAACCTTCAGGTTGAGTCATATGGACTTCTTTATAGAGCTCTCCATTAAGAAAATTTGTCACGTCCATTTGCCATATCTCATAGCCACAATAGGCAGCTATAACAAGCAGAATCCAAACAGATTTGAGCATTGACATAAGGGAGAACACTTGTTCATAGTCAATCTCTTCATGTTGAATATAACCCTTGGAAACTAGATGAGCTTTATAGGTCTCTACCTGCCCATCCATTCCAATATTGTTCTTGTAAACTCAATTACAACCATCTGGTTTGGAAGTCTTAGAAGAATCAACCAAAGTCCATAGTTTGTTGATTTTCATAGGTTTCATCTCGGATTCCATGGTTTTCCACCATTTCAAAGAATATGGACCTTGTACAGCTTCTTGAAAATTCAACGGATCGTCATCTCTATGACTGATCACATCCTCTTGCACCATTGGATTCAATCTTTCAGACACATGTCGAGAACCAATAGACCTTTTCAAAGAGGCTTGCGCAACAGGTCCTACCTGTGTCGGAATGTCTTGTTGAACTTGTTCTTGAACAGTCTCTTGATCTAGTTCCTAAAATGGTTCTTGAACTTGCTTTTGGACAGGTGCTCTCATTTCAACATTTGAGGATGGAGCCCTAGGGTTCAACAGTAGATCAGACAACCAAAGCTGCTAATTTGACATCTGATATCCTTAAGCTTGCACTGGTTCATTGGGTTCTTGAATTTCATCAAGAACTATTTCTCCACCATAAATTCCTTCTTCAAGAAATCCCTTTTCTAGAAAGGTTGGAGTTCTGGCCACAAACACTTTGTGCTCAGAAGGGTGGTACAAATGATATCCCATAATTTCTTTGGGATAACCGATGAATCTACACTTATCAGACCTAGCATCTAGCTTGTCTGATTGCAGTCTCTTTAAGAATCCAAGACAATCCCAAACCCTTATGTTGCTTTAGAGATGGATTTACTGGGAACTTTGTTCAAAAGATAGGTCGCCGGTTCTAAAGCATAACCCTATAAATATATTAGAAGATCTGTGAAACCCATCATGGATCAGACCATATCTAATAAAGTTTGTTTTCTCCTCTCAGATACACCATTATGTTGAAGTGTCCCGTGAGAAGTCCAATGTCATAAAATCCCATTTTGCTTAGATCATCGAGAAAATCATGACTTAGATATTATCCACCCTGGTCAAACCTCAACACCTTAATACTCTTCCAGTTTGTTTCTCCGCTTCACTACGGAATCTCTTGAACATTTCAAAAGATTGGGATACGTGTTTCATAAGATACACAAATCTATATCTCGACATATCGTTAATGGAAGTGAAGAAATACGAATATCCACCTTTAGCTTGAACTTTCATAGGTCTACATACATCAGTATGTACGAGTCCTAGAAGTTTTGTAGCTCTCTATCTGGTTCCACTAAACGGAGGTTTGGTCAATTTACCTTTGAGACAAGACGCACAAGTTGCATATAATTCATAATCATAATGGCCCAAAAGGCCATCTTTATACAACATATTGATTCTATTCTTACTGATATGACCAAGTCCATAATGCCAAAGGAAAGTCTGGTTTAGACGATCATCTAACTTTCTCTTGTGACTAGAAACGTGCATGTTAATAAAAAACTATAGATCCTATGTCACATTCAGTAAAAATTTATGATACTTGTATAGGATGTTCTCAATGTGTCCGAGCATGTCCTACAGACGTATTAGAAATGATACCTTGGGATGGATGTAAAGCTAAGCAAATTGCTTCCGCTCCGAGAACAGAGGATTGTGTTGGTTGTAAGAGATGTGAATCCGCCTGTCCAACGGATTTTTTGAGCGTTCGAGTTTATTTATGGCATGAAACAACTCGAAGCATGGGTCTAGCTTATTGATACGTTACCGAAAATCTCGTTTGAATACATTTTGAATACATTTAATTTGTTTTATTGACAAGAACTCGTACTCAAAAAAGTCAAATTATCTTTTTATTTTATTTATATGGTCTTCCCCCGGTGTGAAAGCAGTTGGTTCCGTAGTTTTAGAATTCTGCTGATCCCAAGTACTCCATATCCGCTCAGCGCGGCAGAACAAGTTCTCTGCGGAAAGCCATTACTGACTTTTCTCCTGGCTAACGACTTTGGAAGGTCTCCAAGTGATTGGATGAGCGTCTATTTGGCTCGCCTAATCCAACATTCACATCAGGTAAGACCTAAACACCCTATTGAAGATAACCATTCACGCATAAATCATCACCATGATAATTAAAGCAAATGTTATCATTGAAAATATCTTAAAAGCACATCTATCCAACATAGAAATGGAAATGATATTCGAAACAAATTTCAGAACATAATAACAGTCTTCTAACAATAAGGTCTTGCCCGTAGGCATACAAAGAGAAATTGACCCTACGGCTAGAGCAACAACACTTGCGCCATTTCCAACATTCAGATTGAACTCTCCTCTCTTGAATATTCTATTGATCCTCATCCCCTACAACATATTGCAAACGTTAAAGGTACTACCGATATCCAATACCCATTTAGATGAATCAATAGTAGTTAAGGAGATCATGAAAACATTTTCCATGGAAGTTTTACCTCATTTCTTGTCAGTAAGAGACGCAAGGTATTCCTTGCAGTTCCTATTCCAATTAAAATTCTTCTTGCAGAAGAAGCACTCAACATCTGATTGGTTGTTCTTGCTAGTACTGCCCTTGGCCTTGGTCACACAAACCTTAGGCGCACTTTGCTTAATTCTCGGCCTTTGCTTGCCTTTTCTCTTCTTAGAATAAGGTCAGCCCACCAACAATACGGAATTGGAAAACTTCACATCCATGGAGGTATGCTTCTGGTAATTGATCATCTCATTTTTACACGTTTCTCGCATGAATTTAGAGATTTTTGTGATGATAGTTGCGATGTGTACGTGTGATTTTGTATCCGTTTTACTTGTTTTCGTGTTTTCATGTTCTTACAGATTTTAATGCATATTTGGTTCGTTTCGGAGCTAAAGAACATACACAGGACAAATTACGAGCATCAGAGATCACAACAGAGCAAACAGGACGAGAAACGGACAAGAAATGGGCAAGATGTGAACTTGGCCGGACATAGGTATGCACAGCCGACATGATGAACCACAAGACCGGGAGGTAATTGGAAGGATGTGGCCCAAGAGTGATGCACGGTCCGGGCACTCCTCATGGAATGGTGCATGGTCGGGCTCCACTTCATGCATGGTCGAGCTGCAATTCACCAAACACCCCCCGAGAGATTCACACGGCTTGGGCGTTCACACTACACGATTGGGCGATCCCCATTGAAGAGAGCACGACCGGGTATACTATCATGCACGATCAGGTAGTCCATCAACCACGACCGATCATTCATGTTGAAGAGCATGCACGGCCGAGCTGCACATGATACACGGTCGGGCACCCAACCCTAGAAGGCAAAAATAATATATGGAACGCCGCTTGAAGGAAAAGGAAATCGGTCTAGAAATAAAGAAAAAATGCATGCCCGACTGGGCTCCATACCATGCACGGTCGGGCATGACCTAGAAACTTTCCTACTTCCGTTTTGTGTGGATTTTTTGCACGGGATCATTCACACTTTGAGTTACAAAACGTGAAGAATAGAGAATAGACATTATTCATGGTTTAGAGAGAACTCTTGGCGGGAGACACACAAGGAGATCGGAATGTTTCATTTGATTTCTATGCTCCTTAGACTATCTATTTCATTTCTGATATTTTGTTGTTTCAAACTCATGACTGAGTAGTAGTTTTGTTCTAAGAGAAGGAATTTGCCCATGGCTTGGAACCTTTTTTGATTTATCTATGAATGCAATTTCCTGTTTTATTTTTCTATTCTATGTCTGAATGTTGAACTGTCTTATATTTACGAAGGCCAAGTAGATGCATGTGTTAGGGATTTAGGAGAAGGAACGGAAGGAGAATTCTAATCCTGGATGATCAGACCTAGAACAACCGAGACTCGGTCACGAAAGTAGAGTAGTAACGGTTGAGGGTTAATCGGATGAATCATAGAACGTAAGGGTTTAGTATAAGGTATCAGCCATGAAAGTAGGGGATAACTTGATTAGATCACTTTTCTATGCCTCGAGAAAGGGTAGGAATCACATTAGGATCGTCCACCTTAGATAACTTGATTGGGAATGCATGGTTAGATAGATTGATTGTTGGTTTCAGAAGCTTTATGGTGAAACCGTATCCTAGAACGTTTGTTTTATCGTCAAGAAATCGTAGTTTATTCCTTTTCGTTATTTCGCCTTAAAATTAATATTCGTTCGTAGCAATTTTGATTCTAGTTTGAGCTTAGTTTGTTGCATAGTCACTGTGGGATCGACACCTAGAGTACTACACACGTGGCGTGCACTTGCGGATAGTTAACTAAATCACTTTTTATGCCTTGAACAAGAAATACGTATGAAAACGAGATGATCATTAGATGCCTTTATTGGAAATGCATGATTAGATTGATTGATTGTTGGTTCCGGAGAGCCTTGTGGTGAAATCATATCCTCGAACATTTGTTTAATTGCCAAGAACTTGTTAGTTTATTGCCTTTAGTTATTTGATCTTAAAACCATATTTGTTCGTAGCAAGTTTATTCGTTTGTTTGAGTTTAGTTTGTGTTCGTAGTCCCAGTGGGATCGCCACCTAGAGTACTACACACGTGTCATGTACTTGCGTGTAGTTCATATTAATATGTTTAACTTGGACTAGCACAAAATTTTTAACGATGTTGCTTGGGACTATTTGTCAACATTTTAGATTTGGACATAGGATCATACTTCTTTTCTTTTCTTTTCGTTTTTACTTGATGAGGATATCACAAAGAAAGCAAGCCTCGAACAGACGGACGGAACGGATGGGTCAAACGGGAAAGACAATCACGTAGACGCACGGGACGCTGAAGAGAACATGCGGGATGCTGAAGAGGATGCGTGTGAAGCTTACGAGGACGCGGATATGCAGATCGTTGACGAGACTTGCGGACTAACGGTCGTGTCCTATATTCGTGGACCGGCTAACTCGGAGATGAGACTTTGTACCAAAACACCTAAATGGAGGCCTTCCCAAGTCCAAATTCGATGAAACAAAGACCATTGGAACCAGCACTCAAAGAGCTTTCAGATGTGTACCGGATCTCTACCGGAAATACACTTTTCCAGCGACATTCCGCGGACGTTTTTTACGAGACCTCTAGTGCACACTTAGAGCCAAATTCCGAGGTTTCAAGCATGTTGAAGGGGCCTTGGACTAGATATAAGGCCAGTAGGCTACAAGAGAAGATTCAAGACATCTTAGAAGCCTAAGAGATTGAACAGCAACATCATTTGAAGGGTTTAAAGCCTCACAAGCCCATGGACCACACAAAGACCCATCAAGAGGAAGTGTCTTGGATTTGTGTCATTCAAATTTAAATTTGAATTCAAATTGTACCAAGAACACCTATAATTTAGGGCTTATTTCGTGCATTGTCAGTAGGAATAAAATCTAGGAAGATTAGTGGTCAATAAGAGTCTTAGACTTTTGAATAGGAGTGTAATGCGGGAAGTTTGTTTTGTCCTTCTTTCTTTTTAAGGAGGCACACATGAATAATAAAAATAAGTCATTTTCGAATCAATTACAGACCAAAGGAGCTTAGCTCATTGTTCTTGAGATTGAGAGATTCATCTCACACAAACCGTTCAAGTCCGAGATTTGCTCGATTCGACTTATTAAGTAACAAACCACGTTTGCTTGTGGCGTCTTCTATCGTCCTAAGAGTTCTAGAGGTGCATATGTTCAAGGGTTTTGGATGGTCTCACTGAGATTTGGGCCAACGTTCTTCAGCATGTATCCATCTACGGGTTCAATGGCATCCATCCGCACAACCGAGTGAAACGCACGATCTAGTCGCGCATCATTACTTCCTAACTCCTTCTACTTGTCCTTTGCATCATGCATGCCTAGGTCTCGCGGTACTTCAAACCTACTTCAGATCGACCCCAAGATCAAGAAAACATGTAGATAGTTGAAAAAAAGCAAAGAATAAGGGAGAGCAGAGTCATTCAATCAAGAAAAGATGGATGACCAGAAAGTTGTGTTGGGCGGCAATTGACAGCCTTAGTTACCCATAGGTAATGTGACACAGTTACAACAGGAGCAACTACCACCTTGGCCGCATGATCCATAGGCTCCTCCACCACGTCGGCTTTGAGATTAGGTGGTACCGAACTTGAACAATGTCCAGCCTGCAATAAGGATGCATACTATTGCTAGAGAGCAATTTGAGACCAAACCTGCCACGATTAATATGTTGTATCAGAAGCAGTTTACGGCTGGAACCCATGAAGATCCCCATCACCACCTCAGGGATTTCCTAGAGCTTTCTGGGACATTCAAGATACATGGAGTCTCAAAGGAGGCAATTTTTTTGTGTCTCTTCCCCTTCTCAATCGGGGGAGACGCAAAAATGGTGATGCACTCTCTTCCGCGGGTTCCATCACTACCTGGGACCAACTCTGCACTTTATTTCTATCATGATTCTTCCCTCCAGCAAGACGATTCAGATGAGGGGAGAAATTATGACATTCAGATGCAGAGAATGGGAGACTTTATTTGAGGCTAAGGGAAGGTTTAAGGACCTACTACATATGTGCCCACACCATTGTCTAGACCAGTGGTACGTGATCCAGACTTTTTACAATGGGATCTCAGATGAGCACATAACAACGTTGCACAATGCTGCTAGAGGATCATTCATGGATCAGAGTGTAGAGGAGGCATATGAGCTGATCGATAACCTTTCCATGAACCACACTATATGGTCCACACCAAGGGGTATGCCAAACAAGACAATGGGTCTCTATGAGGTGAACCAGGGCAAAGCAATGGGGAATGCAAATGTCATATATTGTGTAAACTACGGAGATACGGAGCATGTAGCGTATCAATGCATAGCGAAAGAGCATATGGAGTATATGAGTTATGCCCAACTGCAAGGAAATATGCAATTCGGGAACACCTACAATCCGAACTAGAGGAACCACCCAAACTTCTCTCACCGGATGACTCAACCAGTTAAGTTCTCGAGTTTTTTTAGTAGAAGTCGCAAGGTATGCAGCTGTACCAACAGGGTACTCAACCATTCCAGCAAGCACCTCAACCTCCTCAGGCTCCTTCATCAAGCCTTGAGGCGATAATGCTTGAGTTCATCAAAGAGCAAAGGCAGCAACAATCAACTCAAGCCAAGCTCAATGCAGATATAGGGGAGCAATTAATGAGCTCAAAGCTCAAATGGAATCCGTGAGCACGCATGTGAAGATGCTAGAGAATTCCATAGTGCAACAGGCTACCTCATCCTCTTGGAATCCCGGAAAACTCCCTAGGAAGCCTGATCTCAACCCGAGAGAGGACGTGAATGTTGTTACCTTGCGCAGTAGGAATGTGATTGAGAACACGCCCCCAAAGAGCAAGAGAAAGCTATTGGAAAATCTGTGGATAAAGGCAAAGGCATCACGATCATGGAAGGTGATGTGTTTCAAGTTAAACTAAATTTAACCTAAACTACCCGCAAGTGCACGACATGTGTGTAGTACTCTAGGTGTCGATCCCACAGGGACTATGCAACACAAACTAAATTCAAACTATGAATCAAACTTGCAAACAATGAAGTATTGGTTTTAAGATTGAAATAACTAAAAACAATAAACTAACGAGTTCTTAAAAGTGAGACAAACGTTTTAGGAACCCGGTTTCACCAAAAGACTACCAAAACCAACAATCAACCTATCTAATCATGCAATCCCGATCATGTTATCTAAGGCAGACGATCCTAATATGATATCTATCCTCTCTCAAGGCATAGACACGTGATCTAGCCAAGTTATCCTCTATTTTCGTGGCTGACACCTTAAGCTAAACCCATAAGTTCTATGATTCATCCGTTTTACCCTCAACCGTTGCTACCCTACTTTCGTGGCCTAACCTCGGTTGTTCTAAACCTTATCTTCTAGGACTAGAATTCTCCTTTCGGTCCTTCTCCTAATCCCTAACACATGCATCTACTTGGCCTTCGTAAATACAAGTCATTCTAGCACTCAAACAAAAAATAGATAAACAAAACGGGAAATTGCATTCAAAGATAAATCAAAAGCGGTTTCGGGATAGCCAAGGGCTAATCCCTTCTCCTAGATTAAAATGACTACTCGCTCATGCGTTTGAAAGAAAACATAATCAAAGTAGAAAGTCTAAAGAATATAAAAACCAAACGAACCGAAATCCTGATTTGATCTTCAACGCCCCTTGAATGTCTCCCCCGCGAGAGTGTTCTTCTTCTCCGATTCTCCCTCCACTCTCTCACTGTGAATTCTGAAAAAAAAACCCATTAAATCCCCTCGACCCCTAGCTCCTCTCCTTCCTTTTCCTTCTTGTCTTCTTTCCTTTTCTTTTGGTTTTTCCTTTTGGTCGTGCACTTCTTTCCTCTTTTTCACAGCAGCCACCGTTTTACCTTTTTCGTGTGTTTTCCATGCTTGATTAAGTTGGGGAACGTTTCCATTCTTTTCTCCAGCAAAATATCTCTTATTCTTCTTCTCTAACGTCATTTTCCTCTTTGTATATGTAATTAACAAGTTTCCTTTTCTGGTTTTTACAGGTGACGGACGCGACTCGTGTGGGCTGAGTGAGTGCCCCACGCGGGCTCACTTGGAGAGGCTGCATCCGTGCGTGTTGAATGCTTGCTCGACCCGTGCTCGTTCTGCTAGACCAAATGCTGAACCAAAGGCCCCGCATGGGCTGAGGAGTGCCCCGCGCGGGCTGAAGCTTGTCATGAAGACCCGTGCGTGCTGAGGAACTCGTGCTGAAGTTGCTGGGGGTCAAGCCCCGCGCGGGCTAGGTGAATGGCCCGCGTGGACTGTGTTATTCCTTGTCGATTCTCTTCCCATTTGTTTCGTGTGATCCTCGATGTTAGTACTTTGTCTGGTATACGTCCTTTAGCTCCAAAATGAATCAAATTTGCTTTACAACCTGTAAGGACACAAAAACACGAAAAACGAGTAAAATAGATACAAAATCATACGTAATCATCGTATCTATATCACAAACATCTCTTAAATCATGCGAGAAATACTTATGAAAACGAGATGATCAGAAGGGACTGAACTGGATCTAGAAAAGCCATATGTTGCTCCACCAGCGTACAAACCTCCTATACTATTTCTTCAATGGTTGGTGAGCAACAAGAATGAAGAGAAATTATGAAGGTTTATAGAGATCCTCAAGAAGCTCCACATCAACATCCCGTTCGTGGAAACCCTCCAACAAATGCCTAATACGGAAAATTCCTCAAGGAGATTCTTTCCAACAAGATGCACATCAAAGAGAGTGAGATGGTAGCGTTCACAAAGGAATGCAGAGCCATTCTCCAAAGAAAGCTACTCCCGAATTTGATGGACCCCAGAAGCTTCTCCATTCCATGCACCATAGGAGACATCGACATTGATAAGGCGTTGTGCAATCTATGAGCAAGCGTGAGCCTCATGCCAATTTCGGTCTACAAGCAAATGCACTTTGGAGAGCTCAAGCATACCAGGATATCTCTACAACTCTAAGATCGTTCGGTAAGGTATTTGGTGAGTATTGTTAAAAAATCTACACCAAAATAGGTAGTTTTTGTACTAGACATAGAAGAAGATGCCAGTGTGCCTATTATTTTGGGTAGGCCTTTCTTAGCCACTGCACGTGCAATGATCGACGTACAACAAGGGAAGCTCTCTTTATATGTCGGAGACGAGAAGATAGAGTTCAACTTGTCTAGCTCTATGAACGGACCCTCCTTCAAGGACTCTTGTTTTAGAGTTGACTTGTTGGGAGAATTGGTGAATGTCACGCTTGATCAGGGTGTTGCAGTGTGTTACAACGGTGTGAGGAAGTCAACCTAGTACTTAATTGGGAGAAATGCCACTTCATGGTGAAGGAAGGGATGGTTTTAGGACACATGATCTCATCAAGAGGCATTGAAGTAGATAAGGCCAAGATCGAGGTAATCGAGAAGCTTCCTCCACAGGTTTCAATCAAGGAGATTATTAGCTTATTAGGGCATGTCAATTTCTATCGGAGGTTCATCAAAGACCTCTCTAAGATCACAAAACCATTGACGAAGTTGCGAGCCAAGGATGCTACATTTAAGTTCTCCTAAGAGTGCCATGAAGCCTTTAACAAGATCAAGAGAGCATTGGTATCAGCGCCTATCATTCAATCGCCGGATTGGAACTTACCATTTGAGATCATGTGTGATGCTAGGAGTACGTGGTTGGAGCTATTTTAGGACAATAGAGAGACAAAATTTCTCATGTCATCTCCTACGCAAGCAAGACCTTAGACGGTGCTCAGATCAACTATGCCACAATCGAGGAGAAGCTCCTTGTCGTTTTTTTCGCCTTTGACAAGTTCAACTCATTCCTGGTTGGCTCGAAGGTGATTGTCTACACAGACCATGCAGCACTCAAGTATCTCCTAGGGTAGACAGACGCAAAGCCACGCCTTATCCAGTGGATCCTTCTCTTGCAAGAGTTTGATCTCGAGATCAGAGATAGACAGGTGTCAAAGAACGTCATTGTAGATCACCTCTATCGCATCATCGTGGAGGATGAGAGGACCATGAGGACTCCTTGAAAACAACATCATCTGCACGCTTACCTCAGGTACACCCGCTCCTCGATATGATGATTTTATCAATTATATTGTGAGTGGTGCACTACACCTTGAGTTGTCTTTTCATCCATGTAGGAAGTCTTTGCGGATGTCAAGCACTACTATTGGGACAATCCAATTCTTTACAGGAGATGCATGGACAGGGTCATTAGGAGATGCATCCCCGAAGAAGAGGTAGAGAGTAGTATTTTCCATTTCCATGGATCAGATTATGGGGGGCACTTCAGCAAGTTCAAAACCACTTCAAAGGTGCTACAAGCAGGTTTTTATTGACCTACTCTCTTCAGAGATGTCCACATGTACGTTTCCTCTTGTGATTGATGTCAAAGAAAAGGGAATATAGGTAAGAGGAACGATATGCCATAGAATTACATCCTTGAGGTAGAATTGTTTGATTTTTGGGGTGTAGATTTCATGGGATCTTTTTCCTCTTCATATGGTCATCAATATATTCTGGTAGGTGTAGACTATGTGTCTAAATGGGTAGAAGCTATTGGCTATGCCGACTAATGATTCTAGGGTGATTATGAAGTTATTCAAGAAAATAATTTTACCTCATTTTGTTTCCCTAGAGTATTCACTAGCGGTAGGGGCTCACATTTTATTGCTAGACAATTTGAGGCCCTCCTTAAGAAGTATGACGTGAACCATAAGGTAGCTACACTGTACCGCCCGTAGACTAGTGGACAGGTTGACGTTTCGAATAGGGGGATCAAGAGCATTCTAGATAAAACCATGGCTAGGTCCCATAGAGATTGGTCTATGAAGTTAGATAATGCATTATGGGCCTATAGGACTGCGTTTAAGACTTCCATTGGCATGACTCCTTTTTAGCTTGTTTATGGCAAGTCTTGCCACCTCCCCGTCGAGCTAGAGCACCGAGCCTATTGGACGACAAAGCTCCTTAATTTTGTTCTTAAGAGTGCAGGTGAGAAATGATTTTGGAAGGCAATGAGCTAGACGAGCTCCAACTCGAGGCCTATGAGAACTCTAAGATCTACAAGGAGCGCACTAAGAGATGGCACGACAAGAAGATCCTCCCTCATGACTTTCAGCCATGTGATTTGGTTCTACTCTTTAACTGTCGTATCAAGCTTTTCTCAGGCAAACTACAGTCTCGTTGATCTAATCATTTTTAGGTACGAGAGGTATTCCCGAATGGAGCACTGGAGCTATAGAGCGAGATGAGTGAAACGTTCAAAGCTTATGGTTAGAGACTAAAGCTCTACCAAGCTGTTGAACCGATCAAAAGCGGAAACTCCATTTCCTTTTTTGATCTACCCATCGTGAACGCATGAGGCATGGAGACGTAAAGCTTAAGGATGTTAAATAAGCGCTTTTTGTGAGGTAACCCATCATTTTCTTTTCTCATTTCCGTAGCTCTTTAGTTTATGACTTATATTTTGGTAAAACAAAAAAAACGTGATCACACTTCTATTATTCTCCATCAGAGTTTCACGTCGAGGACACCGTTTGATTCAAGTTTGGGGGAGCAGCTCACGTTGTCAGGTGATTTTGTTTCCTTTTATTTTACTTTTTCTCTTTGATTTTGTAGTTTTAGTTTGATGTTGTTTTCTTGACTCAGAGTCATCCTAAACATTTGTCCGATGTCACGTTTTGAGATGAACCCTGAACCTAGGATGCCTAAGAAGCTGACCTTTATGTGATATCTTGCATGTTTGAGCTTAGGTTTTCCTAAGAATTAAAGCTTATTAGTCGGTTGAAAAGCGAAAAGGTCGTAGTTATTTGGGAATCCTAGTGTTGCTTGTGGAAGGTTAAGACGAGACTGCTAGGCTAGTTTCTTGTTTATTCTCTCTATCCACATGATTATACTTCGTGTAGATGATGTTTTACTTCTTTTTTATAAGTATAGGTCAATCATATGAAAATGAGCTTGTTTGTGTAGAAAAGGAGCATACATTAACACTCCACTGTCGATAGAAATAACGCCTAAAAGCATGATTTAAAATCTATATGAATGCATCGACCTTGGTACCCTTTTGATGGTTCGGGACTAAATGGTGAGTTGGAGTTCATCTTTATACATCCTAAGGGCATGGCACAATAAAAAACCATATATACAGGTACTCTCTTGAATGTGATGCAACAGTATACCGTCATTGGTAGCCTGGGTCTAAGTAGAGGCTGGATCCCTTCAAATCCAACATCCTAGAGACTTAGTGTCTTTGCAATGGTGTATAAAAAAGGAAAATAAAAAAATAAAAAGAGAGAATAAAGAAACAAAGAAGCTCATAAACCAAACAAGAATCCACTTTTATTTTTACGTTTAGCACTTGTTTGAAGTCATGTTTGGTGGAGAGAGTTGTGGTTTCTTGCTTGGTTTGCCTTTGATTTTCTTTCCCATGGGTAGCCATGATGAACCTAGGATGAAGACTGAAAACTAATAGGCCAAATTTGCTCAAAACTTGCTAGTTGATTGATTAGGTCCGTTTTGTCAGTGTCTCTAGGAGATAAGGGGAATTCTCACTTTTGTATCTTCCATGTGTTCCACGCTTACATTTGCTTAGGGACAATCAAACATTCAAGTCTGGGGGATTTTGATCATCTCATTTTTGTACCGTTTCTCGCATGATTTTAGAGATGTTTGTGATTATAATTGCGATGTTTACGTGTGATTTTGTATCTTGTTTACTTATTTTGTGTTCACATGTTCCTGCAGGTTTTGAGGCGTATTTGATTCGTTTGGGAGTTAAAGAACATACACGGACGAAGAAATGGACAAGAAATGAGCAAGATATGGTGTTAACTAGCTGGCCAAATAACTGTCGATATGGGGAACAATACACAGCCGAACACATCCAACAGCACGATCGGGTGAATGGAAGAAGAGAGCTCGGAAACTAAAGTCTAGCACCCAAATGAGCACCTTCAACAGCCCAATCGGGCTCATCAACCAGAACATCCCCCGAAGAGAATGCACGGCCCAAGCAACTCCAAAGCCTATGTGATCGCCCCTCTGAAGAAGTGCTCGACCAAACTGTTTGCTGAGCCCGGTCGGGCGCATAAACCTAAAATGAAAAAAACACTTCGCTTAAGCGGCAGACCGCTGAAAGAGAAAAAGAAACAGGGGCGCAGCTTGCACAAAAAAGGAAAGAGACGCAGCCCGGTCGGGCATTGTGTCAAGCCCGGTCGGGCATATTCTGAAACGAGTTTCCTTATCTGGTTTGGAACTCAATTTTCACGAGGAGGTCCCAAAACTTGGTTTTAGAACAGTAAGGAGGGATTCTGTGAAGTTTTAGGGGTGCCATCGAGCAGTCTTAGCAAGAATACATTCAGAGAGTATTGGGAAAATTGATCTAGACCTCGTTTTGTTTGATTTCTATGCTCTCTAAACTATCTATTTCTTTCATGATGCTTTGTTTCGGATTCATTTCTGAGTAGTAGTTTTGTTCTAGGAGAAGGGATTAGCCCATGGCAATCCCGGAACCTCTTTTGATTGATTTATGAATGCAATTCTCTATTTTGGTTTTTTTTCTCTGTTTGAGTATTTGAATGTCGTGTATTTGTGAAGGCCAAGTGGATGCATGTTTTATGGATTTAAGAGAAATACCAAAAGGAGAATTTCGATCCCGGACATTGAGACTTAGAACAACCGAGACTGGATCATGAAAGTAGAGTAGTAACGGTTGAGGATTTGAAATCGGATGAATCATAGAATTTGATGGGTTTAGGTTAAGCGATCAGCCATGAGAGTAGGGGGTAACTTGGCTAAATCATGTTTTTATGCCCTGAAATAGGATAGAAATCATATTAGGATCCGCCTTGGATGCCTTGATTGGGAATGCATGATTAGATTGATTGATTGATTGTTGGTTCTAGAGAGCCTTGTGGTGAAATCGTAATAGAGCGTTTGTTTAATTGTCGAGAACTCGTTAGTGTATTGCCTTTAGCTATTTGATCTCAAAACCATATTCATTCGTAGAAAGTTTGATTCGTTTGTTTGAGTTTAATTTGTTTTGCGTAGTCCCTGTGGGATCGACACCTAGAGTACTACACATGTGACGTGCACTTGCGAATATATTAGGTTAATTTGTTTAACTTGAACGCAACATCAAGGATCATGCAGGGTTTCGTCAAAACACGAAAAATGGTTCTTATGGTTACCTGTTTTGGAAAATACTAACGATTGTAGGATGTGAGCTTCGAACGTATAATATCCACACCAAGATCTGTCTTTGCTTTCAACTTTTGATGTGAATCTGATCACGAACGGAAACGGTTCTTTCTCCATTCTTCGTCTATGTTGTGGCGGCTAGGGTTTTGATCCAGGGAAGTAATTAATTGTCTATAGAAAATTGTTTTTTGTTTCCCTTTTATAATACTAAACTTTTTGAAATTTACAAAATAACCTCACGACTATTTAATATTAAATTTTGGCATCATACTTTCAAACCATGCCCTAGGATTATGTGAAGTTGGTAAGATGGAAGGATAATTATGAATTCCCTTTCACACGGTTTGTTGGAGTAAAGGATGTTTATTCACACTATCCAGTCATTGAGGAGTGTTACTAGACGCCAACCTCGACTATACAATTAGTAGAACTAATCACCTACTCGTTTAGTGTCAAACCCATGAGGTCACACACTTACAAGTGTTTTGGTATTCAATAGTGATTGTTGGATAATCAGCGTGGAAATCGATTTTTTTTCCACTTGCATTGAAAACACAACTGATGAATGGAATCGGTCCATTGGGAATGGACATGTCTCTGAGGATTGCATATATGATATGCACAGTGATTGCATATGGAGATAAATAAATGAATTACCTGATAATTGGCACTTAGGACAACTAGAAGATTGTTGTTAAAGTAATCTCCCTAAATGTAATTAATGAACACTACAAGGGTCTAAAAGTGATTAATTTAAAGTTAATTAATTGAAAATCAGTATATGATGTTAAGACTTATAAATATGTCTTAACTATCCGGGAATTAAAAAATTAAAAATCACATAAAGACATAAAAAGGAGAAAAATGGTGTCTCTCGATTCCTGCAATGTCAATCATTGAACAGTGAACTTGATGTCGGTGTGATCGACTTATGGAGACCTCGCCCAATCGACGCTTCATCTTTTACACTCTAATTATTAAGGTTAGTAATTTGAACTATTGATTGTATCATATAAAGAGAAAAACGCCAATCTGAAATCAATTTATAAAATGAACTAGATCTCATATTTGGTTGTAACAAAACGTTTATGCGTCCAATCTACAATCCTACATTCACAACAAACTTGGTCTTGGTGTTTCACCAACCACAAGTTTGAGGGAGGGTGTAAGCATAGTTATCTTTCAGTCCATATACTACAACAACACTTAAACTAAGAGAAAATGCAAAAGAAAAAAGAACCTAGAGACCAATGTAACAGTGCTAGAACTGGAAAAACATAAGAGTCTTCACTACTCTAGTGCACAAAATACTTACGATGCGTTTGCTCACAATCCTTCAGCTAGCAAGGAGATACAAGATCTCTGCAAATCCTTGTCATACAACATTCCAAAACAAACGACTATGCCATTGGAGACAATTCCAAAAGTTACCTTTGCCAATATATTTTCAATAGAATGTGGTCAAGAATTTGCGGAAAGAATATTCTCTATTTTGTTTTTGTTTGTTTCTATTTTGTTTTTTTATAAATCGAGCAATTTGTGCTCTGAAATACATAGCAAATTTGCGATGAATCAAACATTTTCTTTTAAATTCCTTAAGGTTATTAATGAGGATAGAGCTTGGATTAAGCGTCAGAGACTCGTGTTAATAGCGATCATGTGTTTCATTTGCTTCACGTACACGACAATCAGCTTGAAAATCGTATTTGCTTTGGATTTTCTGAAGAGACCATTTTGATGTGAAAAAAAGCTACAACCATTGCCCATAAATGGCAAATCCGATGACTCGGATCTGTTTCCTGGTGCTTTTCACTCGACGAATCAAAAAACTGTGGATTACTACTGGATGGTTGTTTTTCGTTTCGTCGGCGGAAATCTTCCTTGTAGGAGATGCTTTCACTTGACGAATCTGATGGTCCCAATCTAGAGCTCGAGAACACAAGTGTCTTTTTGCAGAAAAATACTCTGCTTATTCTCTTTTTTCATTAACTTGTTTAAATACATTATAAAAAAAGAAACTGATCACCATGGTGATCCTTCAAACAAGGAAAACAAAAGACTAAATCAAACATCAAGAAAACTCATCCTAAACTAACAGAAGGTCCCCATGACTTCCTATTATTAAGCACCACTACTTCATCTTTTGACTACTTCACTACAGATGTCTATCATCCCATCAATATTCCCCCATCAATGTGAACCTTGTCCTCAAGGTTCAACGATTGAAACATACATACAAGAGTCATGTAACATCATCATGTGATTGATGTTGTTCTTCTTCCCAACCGTTCATACCTTCCATTAAAAGGAGTTGTGGTTGGCGACACTTGTGACCTGGAGTGTAGCGTTCATCGCAGCTAAAGCAAAGACCGAGACTACGCTTCGATTTCATCTCATCCCAGCTTAGCTTCTTCGGCATAAATCCTGTTCCTTTTGTTGGAGAGTTCCGAACATTCGTCGGGCTGTGAGGTAGACTTCGATTTTGCCGTTGCAGCACGTCATCCCGCATTATGGCTAACATTAATTGAGGGATTTTGGGTGAAACATTCTGATTCCATCAGCGATGGAGGGCTGTAAGCCACCGATGTAAGTTCCGATCAGCGCTTTTTGTGTCCACCCATTGACCTTGTTTCGTAGGCGTTCAAATTCTCCCTGATATTCGCGCAAACTTCCGGTTTGTCGTATTTTGGAGAGGGTTTCATCAAAATCCTCGCATTCTGTTGGTCCAAACCTTGCCCATATCTCCTCCTCAAATGCGTCCCAGGTTAGGACAGCCCCATCCTCTTCGTATGTCTTCGCCAAAGCTTGGAACCATTCGTTAGCATCATCTTCCAAGTGATAAGATGCATAGCGCACGCGTTGGTGTTCGCTGGTGTCTTGATATTGGAAGAATTGCTTCGCTTTGGTGATCCATATCGTCGGGTCTCCCCCGGCATAATGGGGAAACTCTAACTTTGGGGATTTCGAGTGAAACATTGGACGTGTGTTATGCTTGGTTCGAGATGCGGATCTTGGTTGTTCATCGAGTTGTCTCCCTCTACTTGAAGTAGAACCTTCTTGAACCTCGGATATAGATTCAATGATCTTGTTAAGGGATAGCTCGAGTGTTTGAAACTTTTCTGCCATGGCGGTCTGCATCTTTGCTAGTTCGTCCTGAACTGATCCCATTCTATTTTCCAGCGATTCAATTTTGTCTTTGTTTGACATCTTGATACCACACGGTTGTGGTCCGAATCAAAGATGATAATATCGTAAAAATGAAGCTCTGATACCAATTGATGGTCCCAATCTAGAGCTCGAGAACACAAATGTCTTTTTGCAGAAAAATACTCTGCTTATTCTTTTTTTCATTAACTTGTTTAAATACATTATAAAAAAAGAAACTGATCACCATCGTGATCCTTCAAAGAAAACAAAAGACTAAATCAAACATCAAGAAAACTCATCCTAAACTAACAGAAGGTCCCCATGACTTCCTATTATTAAGCACCACTACTTCTTCTTTTGACTACTTCACTACAGACGTCTATCATCCCATCAGAATCGTTGTTGAGTTTGGCTTGTTTTTTATTCTCTCGTTATCTAGATCTGGAGTCTCCATCATCCATTTGAGTTGTCCATGACAATGATCGACTCTACACGAGAATAGAATTACTTACACTTTGCAATTTTTGCACAATTTTGAAGCTTGGCTTCTAAAAACTTGTTGATTGGTGTGGAAAACCAGATAGTCAGATGATTGATTATGTGTCCTAAAAACCCGAATGGTATGTATATTAGTTCAAGATGCAATAGCTTTAAATAGTGTGTGAAACTCTGTTTGTCTTCGAGCTTCGGTCTTTTGGAAATTAGCATTTCCATGGACTTCGATGAATGATGAATTATTTACCTAAGGTAAGCTGAAAATGAATAACTTGCTCACATTTTCTCAATTGTGTTGTCTTACTATTATTGGTGCAAATGATTTGATTTTCTTTACATTTGTTTTCTATAAATGGTAAAACGCTTCTATTATTCCCTTTTCGTTCATTATATTGAGTCAATCTGATTTTCATATTTTTTGCATATTAGTGTGGATCAAACGCCCTCTACTTTTTAGTGGTTCAATTTTTTTCCAACGTTGTAGGAATTTTTGTAGTTTGTTCTGCTCTTTCTAGTCATGGATGTCTAAAAGTTGTTGAAAATAACTGGTGTGCTTCAAGAAGATGTATAGTCACTCTATAAGGGCTAATTTGTTTCACATAGTAATTACTGAATACGGTATGCTTGTTATGGATTCATTCCTTTCTATTTGTTAGATTTTCTCTTGTAATGCTTAAAAAAAATTAAAAGAATTGTCATTATCAATTTTGCTTGTCTGAATTTTATCTATTGGAGCTTGGATTCTTGACGTTGTCTCATCGTCATCTTTGGTCTCTTTGCTCTATTATTGGTTCATGCCTCCTGACATTGGGCAATAGCTGTTATGTGCCATTGTTTTGGTGCTATGAGATTTCTTGGTAGGGTTTAGTCGCCTTATATGTTAGAATATGTTTCTTCTTTTCAAGAAAAGCAACAATGATTCTTGACGAGAGAGTTTGGTAACCAAAATCTTGGGTAGGAGATGTTGGAAGATGATCCTTTGAAAATCACAGAGAAATTGAAAGAAGAGTGAACGAGGGATTCAAGGCATGGATGGGACTGTCTCTTTTACCATTTGATGAAGAAGAGCTTGATTTTTAAAAGAAGAGTCTCGGATGGCATGTTTTCTTCAGAAATTTTTTCTCCTCCTCTTCCTTAAAATCCTCGGAATTTTTTTCTTCAGAATTTTTTTTCTTTTTGCATGCTCGACCGGGGCATAATGGACTCGGACCGAGTCATTTCTCTGCTCTACCCTTGATTTTGTTTCATTGTGAAAACTTGTCATGTTTATTCATAATGTATAAAGTGTTCATTAGTCCCTATAAACTTAAGATCATAAAATTAATTGAAGAATGCGTAAAAAGAAATTAAAAAGACTAAAACAATGCAAAACAAAATAGAAAATAGTTTGATCAAACTTCTCCGGACTTAGGATTTTGCTCGTCCTCGGGCAAACATAATCAATGAATGACACTGGAAAGGGAGCATTAGACAAATTGAGATCAAAAAGTATATCTAGAAAATTCAGCCTCGCTTAGACTACGTTGATCATGAACATGTATGTGTGCCCGTATGTGCGCGTATGTGGGATCGAATTTGTTTCCTATAGCGTTCTCGAACTATGGAAAGAGTATAAATCATGGGATTTATACTAATACTAAAAAAATAAAGAATGAACTAGAATTCCTATCAATCACATTTGTCAGGTATATTTATAACTGTTCTAAGGAGTTCTTCGGTCCAAAGTTAACAGAAACCTCGGTGAAAGTGATAAAACTACTTTTCTACAGATTTTCTTTCTTTCGAGTTTTGTCCTTCTCATTCCCTTATTATTATTTTTATTTTTTCTTCTTATATATATATATATATATATATAGGAATTTAGACTTTTTTCCTTCTTGCTCTTTTCTTTTCTTTTTGTGTATATGAAATTATAATAATATGAAAAAGTTAAAGAGAATGGATAATCAAGGCTAACACTCACACATGATGATTTTCGTCACCCTCGGACGAGATGTCTAACTCTTGTTTGAATGAAAATGGCCTAATACTCTAAATAATAGGAAATGACTCTTAGAGAAATATATAAGCTTTGAACTAAGATTTAAAACAATTCTAAGATGACTAAATTTTAATTTATCCCAAACAACAATAAAATTACCTTTTCTTAAGTTCTCTAATTCGACTAAGTTCAAAAATTAGTTCAAAATATTTAGTCGATACAAAGTTATACATAGCTATAGGGGTAAGAAAAATTATGTAATTTTCTAAACATCATTATGGTTCGATTACCTCGTGGTTATGCAACCTAAGAAGTGGCTAAGATGTAAATATGTGCCTCTCTTATATTTAGACTCGACATTATCCTTGGTATCAAACTAACAAGAGAGAGATAGCCATGACGGATAATAGATAAGATCATAACACATAAAAGTAGTGATGTGTTTGTGCATGTGTTTGTGCTATACATGTTTCTAATGTTCTGTCTCATATTCTGTCTTTTTTAACTCACTCATATAGGAATCTAAAATCACAATCATAATCAAAGAGAGTCTCGAGTACCATGTATCGAAAGATAAACATCATAAAGCCAACTATAGTCTACAAGAAAAGTGAAAATAAAATTATAAACAAATAAAAAAAATTAGAGGGAATGTCACTGCTGGAAGCACCATTGCTCCATGGTTGGAGCATCTTAATATGATGTTTAATCGTGACCAAAATCTCCTACCTTACACTCCTTTCTCTCTGTGATGCGTGCATGCTTTAACATCTGCAAAATGCTCAATATAATCATATTAGTTTACGTTATATAAGCATAGGCATAAAATGTAAATGTATAAACTTAATTATGCAAAAAAAAGTGGTGCCAAGTAATTGCTCATCCCAAGTTGAAATGGCCGAGCGATTAGGCCGAATCCTAATCCTACGCGAGCGCTCAATCACCTATCATCTTCCTCCCATACATAAATGTTCGGTTGCTCAGTGCGATGTGTGAGGAGCCCTATAATACAAACACGCATATTAAATTCGAAAAAAATCAAGAAAGAGAGAGAGTGTGTGTTTCGATTCTTATTATCGGTTTTTCACTCGTCAACAAAGGTCTTTGTTTCGACGGTGATTCATGGCAGCGGATCGGAGGATCTTTGCAATGACTACTCCAAAGACATTTGTTTCAGGTATATTTTCGGTCGGAATATTTTGTTCAAGCGAGAGAACCTTCTAGAATTTACCTATAATGGCACTAGAAACTCTTATATTTGGCCCAACAATTAGTCGATCCAACGTTGCTCGACCTGAGTTTTTTCTCGAGTTTCTTGTCATTTCTCCGATTTTTTTTTCTGGTTTGTTGTTTCTATGGTTTTTGTAGTGAATAGATACACATATATATAGATTCTAAAAATAAGATATTTCTCCCAAAATAAGATAATTTTTGGGTCATGTGCTACGAGTCTAGATCTCTTAACACTTCTGCTCATAAATTGGTACATCCAAAAGAAACAAAGAAGAAAACAAAAATAATTGTCATTAGGGGACTAAAAACAAAAATAAAATAATAATCTAGATTCGTAAAATAAGATAGTTATATCTTTTTTAGTCACCGAAAACAGCACCAAAAAATTGATGTGTAGCATAGGTGTGATGTAACGCATCTCAAGTTTTAAAATTTATATCTAGATTAGATATTCCATAAGGATAAAAAATATGTAGTAACAAGATCGGCCACAAGAACTAAGAGAGATTGAAACTATTGATTTCATAAAAACGAAGGTCATCAACATCAAAAAGGTGCGTACATATCTAATATGTTCCATAAAGTAAATTACTATTACAAGTATATACAATGAGACAATGCTTATAGGTTCGAAAATTGTTTTAACATATAAAAACTCATTAAAGATTTCGGGATGAGTCATTTTGTTTCTATCTGGGAAATCTAGATCTAGATTTATTCAAGTATTTCAATCATTGACGTCTTCATCTAATGATTTATACAGTGAACATACTATTAATATATTTGCCTTCTCTCGAAGTCTAAACCTCTATTCAAATATTTCACCCATTGATGTCTTCATCTAACGACCTACGTGATAAATGCATTATCGTCTAATATCATCATCCTTAAACATATTTATTTATCTCTCAATATGATCATTCATTTTATTTAATGCATATAGTCTAATTTAATCTGACGTCTTCATCTGAATTATACCATTTCATAATCAATTCAAGGAGTCTATCAATAATCGAAACAATAAGACATACATCAAACTGTAAAAGCAAGAACAACAAACCTAAAATGTGAATCGAACCTAAAATGTGAATCAAACCTATGGATCTAAATCTTAGGTTTGTTTTTCTAATATACGAACTCTAGCCTAAAATGTGAATCCAACCTAAGTATCTACATCTTAGGAAAAACTACAATGATAAATAGGTAAAAAGAAAAAAGGTTAGGAAAGCTAGGTCTATCTCTCGATCAATCACCGTCATGACCTAGTCGTTGACTCGTCAATCATTCGATGAAGTCTGATAACTTTTCTCACTCCTTGCATGATCCAAAAAGTCTCATCTAAATACTCTTTGTATTTTCATCCTCCTCTTTCTCTCTAATGTCAACCTCCAACTTATAGGAAAGGTCTCCAGCACTTCAATAATTCAAAAATTGATTATAAAATGAATTGAATAACACGATCAACCGAGTTGGTGGCAGCTCGGACCAAACGGTTGGTTGTTCCATGTGTTTTCCATACAAATCTGAGCCAACTTTGATGTGATCAGGTGCATCGCTCGATCGAGTCAAAAAACGATCAAGTCGAGCAAACATACGAGTATGAAAAGGTTCCTTGTTTGGCGTACCAGTCGAGGTGGTCACCGCCCGAATCGAGGGAATCTACGGGAATGAGTTTAGTGCTTTGTAATGGTCGAGTCTTTTATCGCTCTGCCCTAGTGATCCATGAGGAACATTCGTACATCTCATTCTTGCAGGCTCAACCGAGTGACAATGGACTTGAGCCAAGCGAGTTTTCTGTTTATGTTTTTAATGTTTGTTTTGAGTTGAAAACTTGCCATGTCTCTTCATAATGTATTACTTAGTCCTTATAGCATGTAAGATTTTAAAATGAACCAAAAAAACGTAAAAAGGAACTAAAAAGACAATCAATCCAAAATGAAATGAAAACATGCAACTAATTAGTGAGCGAAAATAGTATGATTAATATATATGTATATTATACTTATGTATATACATATGCATATATAAATACATATTCACAAACACAAAAATACATATATATACAGGCATATATACCAACATATACATATATAGTATATACACATAACTATACATATAAATACATGTATATACATATATTCACATGCATATATACAAAGATACATATATATATACACAATATTAAAAAATAAATATATACACATATATATATTGACAAACACAAAAATACATATATAAACAGAGATATATACTGACATGCGTGTATATATACACATAATCATACATATAAATACATATATACACATGCATAGATACAAAGATATATATATGTATATACATATATATATATGTATACATACACATTAATAAAAAATAGATATATGCATATAATATATATATATATATATACACACATATTAACAAACACAAAAATACATGTATATAAATGTATATATACCTATATGTATATACATATAGACAAACACATATACATATATGTTTTATAATATGTGTACCCATGTATATTTGTGTGTATATATATTTACTTGTATTATGTATATATATATATGTTATATATATATGTTGCAACCTTTCGATCGAATTCACAATTGCTATCAAACTAGTGTTCAACCAATCATACAAAATACAACAATATACCACCAATAGTTAGCAGAAACATCAGCAACGGCTAATGCATGTATTTCACCATTACAAATGCATGTTACCACCAAATGAAGAAGTATATTTCAGTTCGATTTTACCTTAAAACATGATTTGTCTGATTGTTTCTCCAGCATTTAAGCCTAATATTAACCCTATCCTATTGATATCCGAACGTTTTTTAGGAAAAAAAATTCATTATATCACTTCCCAATTGTGAAGCGCTACAAATACAAGACATCAATAAAAAGGTAGAATATCAGAAATACCCTTATAGGGCTAAACCGCTTCAAAAATACCCTTCCCTAAAATAATTATTAAATCGAAAAAAAACTGAAGAAAAGACAAATTTCCCTTAATATTCGAACGTGAAAAAACCCACGTTCTGCAGTTTTTCGACGTGAAAAACTATCAAAAGCGAGAAAGTCAACAATTTTTCAACGTGAAACCTGTTTAAAAGTTTATAGCAAGAAAGAATAAGTGATGTCGAACTTGAAAGGGATCGATTTGAAGTTGGCAAGAAGGAAAATGGCTAGAATCAGCAGTAGCAGTGAAGAACAGAGCACGAGTCAATCTTCAATGGCGTCAATAAGTATAAGTAGATCGATTTTTAGGGTTTTGCAAGCTTTCGAGTCACAAAATGGTTTATTGATTTGAAATACGTGAGTGTCAGTGAGTCGGTTAGGTCGCAAGGTCGCAGAAGTTGCATGATCATCTTCGACTCAATGAGTCAGTTCAGCCGCAAGGGTCGCATGAGTTGCATGACCATCTTCGATTTAGTGAGTCGGTTGTCTCAGTGAGTGGGATGGGTCGGAATGGTCGTTTGAGGGGCGTGGGTCGGTTGAGTCTTAGTGAGTCGGTTGAGTGTCGCAGAGTGTCTGAGGGTCGTTTGAGTCGCATGGGTCGCACGGGTCGGTTGAGTCGCATGGGTCGCACGGGTCGGTTGAGTCGTATGGTCGCACGGGTCGGTTGAGTCGCATGGGTCGCTTAAGTCTGTAGAAGTATAATGTATTCGTAATTGGTCATTTTGCAGGTGGCGCCAAAGCCGAAGTTTGTGTATGAATTCAAGCACATGGACAGAATGCTAAAGATCACCACCAAGTGTTATCCTCACGAGACAAAAACGACGCTGAGAGAAATCTTAGATGAACACGAGTTGCATTACTTCGAGAAAGAGTCACAATTTAGGCATTTATTCCATTTTCAATGTGAGTCCATGTTGACGAAGGTTCAAATGTCTATCCTACTAAATCACTCCGAGATTATACGGGACAAGACGGAGTTGTGGTTCGTCATAAACAGCATTCCCATCTGGTACTCTATAGTGGAGCACACACTAATTTCCGGATTGAAATACGGACCATATCCCAAAGGATGGGAGTCCATAAGGGGTGTCACATTCAGGCTGAAGAATTTTGGTCGTGGAAAGGTGACCCCCGAATAAATCATTGAAAAGCTTGTGAAGGTGAAGAATTCCGACGACCGGAAGAGGTTGGCAACTTTGATGTTGTTGGCGCAAGTTATGGCTCACAAGCCTTCAGCAGAAAACTCTATCAGCCATGATCTCATTGACATGGTTGATGACTTAGAATTTTGTGAAGGCTTTCCATGGGGTCGTTACACATTCGAGAAGATTGTAGATACTTGCTGCAAGCACGTTAGCGGGGAATCACCGAAACCAAAATGGTATTGTGGCGGTTTCATGATCCCGCTAATGGTAAGTTGTATATATTATTCGAATAACTTGAATGTTTTTGTACTTTTGCATTCTTATCATTTTGTTTTAATGTTTCAGTTACTTCCATTCGAATCATCCTTAGTTTGGGCGGAAAAGGGATGGTATATTGAGGTTGTGGATGCGCATCGATCATGCCCAAGAATGTGCAAGAAGATGGTTAAATCCAATTTTAACCCGAAGTATGTAGATGTGATAAGGCAGATTGGAGATTCTAAGGTAACAATTACACAAGGGTCACAAGAGAAACAAGGGTCACAGAGGGTAATAATGGTTATTTTTTCTTTTTCAGGATATTCTAAGTATTCTTCGTGTTGAACACGAAGAGGAAGCTTTACATTCTGATCTGGAGGATTACGAGAGATGTGACGATCTCGATGTTCAGATATGGATGGAACATCTTCGTAGAAATCCGAAGGGTATTTTTTGGGAGGATATCCGTAAGCAAGAACTGCTGACACGAAAAGCAGCTCTTGATGATCAAAAAAAGGAGAAGGAAAAAGGGACTAAGAGGAAGGAGAGCGTGAGTGAAAAAAATAATAGAGGCCAAGATGATGTTGATGCTGATGTTGATGCTGCAGTTCCTCTGACACTGGAGCAGAAATTAATATGGGAAATAAGGAAGTTGGAGAAGAGAATCATCAACGCCGTAAGAGACCTTCTAAGGGATACCGCGATTCATATGCCTAATCCAAAATCAAAGGCTATCAAGAAAGTTGCGATCACTGAAAATCAATCTTTCGACACTGTTAGTGATTTTGGTTTTGAATTCCTTCGACATCCAAATCTAATGTTAAGAAAAGAGCCAAGCGGAGATGGCTCAGAAGAGGATTTGGCAAACATTGCTCCTGATGGAGTTCCACCAAGTAAGTAATATTTAGTAAAAAGGTCATTTCAGTGTCAATTTCCATCGAGAGTCGGCATGGGTCGCAAGAGTCGGATCGGTCGCAGGGACATATAAGTCGTAGGGTCGCATAAGTCGCAGGGTCGTTAGAGTCGCATGGGTTTCATATGTCGCATGGATCACTGTGTCGCTAAAGTCGAATGGGTCGCATGTGTTAAATAATCAATGTAACGAACAATGAGTATAATGAATGACGTAATTTTATGCAGATGCTCCAGTGGTTCCTTTCGAAGATGTGCACACTAATGATACTTTAGTTGGTACTGTCGATGACGTTGTCGACGAGGTTCCTGCCAAAGATACTCCAGCAGTGGATCCTGTCCAAGAGGTCATCGCTATTGTCGAAGTACCACCAAGTAAGTACGATCATTTGAGGTCGCATAGGTCGCATTGGTCGCATGGGTCGCATAGGTCGCATAGGTCGCATGGGTCGCATTGGTCGCATGGGTCGCATAGGTCGCATTGGTCGCCATATGTTTAATGAAGTAAATTTTATGCAGGTGCTAGACCTTTATCGAAGGAGTCTGCACCATATGTTAAACCTCTGCCGACGAAAAGAGCAAGAACAGTGGTTCAAGAACCTGAAGGGGAAGAGGAGTTTGTGAGGATTCCCAAGGGATTAGTAAAGCACTTGATAACCCGATTTCCTTCCTTCATTGACGCTAGCGGTGAAAAGTTGACTGATCTATATTGGTTCCTGAAGGCACCTCGACATGAGCGGTTGTGGAAATCTGAGCTAGATATTCCTCCATTATTAGAAATTTTAAATTTAGGGACGGAATTTCCTGACGGATTTTGATCCGTCCCTAAATTACGGACGAAAATTTTGGTCCGTCCGTAATTTACAAACGAAATTCTTTCAGTCCCTATTTCCGGACGGATTAGGGACTACCTCCAATCAGTCCCTAAAATACGGACGGATTAGGGACATATTTTTTATTTTTTTAAAAAAAATTTTATTTATTTTATTTTTATTCATTTTTTTTTCTCACTTTTTATTTTTTTACGAAAAAAATTCCGGACGGCAAAAAAAATCAGTCCGGAAATTAAGGACTGATTTTTTGTATCCGTCCGAAATTTTTTTTATTTTTATATTATTTTATTTATTATTTATTTCTTAATTTTTTTATTTTTTTTTGGAAAAAAAATTCCGGACGCAAAAATATATCCGTCCGAAAATATTTGAAAATAATATTTAATTTAAAAAAGAATTAATTTTTTATATAAAAATATATTAAATTTTAATTTTTTATTTTTAAAAATTTGTAAAAAAATTCCGGACGGTGTGGTGTCCGTCCGGAAATATTTCAAAAAAATATTTATTTTTTATTATTAAAAAATTAACTTTTTTATTTAAATATATAATTCTATAAAAAAATAGTTTTTTTATTTTTTCGAAAAATTTCCGGACGGACATCTAACCGTCCGGAAGTTTTTTCAAATAAAATTAAAAAATTTAAAAAAAATAAAAAAACCGTCCCTAATCCGTCCGGAATTAGGGACGGATTAGGGACGAACTTTTTAATCCGTTTGGAATTAGGGACGGATTAGGGACGAATTATTTAATCCGTTTGGAATTAGAGACGGATTAGAGACGGATTATTTACTCCGTTTGGAATTAGGGACGGATTAGGGACGGATTATTAAATCCGTTTGGAATTAGGGACGGAATATTTGAATCCGTCCGGAAATCCAATCTTATAAATTCATTCGCAAGGAATAAGAAGAGAAAGAAAAAGAGAATGAAGAAAGAGAAAGAGGAATAGAGAAGAAGGCATGTGAGCGACGGCGGCAGAGGTGGAGACGATGGCGATGGTGGAGGTGACGGTGGAGGTGAGGTGGCGATGGCGGCGACGACGACGACGTAGGTGGAAACGACGACGGAGGTGGAGATAACGAGGACGGTTGATTTGGAGGCGACGATAAAGATAGAAGAAGAAGTTTAATTTATCACAAAAATGTTTTTATTTTTAATTTTTTTTTTACGGACCGATAAAATCCGTCCGGAAAACGTCTAGAAACCATTTTCCAGACGAATTAGGGACGGATTTTGTTGTCTGGAAATTTAATTTTTCTTGTAGTGCTCGGGGGCCAAAGTTTTGGGAAATTATATTAAAGGCCAACGTATGGCTTGAAGATGATGTAAGTTTTTTTAAACCCTTAGTCTCACAGAATTTTTTGTCATATGTATTCATGTGTGTTAATTTTTTTTTTTTTTGCAGCAATTGGATAAGGCGTTGATGGTGTTGTCTTCTCGCTCGGCATTAAATCCCAGCGCGAATCAGAATTATTATGTTTGTCTTGTTGCTTTCATGTAGACGCTCTCGCTGTGGATGTACGAGGATATGGAAACTTTGCCGGAAATGCTTAGTGATTTTTTGAATGCCAAGTATCCATTCAGAAGTACGAAGACACCAATTAGCGATTATGAAGGTTTTATCTCGGTTCTAAACATTCCATCGGAGGAAAGTCGATGGGTAGGATGACATTGGGTAGCCATCAAAGCGGATTTCAAAACCCGATGCATCACGGTATACGACTTCCAAATGAGACTTAAGAAAACACATATCGATCCGGTGATTGAGAAGATAAGAAAAGTTGTCCCCAAGATGCTCATTCTCGGAGGGTTTCCTTCTTTGGCTTCTGGAGAAGATGAATGGAAGTATGAGTATTATGAAGGTCTGTCAAAGAATCAAAGCGAGAATGCCTGTGGTGTTTTCTCCTACAAATTCGTAGAAGCCTCGTTAATGAGAAGGAGGAATGTGTTTTACTTAATTTGCGCCGACAATGTTACTTTCATGCGTGAGAAGATGGCGGCTGATATATTTAGTAATGGAGAACGTATCTATTCACCACAAGAAGACTAACTTGATATTTAGTACATCGTTTTCTTTTTTTCAAATGGAAGATGTAAACATTTGATACATTGTTTTTTTTTATATTTGGTACATTGTCGCAGGGGTCAAACAGTTGCAGAGGTACAAGGGTCGTAGAGGTATAAGGGTCGCACGGGTCTAAGGGTCACAGAGCCTCATGCGACCCTTGCAACCCATGTGGACATTGCGACCATTGCGACCCTTGCGACCCATTTTTCCATTTCGACCCTTTCGAGTAGTCTTTTCAATGTCAGGCTACTAGCATTTCCAAGTGCTAGTTATGTTTTTTATTTTACCAATGCCACATTCAAGACCATTGGGACACGTCTATGTTACCCCTATATTAAAAGGTTCTTTAATATGGTCAATACATGCACCTTGGTCATTCTTTGTATTTAGTGTCTTTGTGGTATTTTAGGAGTCTTGTAGCATTTATTTTTCGTTAAATATGAGTTTATAAATAGAGGAGGAAAAACCGAAAAGCTACAACAATTTGTAGCACCAAATCATCTCTTGTTTCGAGTCTTTCATTCTCTCTAAAGGGTGATTTCTAACATCTAACCCTAAATTCTCTGAAAAATCCTTGTTACCTTTGTGACCGTTTTGACCTTCGTCACGAAGATCACATGGTCGACCCAGGGCATCGTGTTTTCTATTGTTACTCAAGGTCTTGGTAATCGGCAGACTCAGGCTCTATGCAGTCACTGACGAGTTGCGAGGGTGACTTAGGTGACGGTGTTGGGTCATTCTTCAAATGTGACTGGATGACGAAGTACATGGCAGGAGATGACTTAGGTGACGGTGTAGGGTCACTCTTGGGTCACTCTCGACTAATGAACTATCTCTCCAGTGGAAATAGAATGTGTGCAAGTCTTTGATTGATGTTGTAAATGTATTGTTTTGATTTAGAATCTTTGATCGACCCTTGCGACCCTCAATGAACTATATCTCCAGTGGAAATTGAATGCGTGCAGAGTCTTCGATTGACGTTGTAAATGTATTTTTTTTATTTAAAATCTTTAATCGACCCATGCGACCCTCATTTGGCATTAATTAGTTTGACGTTGAAAATGTATTGTTTTGATTGGTTTTTGTCATTTTAACATCATAAGCCCGTAAATTCGTCGAGTTCGCATCTATTCATCAATATATGCGACCCATGCGATCCTCATTTGGCATTAATTAGTTTGACGTTGTAAATGTATTATTTTTATTGGTTTTTGTCATTTTATCATTATAAACTAGTAAATTCGTCGATTTCACATCTATTCATCCATATATGCGACCAAGCGACCCATGTCATTATCAATATATTTGAGTTGTAAATGTCTAATTTCAAACCAATATAGATAATAATATAAATAATATCGACATTTGAACGAAATGTTAAATGTATTGTTTAATCATCCGACGAGTTCTTAAAACACTACTATCACTTTTGAAACACAGGCATTGGTTATACACAACTCAATTAGGTACACATGGGTCATAATCTGTTTTAACCGTTGATTGGCGCTGTAGATGTATTGTTTTGATTGGTTGTTGTCATTTTATCCTCATAAACCCGTAAATTCGTCGAGTTCGCATCTATTCATCCATATATGCGACCAAGCGACCCATGCGCCCCATGCGACCCTCATTTGGCATTAATAAGTTTAACATTGTAAATGTATAGTTTTGATTGGTTTTTGGCATTTTATCATTATAAACCTGTAAATTCGTAGATTTCGCATATATGCGACCCATGTCACCCTCAATTTTGATTGGTTTTGACATTTTATCATTTTCACCAAAATTCCCGCCGAACATTTCACCAAAATTTGAAAGACATTTCGAATTCCATCTAATGGCGGTTCGATGTCAGGGTCATGTCTTTTCTTATTCCAGCCATTTCCTTATTTCTAATAATGACACACTTCTTACATCCATTTTTTGCCGAAAATACAATATTTCGTAGAAGCAGGGTCATCTTCTTCTGGTGAGAGGATTTTCACGGTACCAGTCACGCGTTCAAATCTGGCCGTAGATGCAGTGGTAAGTGAACTCAAAACGATTTATTCGATTCATCAAATATGGCCGTATATGCATTAGTTTGGCGTTGTTGTAAATTTATTCGGTTATCGCGGACTCTTCTGATAGAGTTTGCGAGGTCGAATGGTATTTACGGTAGACGAAGTAAGGTTGATCTGATAACCAATTACGTACAGATTTGGGAGGCACATCTAAGGCCCGTGAAACGCGGTGGCGCTAGCATCACCAGGGGTTGGACAAAGTTTTGTCACGATAATGGCTTTAACGTGGGTTATACCCTCAAAGTCGAACTGGACACCGTTTTTGATGATGTACCTTGTCTACTGTTTGCCCCTATAATCATCATAGATTGAATTTCGTTGTATTTTGATTGCTTTGAACCTCATTTGAACAACAAAATTCATGTTTGTATTTGGTTGGTATTTTTACTATTATTCAATAGAATGTAGTATTGTTAGTATCGATGTTTTTGTGGATTTACTATTATTGTAATAAAGGTCGCAGAGGGTCCAAGGGTCGCAGGGGACAAAGGGTCGCAGAGGTATCAGGGTCGAAGGGAGACAAGGGTCGAAGGGAGATAAGGGTCGCAGAGGGCCCAAGGGTCGTAGGGGACAAAGGGTCGCATAGGTACAAGGGTCGAAGGGAGATAGGGTCGTAGTGGTCCAAGTGGTCGCAGAGGTCCAAGTGGTCGTAGAGGTACAAGGGTCGAATGGAGACAAGGGTCGAAGGGGGACAAGGGTCGCACGGTCCAAGGGTCTAAAAAAATGTTTACTCGTTGAAATGTAATTTGGTACATTATTCTTTTTTTAACATTTTATTTGTAACATAATTTTGGGAATGGATAATTCAACTTTGTACATTGTAATTTTTTTAAAAATTATTCATATAATTTATAAATATTTTTTTAATAATAAAGCGTAAAGGGTCGCAGGGGTCCAATGGTCGCAGAGGTACAAGGGTCGCACCATTTGTCCCTTACGAACCTTTTATCCGTTCGACCTTTGACCCTTGACCCTGCGACCCTTTTACCCGTTCGTAGGGGTCTAATGGTCGCAGAGGTACAAGGGTCAAGTTGGATGGCTCCAAATTCACTAATGGATGGACAGATTTCTACAACGACCAAAACATTCGTATTGGGGATGTCGTACTTTTCCGTCACGAAGTTGACATGGTCTTTAACGTCACCAGAGCCACTCTTGATGAGAGGGTTTTCATCGTACCAATCATGGATCCAAGGGTCGCGAGGGACAAAGGTCGTACGGGTCCAAGGGTCGCGAATGTACAAAACTCGTAGATATTTGAGTCAATTACTTGTAAATAACTTGATAAATTATTATTTTCAAAATTTTGTTCATATTATTTGTAAATAATAAATTATTTTGACTATATTGTTAGTATCGTTATTTTTGTGGATTTAGTATTATTGTAACAAGAGTCGTAGAAGGACAAGGGTCGCAGGGGTCCAAGGGTCGGAGAGGAATAAGGGTCGCAGGGGTCCAGAGGTCGTAGAGGGACAATGGTCGCAGGGGTCCAAGGGTCACAAAGGAACAAGGGTTGCAGAGGTCAAAGGTTCGAAGAGGTATAAGGGTCGCAGGGGTCCTAGGGTCGAAGAGGTCCCTCTATGACACTTGTACCTCTGCGACCCTTTTACCTCTTAGTCCCTTAGACCCTGCGACCCTTTTACCCTCTTCGACCCTTGGACCCGTGCGACCCTATCCTAAACCCTGCGACCCTTTTGATCCCTTTGCGACCCCTTTACCCTTACGACCCTTGGACCTCTAAAACTCTGTGATCTAGTGCAACAGTTTTTTTGCGGAACCTACTTAATTGCAAGCTTCTTTGTTGACAACAAACGATTTCAACCTATTGGCAACGAATCTGATGCCGATTCCAAACTACTCTCGCCGAATCTGTCGTGGTGTAGGAGAACAATTATTTTCGCGCTACAATAAAGAGAGAAATCGAGATGCTCTGGAGAAGAGAAAAATTGTCGAAAAAGGTAATATAGAATTATCAATATTTTAAAAGTAGACTATTGAAACTTTTTTTTTCAGCGAAACGTATTTTTGAAACATACGAGGATATTTTTGAAATTCCCCCGATAAAAAGGGAAAGAAAGGTGGGGATTGAGAAAAGACATTACATATATGGAAGATAACAATCTACAAATCGAATGACATGAATGGGTTTTGCTGTGAGTTATGACAAAAAAACGGCCTTCTTATATCTGCATTTCTTCAAAATGTAAGATGAGGGGCTCGGGATTCGGCCGTGGAACCTGAGGTGGAAGCCTTCGCCTTCCCCGGCGTCCCACAATCGCTGAAGTCCAGCGTACGCCGCTCCACCTGCACCACAATTTCCACAACTTGGTTATGATTAAACTGGTTAAAGATCACTTAACAAAAATACACCAAGTCAATGTTGTTCGTAATCCGACTGGTGTTTCAGTCGAGTTGATAACTCTTTGGTATACGGAAGTGCTTTACATCTACCAAGTTCAAGATTGAACACCGGCATTGTTTCTCCCAATTGTAGAAACTTGAGTTAGAATTACAGAAAATGGAATTCATAAGACATACCACAACAGTTGAATCCGTGACATGGGAACGATTTCCGAGCTGATCATGAGGCTGGTGCTGGTTTTCTTTACCGCGATAAGACTTCCTCACCTGTCTCTTCTTGTGTATCATATCAGGAGTGTCATTACCCAAAACCTCCAACGCATCTGCATATGTTGCCGCCGTGTGTTCACTCAAATGCTTCATCAACCCTAAGGCATCGTAGCTTCTCTCACCGGGGCTCATCAAGCACCCAATATCCTGGAAAAAGTAAGAGCCAATGCGTGCTGTCATCAAAACGAACTTCAATCTGGAAACATTACAGCATTCACTAACTTGTTCCATGTGTAATAACTAAGAGATCTTATACTACCTCTAGTACCATTTCTGTAGGAAACCTTGGGCTTGAGAAGAAAGAACTAAAGAACAAAGGAGACTTCCATGCTGAAGGCGATTCTAGGCTTTTCCTAAATGGGGTTCCATTGAATCTGGAAAACAAATGAGGAACCAATACAATTTCAAAATGGATTTTCAAGCAAACATAAGAAACGTTTGGTATTATCATCGGCAGGAGAAAAAAAACATCATTTACCAACTTACATTCCAATATTTTCAAAATCAACGCTGTTGTCTGCATTGTCAGTATTATTCCCTTTGGTTGCAGATGTGCAAGGAAGTTCTGCTGGAATTCCCTGTCTTTGAGCACCTAGGAACCTTTTGTGTCTACTTATTGGAGTTATTGTACTCGAATGCATAGTTTTATCTGCTTTAGTTCCATTTTGGGTAGGAGAAAACTGTTGAAGCTCATTATCATTATGCTCAACAAGAATTCCTGAGGTTTCTCGGTCCTGGTGCAAAGTCAAGCACAAGATCACTCGCTAACAAAAGGAGCACAGGAATCTAGATATCACACACTAGGCAAAACTGAGTTCAGACTCCCATGAGATTTTAAGAAGTATATGCCCCCATAAGCTTATAGCTTGTGTACATAGAAAAATTAGGCAAGAATGATGATAAGTACATAGAAAAACTTACGTTTTGGACTGAAGCATCTTCTTTGTTCAATGCCTTTGCATTTGTCATAGAAGCTACCCCCTCTGCTTGATCGTGAGAATCAGTGGTTTCCTTTAGGTCTTTAAGATCTGAAACCAACTCTTGAGCTAAAGCAGCATTTCCACAATCCCTATTTTCTTTGCCTTCACAAAGTGTGGGACACCTATTCTTAATGACAGAAGTCTCAGATGAAAGAGACAATATGCAACCATCCCTCCCGTCAAGCATGACATCTAAACGTGAAAAATCCTTAGCCAAGGAGGATGCTAGACCTCTTTCAAGCTTTTTGTCTTTTCTTGTATCATGCAAGGGTGACAACAAGTCAAGGTGCCGCTTCTTTAAGATGGATGGTGGACCATTGAAGGTTTTGGCAGCTTCATTACGAATGTGATCAGTGTTACCATTTCGACATGGCGAATCCCATACCCTAAATGGAGTCATACAATTCATAGAAGAGACCATCAATTGGCGGATACCAAAGGGACTATACTCTTGCTGTAAATCACTACTTGTCGGTGCAATATCACAGCTGAAGAAAGGAATATCAGCACTCGGCAAACGGGGAGGTTCATAACATAGAGCTCCTGTGTCTCTCTCATCTGACTTACCGTCAATAGGAAAAAAGATTCGGTTTACTCTAGTAGGAGAAGAAAAACTATTCACAGGGACTAATTTCAAGGAATCCTTTGGAATATATGATAGCTCCTGCAGATCTGAGTTACCATTGTAATCACCATCATCATGGGAATTGTCAGGCACGTTAGTGCAAATGAAATCAACATCTTGATCTGTTTTACGTTCTGACTCTTTAGCTCCAAGCAGGTGACAACGTTGATCAGGTTCATTACAGTTCAAACTCAAATCCTTGTCTGCACTATGTAACAAAGCAACATGTTGATGGCTTTCCAAAACGTCCAGACGCGACTGATGGCAGGACAATGCCAAAATTTTTCCTGTTTCATGTGGTTGGCTTTTTAATGACAGCTGGCAAAAAGATCCCTTGTTTTCTTCAGAGCTCACTACACTTGGACCTTGCTCAGAAACCTCTGAGGAAATACACCCATCCTTCATGGTATCTGGGAAAAGGACCCTACAGCACTCCTCATCGGAGATCAAAATTTGAGTTTGTGGTGGAGAACCTTCATCCAGACTTGGTATAGAAGGTGGAGCTCTTAATGCTGAGGTTTGAACTGTTCCAATCATTTCATCTCTTCCATCTGCATCCACACAATGAGGCAACAACCTTGATGAGTCTTGACCATGTTCCCGTGTAGCATCTTTAGGTACACCCTGCAGATTAAACTGATATTCCATGGCAGTAGAATTTTCAATCTCGTGAGAACAATTTGGATTTGGAAGCTTTGTTGAATATTCTGCTTCCGAGGAAATTTCTGGCACAACAAACATGACGTCTTCAAACGTGGGGTAGCATGGTTCCGCACATGATGCAGGTTTTGAGATTTGTTGCTCCATTCCACATGGCATTCCAGACATGTATAATTGCTCATTTACAGGCTTTACCTCATCTGGAAAATCATTAGTAGATTGTGAACAACCAAAAGTGGTTGTACCTTGGCTGCATACAGATTCTTCTGCATCAGCTCCAGGTCTGGTACTACCTTCATCTCCACTATTTTGCATCCGCGAAGATGATGAAGGGAAAGACATGTTCTGAGGGGCAATGAGAGGCAAGTTTTGAAACTGATCTAAAACACCTGATGCCAAGTATGAATCCAACTTCTTCTTGACTGAACTGTTCCAATGATTTTTTATCGCGTTGTCTGACCTATGGGTGATGCAACAACAAACATTTTATTCATATGAGACCAGCACAAGACAAGGTACGCATGATGAAAGGAAACACGGAAAAGACATTAGTTACCTCCCCGGCAGAAACTTTGTTAGCTCTGCCCATTTGTTCCCATAAATTTGATGCGCACGTATAAGAGTCAGTTCCTCTTCCTGACTCCATGCCTCTTTGTTGATGGAAGGATTCAGATGATTATGCCACCTATATTAACCGCAGAATTGTTCATATGAGTCCCGATACAAACAAAAGTTAAAAAGAGTATGAAAACATGTTATCAGACAGAAAGAGAAGCAGACTCTACACTCGTACCTTTCCATGCGGCCAGGTAAATGCTGAGCAATCGTAGACCATTTCTTTGGCCCATACTTGTTAACTAGATCAGTTATTATATCATCCTCCTTCACAAAATGAAAGAATAACATGTAACCAAATACATTATACATATAAAGTTAATGGAGCCAACTCCACGAAACTGGCCATAAGCAAAACATGTAAAGCGAAGGTAACAACTATCAGAAATTAACCTCTTTTGACCACGGCCCTTTTACAAGTTCTGGGTTTAAGACTTTCTGCCACCTATGAAGACACTGGACATCAGTCCGATCCTTAAAACATTCAGCTGAAAAGGTCGACCAAATTGCAATTAGAAAGAACTTGAACAAGACTAGGAAATAACAAACAAACAATATGTGTAGAAAAAAGTTTTGCAATGAGTTTCCTAAATATGCATTGTTGACTTACCTATCTTCTTCCAATTCTTTCCGTTAAAACGCTCAACAGCTCTTCTCAAGACATCATCCTAAATACATGTTTTACGGGAAAAAATAATTAATCTACAGAGTCCAATTAAATTGAAATAAAAAAAGGTATAACCAATGCATGCAGAATTATGAGATATCGTTAAGGTGATTATCTTTTCCAACGAGCAAAATAAAGCATTGCAAGATGCATATGCAGAGCTAAAGAGTAAGGAACCCACCTCTTCAGGAGTCCATTGTCCCTTGGTGGATCGTCTTGCAGGGCCACACGTCCTCCTATGAGGGTATTTCACAAGTCATAAGTATAACTTCTAACATTTACCTTACAATCTGCTTTAAAGCTCGAGACTGAAAGCAAAAGATATTCAACCTCAACATAGAAACCAACAGAAAACTGGGAAATACGAGAGCATACCCATGCCTCCCTTTCTGGACAACATAGGAAGACCCTTCTTGAGGATTTGAGGTTGCCATCTCACTTTTCTTACTTAGCAGCAAGAAAAGCAAAACGATATAACTCAATCCTGATACGTTCTCTGCTGTCTCTACCGTATGTCTGAAGAATCATCATAGGTCTAGCACGATATAGACCATCTTTCCCCCTACTTTATGCCACAATCTGAAATTTAACCCGAAATAAATATATAATCAACTAGAAGACATAAGAACCGTAAGCCTCCACTTTAATTAAGTTTTCTTCAAGACAAACGAACAACAGTATCGTACAGATAAGTTAAACAACAACGGAGTCAACTTCCCCAGAAGCTAGTTCAATAGGCAAAACTAATAGAGGGATTATGGTATTCGACGCGGAAGTTAGCACCAGATTATGAGATTCAACCCACAAACTAACAATCCCAAGGTATTATATGCATATAAAGCATTGATTTCAAAACCCCCTAACTCAACTCGTAAAAAAATTGGACCTATTTTTAACAAAATAAAGAACAAATCAAAATGGAAGTAAGTTTTCGAGAGAAAAACGAGCTCTGAAACACGACGTATCGATTCGCGGCAACGAAAAGCAAACTATAACCCACCAGGATGAGACCTGCAGAGACTGAAACACATAATCCGACAAGAATGAGATGTGCGGCCAGTAAGGCTCGCACTGGCAGATCCACGAATCCAGATTGATTTCGAAATCGAAAGACAGAGATCCAAAGATTTTACATCGATCGACGAAAAAGAAGGAAAGTTGAAGAACAGAGATTCGAACAGTGAAGAGTAAGAAATCGTAGCTCTTTCAAAATCGAAGAGTGCTACGACTCAGACAGCGGAGATCGTAGCGAGAGATGATCTCTGCCGTTCATTTTCAAGTTTCTGAATCTTGTTCTTTAAAACAGTTTCATTTCTACAACTAAAAAATATTATTTTTTTTTGTAATTTATCGCGCCTAATTTTTTTCTTTTCATGCTCTAATCCGATATATAATAAAATTATTGGAGAACTCGAAGCAAATAATAATTAATTGGACGTTTTAGATTACACTATAGTCAACTTTTTCTTAAGATATATTAAATTTAATGAATATAATGACAATATTTATTTCCATTTTTTTCTGCGAAATTCTAATGCCAGTATTTGATCTTAATTTTATTTTTTAAAGTTGTCCATTATTTAAATTAATACAAAATTTGTATAAATAATTGCAACAATAAATTCGAGTATATTTGATGGACAAAATTTTTGCTTTGTGCAGCTTCAATAACTCAAAAATTGCCATTGTCTTCTTTTGTCATAGAGCTCAAAGCCAAAAGTAACATAGATGTTGAGAGAACTCCAAAGCAAAAAGACCAAAGAAAAATTTAAAACTAGAAAAGCTGAAGATGGAAAGCTGATACTCTTCTTCCTGCCAAATCTTGTTTAGATTCATAGATTCTACGCTTAAACTCTCTGAGCTTTGTTCCGGCGGCCGCCAGGGGAATCCGAGCCCCTCTTTCGCCCAAATTTCCCTCCTCTATGATGCTTTCCTCCCCTGCATTATGCCGAAAAACAAAACGATTAGAAGCTTTGGATTCAAAATTCGACAAGAGAGAACAAGGTGATGAACTGTTGTTGTGTTTTATTTTCTAAAGTGATGAACTTGAACCAACAAATCTTATTTGCTAATATCCGATCATCGACATAATACCGTTACAGCTTCGGAATGCTTATACGGTACCCCCAACACTAAGCATAAGCGTAAGGATAGCGATGCAAAATGTTCTCAAAACTTTCGGATTTGTAATTTCCTAATATTGGTCTTTTTGCCTTGGAGATCAAATCTTTACTTAAGAGTAAAGTTCTCAACTGACCTTCCTCGGCCACCTTTGTTAAAGAATCGGTCACCATCACCACGTATGCGGTCCCAGTACAACTTCTCCGCTTCACCTGATAGTCGTTCAAATCAAGAAACCATGTAACACAACAAACCAAATGTACTTGGAACACACACTGTTTGAGAGTGCAATATATTTATTAGGTCTATAAATGTAGATCAAATTCAACTTTTACCGGTGACAGGTTCTAAGACAGCTATGAAATTCTTCACAGCTAACCCGCCTTCTTCAGCTAGTACAGCTGCAGCGCGGGCTTTTTGAGATGCTTCAGGTTCATCAAATCGAATGTATCCTGACTCAGATCCCATCTTGAAATCGACAAACTTCATAATCAAAATAATTCAAGCAAACATTGTTAGCAATCTGAGGCATGTGTTGAATAAACACGGAGGAGAAATGGAACAAAGTTTACAGTTGATTAATTGATAAATCATGTCAACTTGACCAGAAACAAGGATCAGTGACCACATAAAATACATAACACATTATACAAAGGAAAAAAAGTCTGAAATGTAAGCAACATCAAATCCCGAAGATGACGAGCCACTGAGAGAACGAAACAAAGAAAGAAAGAGATTGCTCGTGTACCTTGACATCACCAAACTTTCCGAAAACAGCCTTAAGATCTTCGCGCAACACAACATTCATATCGTCTTTATGGGATTCCACTGTTCCTTTTTCTTCTTTCTCCTCCCCATTTCCAAGTGAAGCATCAGAAGACTTCTCACCATCTTCACCTTCTGCTCCTTTGTCCTGATCAGTGCTATCTTCACCACCTTTAACATCGACATTATCTGATGGCTTTAATTCACTGCCATCCACAGTATTTTTTGTTGGCTCCTCAGAACATTTTGGTTCTGTGGAGTTCCCTTCAGCTGAGCGCTTCAGCGTGAATGAAACAATCAAACCCTTGGGATAACTATGACAAATTATATTTCAGAATCAGATCACCAATAGTCATAGAAACAAGAAAACATAATTTCAATGTTTAGTAGCAACCAAAGCCTTACTTTGTTTCTGGACCAGAATCATTCTTATGATTAGAACCCTTTTGGGAGCGGAAACTAGAAAATTTTTCTTCATCTTTTTCCCTTTCATCATCAAACTCCTTCCTGAAAAGGAAATATCATATGTCCATAAGGGATCCCAAGAGTTTATAGCGAGTGGGACAAATACATAGGAGACAAACATATGGCAGATGACAAGCCACAAGCGTAAGAAAGATTACTTTGGTTTCAGTTCCAACTCCACACCCCCATACACCAAATTCTGCTTCAAAACCTTTTGAGCATCCTCTTCAGTAGATAACTCAACCAAGGCAGTACCACAAAATATCCTCTTGTCTGCTACATGACGGGGCAACCTCAAACTATTAACCTGAATGACAAGGAAACATATATATTGCAAATTAAAATAGGCATGCTCCTGCACCTGCTTAGAGAAAAAGAGTTAACATAAAATTTAGCACAAACAAAATCAGCATATTGATGTGAGATTAATTGATAACTGTTATCATGAAAAGTTGCGGGATTTAGCATTCTCGACACATTTGAATAACCGATGAAATAAAGCATGTCTATATTCACTTTAGCTGTGAGAGGAACCTGTCCATACTGACTGAAAAAGGATTCCATGTCTTCCCTTTTAGCATCATAAGCAAAAGGTGATGCAGCTATGGTTCTGGCATTTAGTTGCTCCATCAAATCTTCCAGCTTCAACAATGCAGAGCCTCTACCAACCTTCTTCCCTGTGTTAATCAAGACAAAGGAAGATATTACTCCCACGAATAGTTAACAGATACATTCACCATTACATTTAATCCACTCACTATAGCCATAATAGAATACCCACAGGATCACAGCTCAACTATTTTCTGAAATATCTATTCTAAGGGTTAAACAGCTCCATGCAGCCTGTTTTCAACTCTGAACTAATTCACTCGTTTTCATCTGAGATGTACACCTCAAATAGCACTGTCTCATTTATATTCACCGATGGTTCAATGAAGATGCGACGAGAACATAGCACCTACTCACCATCTTCTGAAACCTTGAGGGCCGACGAGGTTCGAAGAGTCTCAGCAACAGCCTTCAGTTTATCTTCCGGGATGTCCTCCGCTTTTGTATCACCTAACTTCAAGTAGCCTCTCATCTTACTGAAGGAGCATATCAACGCCAAACTAACCACTATTCTCCCAGAAAAAAGAAAACATAATCAGCAAAAAGAAATTATCATCACCACTATCAAATCGATTCATCTCCACTAACCTAAGTGCCAGAACATGAAGCAAGTAGCAGGATGTCAGTATGCATACAATCGCTTTGAAAAAAAATCCAACATATAATTTCAAAACGTAAATACTCATACTTCTGTAACAAGATGATTACAACCATAAAATGCAACCGGACGAAAACAACAGAGATATTTGTAGTGAACTCAACATACTTCCATCTTCGCTGTCGGTGACGGTTTTCTTGAGAAAATCATCGATTGGAAGATTACTATCGCTGAAGTAGAACTCCACCTGAAATCATAGCTCCATCAGAACATGCATATCTGTGTTCCGACCAAGTGCAGACAGAACGAGAACAGAAAAGGGCAGAGACAGAGGAAGAAGAATAAGAAGAAACAAGGTTTGGACCTGGCGAAGAACAGCTTTCGTTGTCTCTTCGTCCAAAGAATGACCGCCCATTGTTGCTTCGGAGAGAGAGGGGAGGCTAGGGTTTTACGAGGGAAATGAGAATTTTAGAGTTCGTGCTTCTTTGACTGATGTACAAAGAGGCTCTTCTTTTACTTCGGCCAAAATTTTAAGAGTCAGCTCTCAATTTTGTTTACATTACGAATTTTCCTTTTATTCTCAAAATACTTGATTAGACCCAAAATTCTACGCTCAGAGCCAATTTCATAGAATAATTTTTTTTTTCCTTACATTGTATATTTTTAGCTCAATAAATTTGAAAAATTTTGATCTACGTATAAATAGAATAATTTGACAAATTTTAAACAATTGCCAATTTGTGTATTAATATAATAATTGTTATCCATTCTATATATCAATTTATTATGGCGGAATATCAGAAATACCCTCAAAGGGCTAAATCACTTCAAAAATACCCTTCCCCAAAATAATTATTAAATCCGAAAAATAAAAACTGAGGAAAAGACCAATTTGCCCTTAACGTTCGAACGTGGAAAAATGGAAGTTCGGCAGTTTTTCGACGTGAAAAACTGCCGAAAACGAGAAAGCCGAACAGTTTTTCGCCGTGAAACCTGTTTAAAAGTTGATAGCAAGAAAGAAATAAGTGATTTCGAACTTGAGAGGGAACGATTTGAAGTTGGCGAACAATTTGAAATTGGCGAGAAGGAAACTGGCGAAGAGAGCACGAAGAGAGCACGAGTCAATCTTCAATGGCGTCAATAAGTGTAAGTAGTTCGATTTCTAGGGTTTTGCAAGCTTTCGAGTCACAAAATGGTTTATTGATTTGAAATGGGTGTCAGTGTCAGTGAGTCGGTTAGGTCGCAAGGGTCGCAAGGGTCGCAGGAGTTGCATGAACATCTTCGACTCCGTGAGTCGGTTGAGTAGCAAGGGTCGCAGTAGTTTCATGACCATCTTAGACTCAGTTTATTGATTTGAAACGGGTGAGTGTCAGTGTCAGTGTCACGGTTAGGTCGCAATGGTCGTTTGAGTGTCGCGGAGTGTCTGAGGGTCGTTTGAGTCGCATGGGTCGCACGCGTCGGTTGCGGTTGACACGGGTCGATTGCGTCGCATGGGTCGGTTGGGTCGCATGGGTCGCTTAGGTCGGTAGAAGTATAATGTATTCGTAATTGGTCATTTTGCAGGAAAAAGGGACTAAGAGGAAGGAGTGCGTGAGTGATGCTGATGCTGATGCTGCAGTCCCTCTGACACTGGAGAAGAAATTAATAGGGGAAATAAGGAAGTCGGAGAAGAGAATCATCAACGCCGTAAGAGACCTTCTAAGGGATGTCGGGATTCATGTGCCTAATCCAAAATCAAAGGCTGCCGAGAAAGTTGCGATCACCGAAACCCAATCTTCCGACACTGTTGGTGATTTTGCTTTTGAATTCCTTCGACGTCCAAATCCAGTGTCAAGAAACCTTGCTCCTGATGGAGTTCCACCAAGTAAGTAATATTTAGTGAAAAGGTCATTTGAGTGTCAATTTCCATCGAGACATATAAGTCGTAGGGTCGCATAAGCCGTAGGGTCGTTAGAGTCGTAGGGTCGCATAAGCCGCAGGGTCGTTAGAGTCGCATGGGTTTCATATGTCGCATGTGTCACTGGGTCGCTAAAGTCAAATGGTCGCATGGGTCGCATAGGTCGCATAGGTCGCATTGGTCCCATTGGTCGCCATATGTTTAATGAGGTAAATTTTATGCAGGTGCTGGACCTTTATCGAAGGAGTCTGCGCCATATGTTGAACCTCCGCCGGCGAAAAGAGCAAGAACAATTCAAGAACCCGAAAAAACGGTGGTTCAAGAACCTGAGGAGTTTGTGTGGAATCCCAGAGGATTAGTAAAGGACTTGATAACCCGATTTCCTACGTTCACTGATGCTAGCGGTGAAAAGTTGACTAAGCTATATTGGTTCCTGAAGGCACCTCGACATGAGCGGTGGTGGATATCTGAGCTAGATATTCCCCGGGGGCCAAAGTTTTGGGAGATTATATTAAAGGCCAACGCATGGCTTGAAGATGAAGTAAGTTTTTTTAAACCCTTAGTCTCACGGAGTTTTGTGTCATATGCATTCCTGTGTGTTAATTTTTTTTTTTTGCAGCAATTGGATGAGGCGTTGATGGAGCTGTCTTCTCGCTTGGCATCGGATCCCAGCGCGTATCAGAATTATTACGTTTGTCCTGTTGCTTTCATGCAGACGCTCTCGATGTGGACGTACGAGGATATGGAAACTTTGCCGGAAAAGCTTAGTCAGTTTTTGAACGCCAAGCCACCAATTAGTGATTATGAAGGTTTTGTCTCGGTTCTAAACATTCCATCGATAAATAATCGATGGGTAGGATGTCATTGGGTAGCCATCAAAGCGGATTTCAAAACCCGATGCATCACGGTATACGACTGCAGGATGAGCCTTAAGGAAACACATATCGATCCGGTGATTGAGAGGATAAGAAAAGCTGTCCCCAAGATGCTCATTCTCGGAGGGTTTCCTTCTTTGGCTTCTGGAGAAGATGAATGGAGGTATGTGTATTATGATGGTCTGCCACAGAACCAAAGCGGGAATGACTGTGGTGTTTTCTCCTATAAATTCGTAGAAGCCTCGTTATCAAAGGATATGGATATGTTTCTTCGTATTTGCGACGACAAGGTTACTTCCATGCGTGAGAAGATGGCGGCTGATATATATAGTAATGGAGAACGTATCTATGAACCCGAAGATGACTAAATTGATATTTGGTACATTGTTTTTTTTGGACTGGTAGATGTGAACATTTGGTACATTTTTTTTAATATTTGGTACATTCTTTTTTCTATTATTTGGTACATTGTTTTTTTTATAATATTTGGTACATTGTTTTTTTTCTAATATTTGGTACAAGGGTCACAGAGCCTCATACGACCCTTGCGACCCATGCGACCCATTTGACCCTTGCGATCCATGCGACCCATGTGACCCAATACACTGGACCTTCTTGAGTCTCCGATCTTCCCAGTGTATTGGACCTTCATACGACCCTTG
>CM071874.1:16534285-16568183 GCA_036759665.1 Gynandropsis gynandra
AGAGGGACAAGGGTCGCAGGGGTCCAAGGGTCGCAGAGGAACAAGGGTCGCAGGGGTCCAAGGGTCGCAGAGGAACAAGGGTCGCAGGGGTCCAAGGGTCGCAGAGGAACAAGGGTCGAAGAGGGACAAGGGTCGCAGGGGTCCAAGGGTCGCAGAGGAACAAGGGTCGAAGAGGGACAAGGGTCGCAGGGGTCCAAGGGTCGCAGAGGAACAAGGGTCGCAGAGGGACAAGGGTCGCAGGGTCAAACTGGATCGCTGGGTCAAACTGGGTCGTAAAGTCGCAGGGGTATTTTGGGAATATCAACATTTATACGGGTACTTTTGAAGTTAGAAATATTTTCTTTTTCGGGAAGGGTATTTTTGAAGTGTTTTAGCCCTACGAGGGTATTTTTGAAGTTACCCCATTTATTATATACCTTAGGATGGTTGGTCTAAACATCTCGTACTCATATCTAATATGAATTATCTGTAAAATTTTGTTCGGATCTAAAATTTAAAATCCAAATCATTTTAACTATTTTGTTTTTTTAATTTCAAGTCATATTTGAAATGTTTTCAATTTTAAAAATTTAAATTTAAATTATCGATGTTATAATCCAATTCAAATTGCACAAACTATCTAAATATTTCGATTCATATTATATGAACTACCTTAATATAATTCAAGTTAATTCAATCATATTATCGTAGAACTTACACCATTTGAACCAAAACTTGATAAATACAAACCAATAAATATTTGGATCCAATCCGGATCCAATTTTTCAAATCTCAAACAATCCAAATCAAATTTCAAGAAATTCGGACCCCTAAAAACTCTGAAATGCATACCCCTAAAATATCCCAAAAACATATGATAGATTCTAAATCTTGAATACTACGAAACTAGATTGTGAATTTTGATATTATGTTTTTTAATCAACATTTCTGTCGAGCCAAAGAAATGCATTTCATGTCTCAAATGAGAGTTACAAAATCATCCAAAAAAATTGAAATGATTAAAAATAATACAACTTTTAGATAATTTGTTTATATCTTAATATTGTTACTATTATTCTTTAGAACATAAATAAATAATATACAAATCAGTATGGGGAGAGACTAGTTCCATATAGAAGGATCAAAAGTTGTACATGCAAAAGGTTTCGATAGACTCCTGTCATTCTATTTTTCTGATCATATTAGAAATCCCCACACCACATACTAACAACCAGAGATAACAACAGAGATCCAAACGTGAAACTTATAGATTATTTTGTTTACAATTACAGATTAAAAGCTTGTAGGTTTCAATTCTCGAATATGTATTCAGAAGCAACATGTAGTGAGCACCACTATCAGCCTCCTCACTACATGTTGCTCAACGAAAGCAGCAACTGTTACCACCACCATAAAATACAGAGTTGTGCAATGCAAAGGACACTTGTTTTGTTCAAGATTTTTTCCTTTTTTTAAGTTGAGAAACGCATTTCTGAAGCATACAGGGGGAACTTTCATTGACCCGATTTTTTAAAAGCTTTTTGGTACCTTTAGTTATGAACACGATGGGAACTATGGAACTCTCACCGTAAGAGATAGGGAAATGTTTGAGAAGATAATATTCCACAACATACATGGATGAAAAAAATGTCATTGCATATGTGGTTGTGGCACTTGCAACCTACGAAACAGCAAAAGGAATACTAGAAACAAAGTAAATTAGTTACAAGTGATGTTAATCTCCACATGTAAGATTCACTTTTTTTATTTTATATTTCCATTATTCCAGCAGGTTAAAAATAATTCTGAACCCATTTCCTAATGTTGAGTAAAGCATAATTTTAATGATTGTATCATTTAGGAACTATTGATGTTTGTTTTTAGCATTGTATAATCTAAGTCACATCTTCTTGAATTTGAAAGTTAGTATATACACACCTGTGCAGGAATCTTGTGCTCCAAGAACAACATACCCATGATGAATCTTCCTCTTAAACCTAGTAGGCCATTGACTATGCCAACCATTATGCCAAATGTACAGTAAAGAAGAAGTTAGGAGATAATAAAGTTTGTGTCTGCTTGTCCCTTGGATGCAATTAATCTCCTTCCTTGATATAGATCTACGACCGCATATGCTGATACACCAACTGATACAAGAATCTGCATCATAACAAGAAAAGGTAAAAATCTTCCCCCGTAATCCACGGATCTCACAACATAGAATATTATAAGAAAAAATATAGATTTCGCATCTATAACATATTGATAATCCAATATATTGTCGAACAAGTAGTTGTATGTTGTTGTTTCCAAAATGGTCCACAAAGCTCTATTAGCAAAATATGAACATGATCAAGAATGATGAACTAAATCATATCGATCACACTTAGAAAAAGATAACCTTATCTATTTGTAGTGCAAGGAATATAACTCAAACAAAAACTAGAAGCCCAAGTTTCGTCCAACAAACTGTTTTCAAGAATTGTTACCAACAATTATGATGATGCATTTAAGTTAAATAAAATTAACCTAAACTACCCGCAAATGCACGACATATGTGTAATACTTTAGGTGTCGATCCCACAAGGACTATGCAATACAAATTAAACTCAAACAAACGAATTAAACTTGCTACGAATGAATATGTTTTCAGATCAAATAACTAAAAATAATAAACTAATTACTTCTCGACAATGAAACAAATGTTTTAGGATACGGTTTCACCACAAGGCTTTCTGGAACCAACAATCAATCAATCTAATCATGCATTCCCAATCAAGGTATCTAAGATGGACGATCCTAATATGATTTCTACCCTCTTTCAAGGCATAGAAACGTGATTTAGTCAAGTTACCCTCTACTTTCGTTGTTGATACCTTAATCTAAACCCATCAAATTATGTGATTCATCCGATTCAACCCTCAACTGCTGCTACTCTACTTTCGTAACCTAGTCTCGGTTGTTCTAAACATGAATATCCGGGATTAAAATTCTCCTTTTGGTCCTTCTCCTAACTCCCTAAAATATGCATCTACTTGGCCTTCGCAAATACATGAAATTCAAATACTTAGACAAAAAAATAGATAAACCAGAATAGAGAATTGCATTCATAAATCAATCAAAAGAGGTTTAGGGATTGCCTTTGGCTAATCCCTCTCCTAGAACAAAACTACTACTCAGACATGAGTTTGAAATAAAATATTATGAAAGAAATAGATAGTCTACAGAGCATAGAAATCAAACAAAACGAAGTCTGAATCGATTTTCCAATGCTCCCCTTTGTGTCTCCTTGCTCGACGACTCCTCGCGTTCGATGAGAGAATCCGAGCTAAAGCTCACCGAATCTGAATTCTCTTCCTCCAAAGCGTGTTGCCCTCCTACTTTCCCTCCAGCGACTTGCCTTTCCTTTTTCTCCCCTTCTTTTCTTTTCGTCTGGTTTCCATTTTGTGCAGCTTACGACCCGGTTTCCATTTTGTGCAAGCGACCGGTTGTTTCCTTTTCTTTTCCATCGGTGTGTTTCCTTTTCTCCTTCAGTAGTGTGTTTCGTTTTCTCTTCCAGCCGCGTGTTTCCTTCTCTTTTCTCTTTCTTTTTCATCCAGTACACGCCCCGCGCGGGCTAAGTGGCCATCTCGTGCGGGCTCTTCATGGTTGTTGATCCACGCGGGCTTGGAAGCACCCCGAGTCATGTAGATTTTGTTGGATGGTGCAGCCCACCCGGGCTAAGGGGACCACCTCGCGCGGGTTCATGTCCTTTCATGGGGTACGGTCGTGTTTGCTCATTTCGCTTAACGCTCGGGTATTCCGTGCAGTTCTTTGGCCTTAATCGCTCCGAGTGGGTTGTAGTTAATCCTCGACACTCGTACTCCGTCCCATGTATATTCTTTAGCTCCAAAACGAACCAAATATGCTTCGAAACCTGCAGGAACATTTAAACATGAAAACTAGTAAAACGGATACAAAATCACACGTAATCATCGCAATTATCATCACGAACATATCTAAAATCATGCGAGAAACGTGTACGAAAATGAGATGATCAAATTACATATTTAATCAAGAGAAAAAAATTAGAGAATATGAAATCGCAAAAGAGTGGAATTTACCTCTTTCTTCCTTTCTTTTCCAAGATTACTATAAGGAGCAACGAGAAGTGACATGTATTCGATCTCTATACCAAAGACACTTGAATGAAAAAATGGGTGTACAAGCCAGTGTTTACAAGAAAAGGGAAAATATGTTACCAAGTTTGTTAAAACAGCAAAAATAAACTCACCACTTGACTCCAAACGCTTAGCAATCTCCTGTAGCTCAAACCAAACAACATTTCATGGTCATATGACGGTGCACATCATCTCACTTTATATAACATGGCCACTTCGAGGCACTAGGTTATTTGTGCAACCACATTTATTAACAGATAGGAGGTTGTTAGCACAAAGCCTATTTAAGCACAAGACTATACATGGAATGATAGTAGAAGCTAATATTGTACCTTCTTTTCTATGGTTTCCTTCTTCCATGTCTCACAGCCCTTCAAAAATGCCTTTGTTGATGTGCCTCAATACATTAATGACATTGATCAGTGATGATCGGAAATTCAAGCTAAAATATTTCCTAGACCACTCTACCGCAAGTATACGATTCGTGTAGTACCACGGTCGAACTCTAGGGACTAATGCAGCCTATTCTAAGAATATAACTAAACTAAGACGGGATGAAATAGATGATGACGTGATGTAAATCTCTAAAACACTAAAATAAATGGTGACAGCGATGGAAAGATACAGAAGACTTGACAATTAAGAACACTACGGGTTTCGGGATATCGGGAATCGCAAGGATGTAACAATGAAGAATCATAAACCTATGGAACTATCTTGACAATGGGGAATTCATGATCTAAAGTGAGGAGTGATTCTGCCGAGCCTAAACCTCCTAACCATAATTACGTGCAATCTTAAATTCCAGCAGCAATCAACTTGTAACTATGGCAGCGTTAAGCGCGCAACCCGATCGTTACCTGACCGCGTGGTCTACCAGCCCGAGTCGTGTTCACTCTCGGGGATTTTCAGTCTAAATTTCAGCTCGAGCGGGTTCCTTGTTATAGCCCGAGCGGGCATGGTCACCCAACCATGTTCACTTTGTGCCCAGGTCGTGTAAAGTCTTGTAATTATCCCAGTAGCTTTTGCCCGAGCGAGCACTTTTCATTCCATGCTTTTGCTCCTTTCGCTCAATGCTCGGGTGTTCCATTAGGTTCTGTGGCTCGAATTTGGCTCCGAGTAATTTGTATCTTCCAATGTGTGCGGTTTAATCTAGGAATTTGCATTTTAACACTCGTTTAGGCCTTGTCGCCTTAAAACCTAAAAACCAATAAAAAGGGCGTATATAAAGAACATTCGTATCGGAATTGTAACTCGTGCTGTGAAATCTATGCGAAAATTATGCGAATACCTAGCCTAATAGTGATACACACTACATGTTATCAAACTCCCCCAGACCTGAACCTTTGTTTGTCCTCAAACAAAACTAAAGCCAAGTATAAGAAGAGTCTAACAACAATGGGTACTAGCACGAAAAATTCGAAAGATTAGTCATTATGCAAAACAACGCGTCACATGAACGTAAGCCTAAGCGTACCGAGTTCAGACTTATATCAACCGAAAGTTCTGAGCCATGCAATCCTACCAATAATCTAAGTCAAATTCATAACCCTAAACAACGTGCAAGCGATCTCCATACCAATTCCCCTAAGCTTAAGATATCATTAAACTCGTTTTCTCGTTCTTATTCTTTTTTTTATACTTAGATCCATGCTTGGTTTCTAGGACGTCGAAGTCGAAGAGGGATGGCTTTCTACTTAGACCCAGGCTGTCTATGGCACACTCATAAGGTCGTGTAACCTTAACGAAGTGAAGAGGTGCGTTATTGAGGAACATTTTTTTTCAAGATAGATTACGCATCTCTCTAACCCTTAGGACGTAGAATAGCGCCTCAACCCACCACTTAGACCCGAACCATCGATCTCGATGTACTCATGTCAATGCAAATTTGAAATAGTCAGAAACTTATCCAAGATGACAGCGGAGTATAAGCGTGTGGAATCTAATAACTCATGAACGATGAAAATATATCAAACAAGCAAGGGATAAACGGTATACACGGAGATATGGATACTTGGTACTGAAACCTAGGAGGTGAATGCAACTATAGATCATGGTTTCACGCACAACTACTCGACTAAATCGGTATCCAAAAGACTTCTAAGCAAACCTAGACTATTGTTCACGATTCGACAAGGTCGCAAAATATGACTAAACTCGAAAATTCGTACTAGGTATCCATCTATTTATTCCTAAAAAATAACAAAAATTCAATATCTAATCCTAATCACATGCATGATACTCGACGAGTACTCCCCCCGACCTGAATGAAACACCGTCTCGGTGTTCAAGACCTAAGAGAATCTCGCATATCAAACTACGGGAAAATAAGGGTTGGAACGTGTGCACCTTGTGTATCTTGCAATCCCGAGTTTGTGATGTGGCTGGACCTTGTATGCGTCTCCTCCTCAAGGATGATATCGACGTCGAAAAGCCTGTGAAAAAGAATCACACAATCCAAAAGAAGGAATACTATCCCACCGAGTACATCAATGTGAAAAGAAAAAGAATAGGTCCGAAAAAAATGAAATGAAAATGGAAAAGTCGGGTTGCCTCCCGAGGAGCGCTTGTTTAAGGTCGCGAGCTGTCCAAAACTTGCTACTCATTAGGTGGATGTCCTCGACGTCGTCGTGTGCATAGCGTCTCGCGTGCAATATGTGCTCGATAAGGCGTATCACACAGATCAGTTGAGTTCCTTCCACGATCAGTCATATCTTCCCTAAGATTGGTCATGATGTTCTCTAAGTTGGGGGCTAGATCGTGATGTCCAAAAATTCTGGTCAAGCTGTTCATAAGTCTGGTTGTGTACTCCATGAAACCGGTTAGGCGTTTATCGCTTGTTTCCTTCAGCGTCTCCAGAGATTTTTTGTGTGTGAGCCTTTGTGGTGAAGGCTTCATCTTCACCTTAGGTGCTTTGTCAATGTCCCAACTGTGTGCTAAACGTTTGGTGTAGCTTCTCGGCATCTCGGGGTCATTTATGTATTGATTTGCACCACATTTAGCTCGGGTTGTGCGGAAGTCTCGGTCGGGTGATTCCTCCTTCTTTTCGTTGTCAAACATCTCATTTGGTACCTTGTAATATCCTTCTCCAGCTGCTATGAGATTCATATATAAGGAATCCGTATTCTGAAATTCCTCACAAACTTCCTCGGCTAAATTCTCAAAGATGCCATCAGGGAACACGAAATCGATAACGCACGGTTGTTCAAGTGTGTCCATTGAGTTGAACTCTACTTCCATCTCGGATTTCTTCATATGCTTATCAATGTTCGTAGCCTTATCCGCTCCGATGTTATATTCTTCTCCTTTTTCAAATATCGAGGGGTTTGGCTGATCTACCGTCTTACAATCTCTTAGGCAAATTTCATTGACATGCTCACGAGGAGTTCTTTCTAAACTTCCCGATAGAACCTCTTGTGGTCGTGATGCCCCTTGTGCAAGTTCTGAAGCTTGTGTGTCCAATTGTCTAAAGAAGCCGTCCATCTGCTCATTGGCGCTTTCTTGTTCCGCTTTCACTCTCATAAACAAGTTGTTTCGATTCTCAAATACTTCAAGGAGGCGGGTGAACATGGCGGTAAAGTCGGGGGCTGCTTCGGATTGGTTTGGGTGTGGCTGAGGCACATATGACTGATAGTTCTGAGTTTGAGGCTGCATCCATGGCTGAAAGTTCCCAAATGATTGTTGTGCATTCAGCATACCACCGGTGTTCCTGTACGGGAATTTTGTGTGATCGCTCCATCCGTGATTGTATGTATTCCCAAAAGGCTAATTGTCATTGATCTCTTCTTCATATCCCCGAACGTCTTGTTCCCATGATTGCTCCGAGTAATGCAGATGGTATAAGTCAGAAAGCATACGACGAATTTCGGAAAGTTGATATTTCATTTCAGCTATATCGGCACAAGAAGAGTTGATGTTGTTCATGTTACCTCACAAAATAAAGAACACCAAATTCGATTAAGCTCCGAGAGGTAAAAAATTTGACCCGATAAGAAAGAAAAACAAAAGCAAAAATACGAAAAACAAATGAAGACTCCGGCAAGGACTAGATCTTAATCTAGCTAATTCCTAATCTAGGTCGTAATTAGTCCCCGGCAACGGCGCCAAAAACTTGATGATCGGAAATTCAAGCTAAAATATTTCCTAGACCACTCTACCGCAAGTATACGGTTCGTGTAGTACCATGGTCGAACTCTAGGGACAAATGCAGCCTATTCTAAGAATATAACTAAACTAAGACGGGATGAAATAGATAATGACGTGATGTAAAACTCTAAAACACTAAAATAAACGGTGACAACGATGGAAAGATATGGAAGAATTGACAATTAAGAACATTACGGGTTTCGGGATACCGGGAATCGCAAGGATATAACAACGAAGAATCATAAACCCATCGAACTATCTTGACAACGGGGAATTCATGCTCTAAAGTGAGGAGTGATTCTGTCGAGCCTAAACCTCCTAACCATAATTACGTACAATCCTACCTTCCAGCAGCGATTAACTTGTAACTACGGTAGCGTTAAGCGCACAATCCTAATTCCTAAGCCGATTAACGACTGGTCAGATTCTCATTAATCAAACTTAACCTATAATCAACAGTTCCGGATTCATATTTTACCCTTCCAGCAAAACACGAATTCCTAAGTTACTGAGCGGGCAGCACTAGTATGAGCGTTTACAATGTTGATTGTAAAACCGAATATCAAGAAAAGTACGATAGATCTAAGCATTAACGTATAATTCGTACATCCATTACAAATCCGATATCCCTAGCCCATAGTTGGGAATCTACTCACTCATGGATCTTACTGTAGATAACACAACCCTAAACATGATAGAACCTAGGAAATACGATGCCTCGATCTTCTCTATCGTGTTATCGAAATCCGGATTGATGCTTCTCTCCTTCTTCAGCTTCTCCCGAGCCTTTCCTGATGAAATCCAAGCCTTTCCTTGCCCTAGTCGTCGCCCTCCCTTGTCTGGAACTGATTTCCCCCTCTATTTTGCTCATTCAAACTCTAAAAACAAGTTGTTGCGAGAAAGGCGGCTCGCTCGGGTACACGATTCACCCGGTCGGGTAGAAGGCAACCCGATCGTGTAGATTGTCCAGCCCGAGCGGACATCGTTACCTGACCGCATGGTCTACAGCCCGAGTCGTGTTCACTCTCGAGGATTTTCAGTCTAAATTGCAGCCCGAGCGGGTTCCTTGTTGTAGCCCGAGCGGACATGGTCACCCGACCATGTTCACTTTGTGCTCGGGTCGTGTAAAGTCTTGTAATCATCCCCGTATCTTTTGCCCGAGCGGGCACTTTTCATTCCATTCTTTTGCTACTTCCGCTCAATGCTCGGGTGTTCCATTAGGTTATGTGGCTCGAATTTGGCTCCGAGTGATTTGTATCTTTCAATGTGTGCGGTTTAATCCAGAAATTTGCATTTTAACGCTCGTTTAGGCCTTGTCGCCTTAAAACCTGGAAACCAATAAAAAAGGCGTATATAAAGAACATTCGTATCGGAATTGTAACTCGTGCTATGAAATCTATGCGAAAATGATGCGAATACCTAGCCTAAAAGTGATACACACTACGTGTTATCAATCAGCTAAGTTAAACAAGGGAATACTCTCTTTGTAGAAAATAAATGTATTAGAAAATGAACCGATTATCACCTAAAAAGAGAATGATGAGTAGAATTGTGACCAACCAATCGGCGAAAATCTCATGGAAGGCAACCCCAATACTGATTCCCAACATCAACATCGGTTGATCAACAACGCGAGATCATGGTCAATTATGGAAATATCAAGCGTAGGATGTCGAAGTCTAATGTTATAATATATATAGTCGATACATCAACACCCATGATCATGCCTAAACAACCATCATATCATAAAACTTGACATTCCAACTTCTATACAATGTTAAAACCATATCTCTGCACAAAGAGTCGAAGAGTCATGCACCTACTTACATTTTGAAATGGTTGGTGCACACTTTGGATCAAATCCAATGATCAATGTAAGCATTGGTACGAAGATACCACCACCACCACCACCAACACCCCCACACTACCAAACATTGCCCCAAAGAATCCAACAATGGTGCCCAAAATGATTTGCCAATTGAATTCCATATCCTAAAATCTATGATCCCAAAACAAATGTGAACATACTATTCATGCTCGGGCAACAATAGCATTTCTGACATCAAAGACATTGCATTGAATAAATACTATCCAACGCAACTAAACAAATTTTTAGGCATGTTCGAAGGTAGACAGAGAATGAACAATTTACAGGCCAACCATGATGATAACCTCTTTCATTAGATTTCCACAAGAAACTCACAGCTTTAGGAAATAATTATGAAAAAACCCTACAATTCCAAATCAACCCTCAAATATTTTTCTTCAAGTTCCGCTCAACAGAGACTAAGGCAAAAGCTAGATTGAAATTGACTGCGATCATGAATACCCATATCACAGCCCGCCATTTCGATCCAAACTTAGTCATTATATTAACTCAAGAATTGATAATAATCATTGTATCAAAAGAATCATTGACACAGAAAAGGAAGAGTGGATCACAACCAGAGAATCCTACACCGCAGGATCAAGCGACAAGTGCATGAATCTCAACTTTGGAATTTTCTGTATAGCCAAACAAAAACTTTTTCAAAAAATATGAATAATATATTATCATTCTAACCCGAGTTTATTTCTTTTTACACCAATTTTCTACTCTCTCAAATAGTCCAATTCTAAGTATTTAATTTCCATAAAAAAATTATTCGTCAATGGCTTTTGTTTTTTAAAATACAGATCCAAAATGATTTTGTTTTAAATTTTGTTTAAATAAATTTTTCATTTAAAAATTTATGATTATCATTTCAAAATTTATTACTCTTATATTATACATAAATATTATAAAAATTTCATTTGATTTTTTTATTTATCATTTAAATATTAAAAAAAAAACTCTTCATCTTATCACTTTAAAATAATTACTCAAATTCTTCAAAAAACTATAAAAAAAATTTGAAAAACTCAAACAATCTCTCAAAACATATCGTAAAACTTATAACACTCGTTATTAGAGGTGACTTTGCAACAACTTTACATTGCACAATCGAAAATTGTCTGTACAGTAAATATATTGTTAAGGTTTCGCTACATATAGTGCGAAACCCTATTTTTCCTCAAAATATTTCTTCACCACTCTCTTAATATATATATATATATATATATCCGTGTGTGTTTGTTTGCATTTTTACCACTTTATGAAATGGTTCTTTGATCCAACATCCTTGAACTCAATGACATTGTCTGTTTTAGAACGTCTTTGTACCTTGATACGAAAAAAAAAACACGATGCAACACATGGTGCGAAGACTAAATAAACATTTAGATAGACATTGTTGGACCAAATAATCATATCAAATAGTTGTACCCATTGTATCATGATGTACCTAATAAAACGGGTACAACTCACTTTATTTGAACATGACTCATTTTCATATTCATTTAACTACTTAGATCGTGGTCCAACAAGTGTTAGCTTGCATGTTATTATATTTTTTGTTGTTTGAAAAGGCATATAACCCCCTCTAAAGCCAAATAGATTATACTTTCGAGCTAAAATTTTTTTTAGAAGTATGCAAAATAGGAACTGAGTGTTCGATCTCCAAGACGATCAAACAATTGGATGAAATCTTGGAGGAAGATGAGTTGGAATTATTCAAGAGACATCGTCAATTCAAACACATAGCATAATAAGATAATGGTGATGTTGATGATGCTACTTCATGATTATAGTGACGAATAAGAGGAATAAAGTTTGGTTCATTATCAATGGCGTGTATATCCATTATTTCTTGATAGAACATGGTGTCATATTTGTGGTGAATTGTGAGCAATATACATCATTGGTCTAGACATGACTTCAATGGGTTTAAGGAAATGGTTGAAAAAGAAGTCAATAACTAGGGTCGATATGAAGAACAAGTTGATCTCAATGGGAAAATGCAGAATTTAGTTGAAGATGGATGTGTTTTTTTAGACACGATCATCAAAGGGTTAATGGTAGGGCCAAGTTGAAGGTCCCATCGACAATTTTTTTATACAATCGTCGATGACATGAAACTTGCACCAATTTTCTTGGGGCGACTGAATCACGTTTTTTGTGCTATTTACATTTACTCAACAATTTTGGCAGCAACGTAAAAAAAACTTGCCAATTTGCAAATGTATTTTTGTCTTTTGTGGTAAGCGTAGTATTATTCAAATCTATTTACCGAGTCTAACTCGATGTAATGAGTCCAATGATATTTTTAACTAATTTGAACATTTTTATATTGTTTTTTCCAATTTTCACACAACTTTCGAGGGATGGTTGCGAATGAGGAATGCTTCACATGTCCAAGAATGTGTAAGAAGATGTACAACCAGCAAAATCCTTGCAATTTTGGCTTCCTAGATGTAAGCAAACAACTTGGGATACAAAGATTAGTCAATGTTATTTTATACAACTCGGTATAATAGAGTACAACTACCTACTATTTGGTACATATTAAGTACTAGGTAGTAGTAGTAACTCGTAGTTTCGAGTTGAAACATTGTCAAACTAGTGATGTTGGGTCCAACCACTTATTATTTGGAATATCATACATAATATGGGATGATCCATCCTTCTCCTCCAACATCTACTCAATCCCCACTACACTTAGAGATCTCACCATCAATAATGTCCCATCGATCTCCGCCACCATCAATAATGTCCCCTCGATCTCCTCCACCATTAAGAATATCCCCATAAAATCTCTCATCAAAGCTTTTTATGCGAGGGTGATGTCATCTATCAATATATATCTCAATAGTTTTAAAAAACATCTCAATAGTTTTGAAGAACATCTCGATGAATTCAAAAAACCTTAATAATATTGAAGATTACATAAAAAAAAGGATGTCGAAAAGAGGTATAGCCAACTTTTTATTTAAATGTTTGTGATGATTTAAAAAAAAAAGGGACAAACCATGTTCAACCTCAATCACTTGAAGGCCTCGATCGAAGATTTTGAAAAAATCCTTCAATCAAACAGCGAAAGGAATCACAACCCTCAATTTATAAGAGAATTTTATACACTAGTGATAGAAAACACCGAAATAAAGGCGATAAAGACACTGGTGTAATAGGATACAATGATGCATGACTCGGTATATGGTACTTTGTACCCCACAACAATGCCTCCTTGTACAATTCCCCAGAAACGGCGCCAAAAACTTGATGTGGTTAATCTCAAGTAATAATTTACCTAGACCAACGCTTCTGCAAGAATACGGATCGTATAGTACCAGGGTCGAACACAAGGAATTGATGTAACTCTAAAGCTAGTAACTAATGAATAAGACGTGTGAAATCAATGAGTGAATGGGAATGCGAATGCAACTAAACTAAACTAATGAACAGAATGACTCAACGACTAAACACCACGGGTTTCAAGAGATGCACGACGATGCAACGAAGTTCTAACAAGATCATTGGTCTTAGATACTATCACGAGTTCAGGGAATTCATGCTCTAATATAGGAACTGACTGGCATAGACTTGTCCTCTATCTAGCATGCGTATACCAATCTCCCGATTGCGTATCTCACCTACTAGACGCATTAAGACCGCTATCCTAATCCCTAGATTCAATCAATCGAGCTGGCGTAGATTCTAAACCGATTAAATCCTAAATCATGGCTAGATTCCAAAGTCTAATCCCCTGGCGTAGATTTATTAGACTTCTATGATCATTCGTTAGAGTGGTGTACAAGAACGAAAGCATTAAAAACAACCAATCAATCTGAAAACGATCAAATACCAAATTCATTCATTCAAGTGGCGTACAAGAACAAAAGCGTTAAGAACCACCAAGCACCCATGGTTGTGGATCTACTCGGACATGAACTCAGAAAACGAAACACAAAAGATAACTATATTCAACATTGATAAAGAATGAGATCCCTCCCTATTCATATACTGACGTCTTCAATAGCTCCTCCATGCTCCGGATTCCTCGTTCCGTCCTTCTCCCTCTTTCTCTATGTCTCTAAGTGTGCCCTCTGATGTCCCCCCTCATATCCTAGCCCTAGAAGGCTTCTTATTTTTATTAATTGGCCGTTCAAAATTCAAGGAGATTTTTGAGAAAAAGGTGGACCCGAGCGGGCACAACCTCCACCCGCTCGTGCACAACCCATGCCCGCTCGTGCACTACATGCAGCCTGGTCGGGCTCCCATGCCCGTGCGGGTCAACTAGCAGCCCGAGTCGGGCAAACTCTCGGCGAATTTCTGGTCCAATTTGCAGCCCGATCGGGTACACATACACAGCCCGAGCGGGCACACAGGCAATTGCTGTTTCCGCTCCTTTCGCTCGAGGTTTGAGTGTTCCGTTTGCTTCCATGGCTGTGCACATGAGGTATCTTGTCATTTAAACATGTTTTCGGGGTGGAATTTCCGTAATCATTCGTGTTTTCCTTCATGTCTTCATTTCCTACACAAAACACGAAATGTAGATAAAATCCTCGAATATGCTTAATAACTCGGTAAAATCTAATAAATCTAATAAAAAATAAACCTAAGAATCATGTAAATACTACGACGGATTACGTGTTATCACCCATGGTGACAGTAGCAATAGCAATAGCTTAGGCTGAAACCATTGGATGGTAGGCAAAATATAGAGTAGCAAAGGTTGGATTTTGATGTTGAATCTAGTGTCTTATAAAGCATATGTACGTAACAAGTGAAGAGAATTTTTATACGATATTCTAAATTACTCGTGCAGAAGAGGTGCTTCCATATGTAAAACATGATTCATCTCTTCTTGAATCCACTTGATTCTAGATTATCTTAAAAAACAACAACAAAGATTCTTCATGGATCAAGTGTGTGTATACATATCACTGATTACTTGTCGATTGTTTTCTCAATGAACAATTTATCACAGTGACCTCACTTTGATCTATCGATTCACTACAAACTTCACCGTAAATTCACATCATCGTGATTGTTTCGTCAATGTGAATTCAAGTTGATTTATGAGATATTATTGTGATTCTGATTTAAGATGTCTTAATGTCTGGTTTATTTGTATATATAGGGTTCAGATGAAGAGACGAGAGACCAGAATATGTCTTCTGTTTACAAGTATCTTTATTCAGAATAGTGAGATACGTTCCTCCGTTTTAAGGGTTATGACTCAATCAAAATACCACTTATGGTGCTGCAGGAACCTATTACTAATCGAAACCATCATTCTTCATCAAATTTAGATATAATAGTTCAAGGTACTTTCGGATAGCCCAAACCAAATCTTATTTCTTTCATTTTTTAATTATACAATCATAATGGTTGCGATTGACAACTTAACAGGGCCACAGAGCACCGAATAGGTAATTCCTTATGTCTATTATTATTTCCTCTTTATAATCTCTTAATCTTCTTTCCTTTAATCTTCCTTGAATGCTTCTTTCACGTCGGGTTCCTCAAATGTTAGCGAATCCGATGATTTATACCTAAATCAGTGGAGAATGGTGGTGATTGTCGGTGTAGTCTATTCTTCTTCTTCCTTTTATTATCGGCGTAGCAAGGCCATGTGGCTTTGCCAATAACCGAAGATGTAATCTTCATCTTCCTCAAATGCTTCTTTCACTTTGTCTTCCTAGAATGTTGGTGAATCTGAAGATTCTGACCTAAATCGATGGAGGACAATGTCGATGATCGTAGTAGTAGGACCATGGAGCTTCGTCGATGATCAAAGAGGTAACTCCTTATGTCTATTCTTTTCGTCGATGATCAAAGAGGTAACTCCTTATGTCTATTCTTTTTCATCTTTATTATTGGCGTAGCAGGGCCATGGGGCTTCGCCGATAACCGAAGAGGTAATATCCATCTTCCTCAAATTCTTCTTGCACTTCGTCTTCCTTAAATGTTGGTGAATCTGAAGATTTTGACCTAAATTGGTGGAGAACGTGGCGATGACCAGTGTAGTGGGGCCATGGAGCTTCGCCGATGACCGAAGAGGTAACTCATTATGTCTATTCTTCTTCTTACTCTTAATAAACACCGATAACCGAAGAGCTAATATTCATCTTCCTCAGATGCTTCTTTCACTTTGCCTTCTTTTATTGTTGGTGAATCTGAATATTATGGCCTAAATCGGTGGAGAACGGTGGCGATTACCAGAGTAGCAGAGCCATGGAGTTTCGTCAATGACCAAAGAGGTAACTCCTTATGTCTATTTTTCTTCTTCCTTTTTATTATCGCCATAGCAGGCCATGGAGTTTCGCTGATAACCGAAGAGGCAATCTTCATCTTCCTCTTCTTTCACTTCGTCTTCCTTGAATGTTGGTGAATCTGAAATTTCTTACCTAAATTGGTTGATACCGGTGTAAAAAGGCTACAAAGCTTCATTGATTACCGAAGAGGAAAATGCTTATGTATGTTCTTCTTCTTCGTCTTTATTATCTCTCAATCTTCTTTCCTTTAATATTCCTCGAATGCTCATTTCTCTCTGTTTACCTTGAATGTTGGTGAATCCAAAATGAAGAAGAGATTGGTGTTGAGCTTCGACGATGACCAAATAGGTAATTGCTTATGAATTTCATCGCGAAATGCTATTTTTATACATATTTCGAGTTAATATAATTCATTTGAATATTTTTTTGGATTGGGTCGATTTAACTCTAATTTATATTTGGATTTCTTGATTGCTCACGACAAGGCTATTGCGAAGGCTGTGAATTTTTTCAGTTGTATTTCGTGTCCATTTCTTTGGATTTGTTAATGCCTTTTGTTTTATTTTTTATGACTCTTATTCAAGGTTTGGTTCCAAAGCTGGTGGTCAAGTGAGTGACTGGAGTATAGCTTCACTCGATCATTTCGAGTCACTGGGAATAATTTTCTCCATTTTTGGTTTTTGTGATTGAATTTTAAGGCGAATAAGATGTATTCGGGGCAAAATGTGCTTGGGAAATGGGGGAAGATGCGGGCGAAGGCAGCGAAGAAGGTGGAGCATCTCGATGGAAACCTTTGGTAACACTGTAAGTTTTTTTTTGTTTCTTGGTCGAGTCGATTGAGTCGATTTAACTCTGTATTATGTTTGGATTGCTTGGTTTCACACGACAAGGCTATTGCGAAGGCTATGGATTTGTTCACTTGTGTTTTGTTTCGATTTCTTTCTATTTGTTAATGTCTTTTGTTTCATTTTTTATAACTCTGATTCAAACTCGTGGCTCTAAAACTTGTGTTCAAATTAGTGAGTGGAGGTTAGCTTCATTGTATAATTTTGAGTCATTGGGAAAGCTTTTTTGCGTTTTTTTGTTTTTTGTGGTTGGATTTTAGGCCGATGCGATGGATTCGATGTAGGATGTGTTGGGGTAATAGGGAAAATGGGGGCAGAGGCTACATATAAGGTGGAGGATCTCGGTGGTAACATTGTTCTTAGTGGTGGCTCCCCTATGTTCCTAGGCTAAGTGTATCATCAAAGGGATCGCAACTCCTGTATAATAGCATGAAGATTAAGGTGGTTGCACCACTAGAGAGAAAATGCAGTGCTTGGGAGGGAGGTTCAATCCTCTCATCCCTCAGCACCTTCCAATAGGTAAAAATCGATTTAACCTTTTTTTTCATAATCATAATATTGATTTCTTTGAATTGGACATCAATGTTGTTTCTTTCTAGATAATTAGTCTCTTCATTGTTTTCGGATGGAATTTGAAAATCCTAGAACGGTGAAAAGTTGTCGTATGTATTAGTGACATTGATTACTGTGATTTTGGTTGTTCATTTCTAACTTAATCGCTGCATTCATGCTTCAGAGCTTGTCGCCTCATCAAAGCTCTTTCGATTGTTTTTTAGGGTAATGTTTCCATGGGTTTGATTATTTTGTTTTTTTTATTTAGTCTATGATTTGATTTGATATTGCATTGCTAATGTTATGAAATTTGTTTCTTTTGATAGTATAATTGAATTGAATGTTCAGTGTGGTAGCCTTTGTTTTTTGTAGGGTTATTGTTGTTTTGGTTTGGATTTGGTTTTTAATTGAATACCAGTTTAGGTGGTTGCACGAAGCAATATATGTCAAAGGGAGAACAATGCTCGATGGAGTCATCGCACTTTTAGGTCTGAAAAATGAATGTTGTCTTTTCTTGACTTTTTGTCTCTATTTCGCGACTCGATATTTCTAGAATCGTTGCTAGATTCATGCAGCAAGGCTCTTGGCTAAAGGCAGATTATGAAGTAACATGGCGCAAATACAGAAACTTAAAAATCTAGCTAGAAAAAAAGTCTGGTAGGGTTTTGAATCACGAAGGCAATTGATACGGAAACGAGGCTTTCAGATGCATTTGTTCCCGAGTACAACGGATGACATGCAAAAGAGCTTTTGGTATCTGGGCTTTTCTTGTATGGATTTAGATGTTCTTGAAATCTTGTCAACAAAGGCATTTAAATTTGCATAATGATTAATATAAAATTACTCTATTATGTGATTATGAAACGGTTTTTACATCACTTCTAGTTATATCTATAATTAACACAATGTTATATATTATAACTAAAAAGACTATATTACAATTTTTACATTATGATTTATATTATAAAATACCATTTAATCTTAAATTGTATAGTTCACTTCTACAGAATTGTATATGTGAGTCATTTGTTATGAATCATTGTACAACAATGTTTAACCATAATTCTTTATCAATCTCTATATTATAAATATTGGACCGCAATTTTAGATCAGATCGATGGTGTTTCTAATCCAAGACACGATAATAGGGGTGGGCAATGGTCGGGTATCCGAAAATTTAAGCTATCCGAATTCAATCGCGTTGTGTGTTTTATACTCGAATTTGAGTTTTTTTCTAAATATTATAGTTTATATTGGTTTGGGGTTTGATCTGGTTTGAGTTGAGATATTCAACTCATATCAAGGCTAGCAATATCTAGCTTCATTGAATTTTTTATTTTTTTTTACTTTTTGTATTTTTTAATTAAGTTTAACCATAAATATCTCGTAGAAATATTTGACAACTTATAAGTAGTAGATTAATTAAACTTTGAAAAATATTTGGAATGCATAATAATAAGCAGTCAATTAATTACATCAAATTACATTGATCCATTATTTTAAAATTAAATAAATTATCATATGCAAATAAAATCAAAATTGATTCACGATAATGAAGCATGCCATAATCCTAACAGATCTATATTATGATATGAGTTTTTTGAAATGTTTTTCACATGATGTCTTGTATCATCTTCATGCCACTTCCTACATTGTAACCCTTTAGATTAAATTTCATCTACGAACATTGTTCCTTTCAATCATGGTTTGATTAATATCTATTTTTCTCAATTGCAATTGGAATACTGACAACATGTTAGAAAAAAAAATGGCTGCAAAAACTTGATAAGAGGCCATAGAAAAGTGTAGAAAACAAGAGAAAGAGAGAAGCTATCTTCATTTATTTCTATCACGTAACAAAGACCTTAACACGAGATGTGATACTAGTTGTTGCATGAACTCATAAAACATGATTCAAACAAATCTTACGAGAAAGAGAGTGAAGATAAGAGCTTTTATGAATGTAAAAGGAAAGAAATAGAAAGCAAGTGAGACTTTTAGTTTCTCTTTATTATTCTCTTATTTGATATTTTATATTATTATATTATTCATATTATACATATATTGTTATTTTACTTCTTGAAATAAATAAACAATTTCTTAGGTGGAGAGTTTGTGATCATTTAATAAGTTCTACAAAGTCAAATCATTTTACTTTTACGTGATGATGTGTTCGTTTTGTTACTAATTTTATGCAACTTATTAAAATGTAAAAAATATTCAAAACATACAATCACTTCCTCTGTTTTAAAATATCAAAGATATTACGAACAAATCGCAGTGTTAGTTTATATTACATTATATAAATATATTTTTAAAATTTTACATGAAAATATTAACATTGTATTTGTATTGGTCGATTTATATCTCAAATGTCATTATAATATTTGAATTAATGATATTATGTACAACATTTAAGAAAAATCCAATTTAATTATCATAAAACCGTGCAACGTGCGGATATCATCTATATAAATAACAAGGATGATTAGATGTAACATAAATTTAGAGTGAGATATGGGAGTTTTATAGAACATTTGTATATTTAAAGAACTTTTTTTCCAGATCTATGGTTATGGGTTTCAAAATCAAGAAAGAACATCAATCATCAACGTGAGATCCCCCGGACAAGGTCGGCGGCAGCGACCGAGGGGATGGGTAGTTTGGTTTTGAAAGTTTTCGTGGATAATTTTATTTTTTGTTTGAATGTTTTAAATCTTTTCTACTTAATGTATGTAGAATAATAGATTTTAATTATAACCTTGAATTTTAATTAAAAACAATGATAAGACATTTAATTTTTTTAAAATTTAAATTAATATATAAATCGAGAGTGATTTTTTATTTCTTACATCCTATGTGGTTGTTTTGTTTGAACTTTCAACGTACGTGAAAAATGGTTTCTCTAAAATTCGTTGAAACTTCTATTTTATTAATCTCAAAACCAACATTTTTTATCACAATATTAAGAAAAAAAATTAAAATAACATTTGATTATCCTTTAGTTTCATATATTATGATTTGAATTATGATATTTTTTTGGTTCATAAAATTGTTTTGTTATTACCCATTGTTGGGGGGAGAATGTTTGTTTTTCGTTTAATGTGAATGATTTAATTAGTTTTTTCTTCTTCATGTGTATGAATAGTCATTGTCAACATCAACGTCATTGTCAGAGTGTTATTTAAATGAAAAGTATCACTAGAAATGGGCAAATACCGAATATCCACAAATATCCGACTATTGTATTCATATTCATATTCGTATTCGTCGAATATTCGATATTACTATTCATATTCGTATTCTTAAATTCGGATATTTGTAAATTCGAATATCCGCAAATATTCGGATATTCGTATCCAAATCAATTTTAAAAAGTTTAATAAATTTTTTTTATAAAAAAGTTAATAATTATCAAAATATTATCCCATAAGTAGTCTTCAAATTGCACAAATACACAAAAAAACATAATATAAATAAACGAAACATCGATCACATCAATCTCTCAATCATCTAAATTTAACTTTGTCGAAGACTCTACTAGCGTCGCCCATTCATCTAAAACAACGTAACAAATATCATATTATCATATTAAATATCAAATACATTAAAATAAAACTAGAATAAAAATTATAGACTTACAAAATTCTGTTTTTTCGATATCTTGCAATGTGACCATAACATCCATCCCACCTGGATTACGAAGTCAATCTTGAGTGCAAATTAAAGTTCCAACCCAACGGTTTTATTTTATTGTTTTTATTGCCGTTATGGAGCGGAGAAGCAGCGTCCACAACCCAACGGTTTTATTTTATTTCAATCTCTCCCTACAGAATAAATGCTTGAATTGAGGATGTTGCACGAACCATTCTAATTCTTGAGGGTGCAAGGCTTCTTGCAGTTTTTAAATGGTATTGAACACAGGTTGCAATTTTACAAGATTGCAAAAACTTGTAAGATTAGAAATAGAATCTTCTTGGATCCATTGGTCCGCACTGTCAAATAATAGAAAAAAATGAAATGTTTAGTACCGTAACATTAACAAGCCTGAAAAACTGGTACAACATGTGCATATATGGTACACCGTGCTTGTACAACGTGTGCGAGTGGTACAGCGTTTGTGTTTTTGTGGTACAACATGTGCGTTGCACAACGTGAGTGGCACGAACTTGACCCACACCATGATACGTGTATACAACTTGTGTAAACATGAAAAATGTTCAGAAAATTGGTGAAAGATGAAAACTTTTCGTTCGAAGATGGAAATCTAATGATGAACTTGACCACAAACAAATACCTTCTTTAATGATACCACGTGATACTCATCCGTAGAGGATGATGAGATTTCAAAATTTTGAGACATTTTTTTCAGATTTAGAGAATATTTTGACGGATTTTGAGAATTTTCGAAAGAGGTGAAACTAATTTTTTTAACACTGGAAATGAAATGGTAAATCGGACGTCCCTCGTAGCTTTTCATGCAAGATAAATGATATTTTGTAATATTTGACCACTCTAAAAGATTGAAATTAGTAATCTATTTTTGTCTAAAAATAAAAATATATTAAATTATTTTTTTAGAATGAATATATTTTAGGGTAAAACTCCTATTACCACCCAAAGTTTGGCTACTTTGTCTATTCCCCTCATGTATCACATTCATCTTATTCCCCTCTCATGTATCACCCCTAATCCTATTTCCCCCTCAAGTTTTCTAGTTCAGCCTATTCCCCCACACCGTTTAAAATTCTGTTAAATAACCAGAATATTGATCCAAACCCTAAAAAGCCATCAATTTTGACCCGATTTCATATCCAATTTTGACCCGACCCGACCCGACCCGACCAAAACTAAAATTGAATTAAATCCGGTTTACCCAATTATTAACCCGATCCGGATTAATATAATTTTGACCGGTTTACTAAATTTTGACCCAACCCAATTTATTATAATTTTAACCCGGTTTACTGAAATTTTGACCTGGTTTTGTTGAAATTGCCCGGTTTTGTTGAAATTGACCCGGTTTCTCCCGGTTTTTCTGAAATTTTTATCCGGATTGCTGAAATTGATCCGGTTTTGTTGAAATTGACCCCGTTTTGTTGAAATTGACCCGATTTTCTCCCGGTTTTCCTAGAATTTTTACCCAGCTTGATTTTCTCCCCCTAGAATTTTTACCCAGCTTGCTAAAATTGATCCGGGTTTGACCCGATTTTGTTGAAATTGACCCCGTTTTGTTGAAATTGACCTAGTTTCTCCCGATTTTGCTGGAATTTTTATCCGGTTTGCTGAAATTGATCCAGTTTTGACCGGTTTTGTTGAAATTGACCCCGTTTTGTTGAAATTGACCCGATTTTTTCCCGGTTTTGCTGGAATTTTTATCACTATCACTATTGGTTTTCTGAAACAGGTTGGATTTGGATTAAACATGTCTATTCATGTAATAATATTTTGTATATAGTTTTTTATCATTTTATATTTATAATATATATATATATATACACACGATATTATAATTATTATATCAATATGAAAAATAATAATTTATGAAAATAAAATTCGCGATATATTTAAAAAACATTTTGAACCCGAAACCGAAAATCTGTAGAAGCGCCAAGTAGTTGTTATATTTCGAACTATGGGTATCCAAAAAAACATATGGTTACCCGTGAATATTCAAATATATATATATATATATATTATTTAAGAATAAAATTTTATTAACGATTTTTTCGACCGTCTCTAAATTTAGTGATAAAATTTAAGGAATGGATTTTGATTCCAACAAATTCCATAGTGATAAAAATTCCAGCAAAATCGAAAAAAAACCGGGTCAATTTCAACAAAACGGGGTCAATTTCAACAAAACCGGGTCAAAACCAGATCAATTTCAGCAAACCGGATAAAAATTCCAGCAAAACCGGGAGAAAACCGGGTCAATTTAAACAAAACGGGGTCAATTTCAAAAAACCGGGTCAAAACCGGATCAATTTCAGCAAACCAGATAAAAATTCCAGCAAAACCGGAAGAAACCGGGTCAATTTTAACAAAACCGGGCAATTTCAACAAAACCGGGTCAAAATTTCAGTAAACCAGGTCAAAATTATAATAAATTGGGCTGGGTCAAAACTCAGTAAACCGGTCAAAATTATATTAAACCGGACCGGGTTAATAATTGGGTAAACCGGATTTAATTCAATTTTAATTTTGGTCGGGTCGGGTTGGGTCAAAATTGGGTGTGAAATCGGGTCAAAATTGATGGTTTTTTAGGGTTTAGGGTCAAAATTCTGATTATTTAACAGAATTTTAAACGGTGTGGGGAATAGACTGAATTAGAAAATTTGAGGGAGAAATAAGATTAGGAGTGATACATGAAAGGAGAATAGAATGAATGTGATATATGAGGGGGTCCTTATCAGAAATTGGCGGGCTGACCTCAACAGGGAATCGGTGTTTTACTATCAATCACAAGTTTTTTGTTGTACGCAGTATATATACTGGAAATTATGATCAAGAATTACTCTATCCCCCTCCCGTGTGGCGGCGGTGACCCTTTCACTCTTCCACGGGCTGATACATGTACCGAATGCTCATACGGGAAAGTTGACTCCTGGGTCTGGAACCAGGGGGTTGCTCAGTTAGTAAAATATTTCTAGTCCAAGGAAGGGGCATTTTCGTTGCTTACTTTAACAAGTAAGGAAAATGAGCTCAAATTATCAGCTGACTCTGATTAGATCCTTAGCGCAAGCGCTAAGTATACGCTCCTGTCTTCAGTGCCCCCCGCAGAAATTGGATATCAGAGTTATAGAGTTATGTAGTCCTATTTTCTGGCTGCAAGGCCAGGCCCACCATTATTATGATATTACATATTAAAATCCGATTGCATACCATAAAATAAATGTATTCATGATTTGATCTATTCAAACGGAATAGATAAAATATCCAAACTTTGGATAGGAATTGGAGTTTTACCCTATATTTTAGTATAATGACATTTGACTAAAGTCATTGTATAATATATGTAAATACTTTTCATATCATTGCAATACAGTACGATCAACTCCGTGCGACTTTGCCTTTGTTTTTTATTTATTTATGAACTTTGCAATCTTAGTAACCTTTCGACTACTTTGTGCTTTCTTCAATATTTATGTGTGATCATTGTGTGAACTTTTCCTTTAGATTATTAAGATTGCTTTAAAAAAATTATTTTGCTATAATAATGTAAAATAAAGTTAATTTATAGATGTTAAAAACTCAAGCAATTCAATCATAACAATTCAAATACACAATTAAAAGTGTGACTTCTCCTAGCAAAGGTGCAATGTCTCTGGTTTCCTATCCAGAAGATGCCGAAACGAAGACATATCATTTTTTTTTGTTAAGAGTAGGAGTCCGAGAAAAGGTTTTTGAGAAAGATTAAAGAGATTTTTGTGAAGTTCTCTCGTTGTGTCAAACTTATTAGTGATCTTTCGAACCCTTGAGATTTAAAGTAAAGAGAGAATGAACAATTGCATATTTCGGTTGTTTTATTTTTCTTTTGAAAAGTTGATTGAGAGGTTAAAACTCCAATAAAGGTAAAAAAGCATTTTCCGAGTTTTGAAGGGTAATTAAGACTAATGATTATGTTTGTTGATGTATTTGAAAATTAGGTGCGGCACTCTCCTAGTCTATAGAGGAAAAAAACCCAAATGAAAGATCATTGTACTATACCACAATCAGCCAATTCTTCATGCTCAAAATCACTTCCAAATCTTCAATCTCACAGACAATACTAAAAAAAGTGTTCCATATATTCTGATAGTTCTTAAGGCGAAAATTCGGTATTACCAATCATAAGAAATTGTCTTGCATAATTAAGATATTGACCATAAGGCTGAATTCATGAAACAAATTAAAAACAAAACACTTATACCATAATCAGAACACACAACCTTAGAGCCACCTCTTAGAATCCGAGCTTGGTTCTGCGCCAATGCCTACGCTTCGCATTGTACCTGAAACACGCCACAAAAAGACCAGAACTCGAACATTACAACATCGAACTTAATGTCTATAACTGATTTTCCCTTAAATGAAGAACCGCAATACATGTGCATACGAACCTGATGGTGTTGTCGGTACGAAGGCGGATCCAGTGAGGAATCGGCCTGTTCTGCCTCATCTTCTTCGCCAACTTCTTCTTTATCCTGAACGTCTTGTGCGACGGCTGTTAATTGTTTTCACATCAATCACCACAGTTCGATCAATTTCATAAGATTCTTCGCAATGACAAATGATTTCGCAGAACCTAGAACCAAAATCAGTGAGTAAGAGAAAGAGATGATTTACCATCTTGGAGTCGGTCGATCGGCGACGAGACTGGTGCAACGATGAAGACGCTAGTGCAGAAACCCTAGAAGAGGGGAGATTGGGCAATTTATATGGACAAACGAATTTAGGGTTCGAGATATTGGACCAAGACCCAATTTATAAGAACTCCTTATAACCCAAGTTAGGCCCAATAGTTTGATGTTTTGTAAGCATGAGAATATAAGTTCGGTTAGGGAAAAGAACAACTGATGGAGAACTTTAAAGAATTATGATCTTTATAAAATTTTAATACATTTTTTTAAAAGAATTACCTATTTTTATATTTACATTTACATTTTGGCTAAACTTAATATATTGATTACTGAAGATTTTATGTTATGTCAATAATATATAACCTTGTGTATATCCTCTAATAATCATGAATTTGTAATATTTGTGTTACCAAGTTATATTGAAACTTTCCCAATTCCAAAATAAAGTTTTAAACTAATTTGTATTGAATAATAAAAAGACTCATTGTAAATGTCTTTTTTATCTTCTAACTTTTTCTGTTTTTTAAAAATTTATTTTACGTCTTAAATTTTCATTTTATACATAATTACTCAAAATTAATTATTACAACAAGAATACAAAAATGAGTTAAGAACGGAGAATAAAAATTGAACAAATTATAAACCAACGATGACATGATGATATTTTGCCTTAGCCTTCACTCTCCACCTTGCTTTCATAAACAATTATAATTGCATGTTTTATATAATAATGACAAAAAATAGATTACAAAGAATCATTTATCGACGCTTGCATTTGAAGCCTTTGGATCATGAACCACAGAGTTGGCAGCAGCAGCAGCAGAAGAAGAAGAAGAAGAAGGAACTTGATGTCTTTGGATTTTCGCAGACGATGACGAAGAAGAAGATGATGAGGAAAGAGCAGGATTAGGGTTACCGGTCGACTTTGATCGGCGATGGTTATCGGATTTTGAGGAAGACGAAGAAGCTAATGGGCCTGATCGGCTTCTCAGTCTTTTTTTCTCTGCTTCTGGAAGCTTCCGTTCTCCTCCAACCCGTCGGACTTTCGTCTCGTTCAAGCTTGCCGGTAAGACGCAGTTGCAGAGGAACCCTAGAATTCACACCAACAAACGTACATTGCTTTAAAGGAGCTATAAAAATGGTAGAAAGCAGTATGCTTCCTAAAATTCACCGCCCAATATGAACCCTGCCTAAAGTTCTACAACCCATTATGTGTTTCAATCGCTTGAACATGGAGCTTTTACTTTCGAAATCATTGAGGGGATGTGAGACACTTAAATGGAGATGAATCTCCACAAAGTTGATTAGATATAGACGCATATCTACATAATTGCCATATATAAGCTAATCATTGAGCAGTTGGGAGATAAGAATGACAAGGCTGTCTGAATTTAGCAGATGAATGCAGAGAATTCCAACACCTTTGATGCTTATGCGAGTGAGGAAATGGCATATATACCTAAGCGGGCAAGACGGTTGACCCAGCTTGGGATGGGCTTCTGGGTAAGTTTAAGGCAAACGTCGTTGCAGAAATGGTTGCAGTTCCTTGTGATGAGGTGGTATTTATTTCCTCCGTACTCTTCCGCTAGTTTCTCCATAAAACCACGAACTTCTTTTGGTCCCATGTCAGTTTTACCCACCGCAATCGATTTCCGGTAAGCAAAACCTGGACATTTCTTTGGCTCCACTTCAAAGATTCCCGTGCTCGACTGCTCATGGGCTCCAAAGCCATATTCAACTCCATGAACTACAACATGACATAACCAAATTCAAAAAAACACTTACACATGAATCCACAGGGTACTCATAGTAACCAAGCAGTGATACTTACAACAATGTCACTGTCAATTTTACCAGAAAATATCAAATTTTGGCATCATAATCGAAATGCTTAAGAAACACTGGACCATTTGAAAATTGAATCTTGTACTTCGCATCACACTTAGAACAGCTTGTGCCACAATCATACGATTCTTTTGGTATCTTGCCAATTTGCAGGAGGGCCAGAGTCAACTTTGGTCAAAGTTTCAATTGTTTTTTTTTTTAACATTCCTCAGTTAAACCAAGATCCAAATCCAAAACAATAACATTTCTCAGTAAGCCCAAAATTTCTCAGATCCTCCATCACTTTCTCAGCAACCAAACGTCAGAGACTAGAAGAATCTCCTCGTTTCCCGGAAAGAGGAAGAAAAAAGAGACGACTCATGTTACTTTTTCACCGCTGTTTTCTCAGCAACCAACAAATTTACAACCCAAAAAAAAAAACAGATTCCAGAAGCGAAACCCTTAACTTTCCCAGAAATTCCTGAACCCAATCAGGGAAAAAAATAACAAAAAACCCAGCAAAAAGAACATTACCTTCAACACCAGAATGATAGATCCCGAGGCCAAACCAGTAAGCGTAGACATTCATGGGTGTAAGATCGTAGACATTGAGGTAAACCGGAACTGAACCGGGTTTCTTCTTCTGGGTCACGGATACACTTCTGCACAACATCTTCCTATTTCAATACATCACCAACGAGACCTGTGATTGATAAAGCTTAAGCAATCGGATGTTAAAGGGTATGAGATGAAATTATAGGGATCTGAGAGGGGTAGATCCGGTAATTCAGATCAAATTATTGTGGGTTCTTCTTCTTCTTCTTCTTCTTCTTCTTCTAGGAAGCGTTTGTTCTTTCCCTTGTCCATGGATGTTGCAGATTTATTTGGCGTTTCTGTTACTTCACTGTAACTCATTTATTATTAAAATTATTATTATTTACTTTATTTTTTAGTTTTTTGTATATGATATAACAGATACCAATCATGCAATTATTTTGGATCAAATATTTTTTTAACATCTGAAACTGTAATTTATTTCTGGAATAATACTTAAAAATAAGTTTTTTTTATAAATATCTTTGTGGTTACATTTTATTTCGTTATCTATTTTTTTTGGGAAAAAACCAAAGTATTCCTATAATGTTTATAAGCGATATATATAATTTATAAGGCAAATCTTATGACTGTCAAATTGTAGCCTATATAAATCTTATATATGAAAGATAGAAAATATGATTGGAAAATTTGCTGAATTATTCACTCATAATGGTAAGATAGAAAATAATATTGTATTGAATGTGTAAAGATATAAAATCCAAATGGAAGGAATGATCATCTTTTCAATACAATCTTTTTAATTTTGTTCCTTTGATTCTAATCTTCCTCTGTCATCTATTTATAAATATTAAGTATATAAAAACTGACACGAACTAAACAAAGACTATAATATATATACAGGCAAGTCTTTTTGCAGTCACAACAATTACATTATTAACAGATTAATAGGTTAACAGGGATGCTAAGTGAATCAACTCGCGGGATGGTCTTAGGATTGGTTTAAGTTTTTTCAATATATATAAAAAATAGATTCATAAATTGTATCAGAATTTTTGTCGACTATAAAAGAATTAACTACGGATCAATTTAGAAACTAGATTAAAATTACATTTCTTTATGTATATCAATAATTTATGTACATATTATTAATAACATATAGTTACAATATTTTCTTAATGAGGATAAAATGTAGTTGTAAATTATATGTGGAGAGAAAATTATGTTTAAATTTTTCAACTTTAAATATTTAATTAAATATTGTTTTATTTGAATTTGTACATTTTTATTCGGATAATATATATTTTCATGAATTATTTTAATGTTTTGAAAATTCCAAAATACTTAGAAAGTTTTATTATAATTTTATATTTATTTGGATTATTATGAATTTTAGGGTAAAACTCCTATTTCCACCCAAACTTTGCGTACTTTGCTTATTCCCCCTCATGTATCACACGCATCCTATTCTCCCCTCATCTATCACCCCTAATCCTATTCCCCCCTAAAGTTTTTTAATTAAGCCTATTCCCCCACACTGTTTAAAATTCTGTTAAATATCCAGAATTTTGACCCAAACTCTAAAAACCCATCAATTTTGACCCGATTTCATACCCAATTTTGACCCGACCAAAATTAAAATTGAATTAAATCCGATTTACCCAATTATTTACCCACTCCGGTTTAATATAATTTTCACCGGTTTACTGAATTTTGACCCAACCCAATTTATTATAATTTTGACCCGGTTTACTGAATTTTGACCCGGTTTTGTTGAAATTGTCCGGTTTTGATGAAATTGACCCGGTTTCTCCCGGTTTTGCTGGAATTTTTATCCGGTTTGCTGAAATTAATCCGGTTTTGACCCGGTTTTGTTGAAATTGACCCGGTTTTTTCCCGATTTTGATTTTATCCAGTTTGCTGAAATTGATTCGGTTTTGACCCGGTTTTGTTGAACTTGATCCGGTTTTGTCCCGATTTTGCTGAAACTTTTTAAATGATCCGATTTTAATGTAAATTTCACCAAAATTTATCCATTTAAAAAAAAACTCATTGTAAAATGTTACTAAATCTATTCAACAAAAATTCTTCAAATTAAAATAAATACTAACGTATTAAACAAGAAAAGAACATAAACAAATATCTTCAAATTGAGTTTTCCAACACCGTTATGATTCTGCAAAATGGATGTTAAAACATGTTAGGAAAAAATAAAAACAATATAACGCATGATCGGTGAAATACACGTTACCTAAACGTATGGAGAAAATGAAACGCATTTAACATCCATTTTGCAGAATCATAACGGTGTTGGAAAAAATGGATGTTAAATGCGTTAGTATTTTCTTTTCTTGTTTAATACGTTAGTATTTACTTTAATTTGAAGAATTTTTGTTGAATAGATTTAGTAACATTTTACAATGAGTTTTTTTTGTTTCAATGAGGTTTTTTTTAAATGGATAAATTTTGGTGAAATTTACATTAAAATCGGATCATTTAAAAAGTTTCAGCAAAATCGAGACAAAAGCGGATCAATTTCAACAAAATCGAGTCAAAACCGAATCAATTTCAGCAAACTGGATAAAAATTCCATCAAAACCGAGAAAAAATCGGGTCAATTTCAACAAAACCGAGTCGATTTCAACAAAACCGGGTCAAAACCATATCAATTTCAGCAAACTGGATAAAAAAATCCATCAAAACCGAGAAACAATCGGGTCAATTTCAACAAAACCGAGTCGATTTCAACAAAATCGGGTCAAAACCGGATCAATTTCAGCAAACCGGATAAAAATTCCAGCAAAACCGGGAGAAACCGGGTCAATTTCATCAAAACCGGACAATTTCAACAAAACCGGGTCAAAATTCAGTAAACCGGGTCAAAATTATAATAAATTGGGTTGGGTCAAAATTCAGTAAACCAGTCAAAATTATATTAAACCGGAGTGGGTAAATAATTGGGTAAACCGGATTTAATTCAATTTTAATTTTGGTCGGGTCGGGTCGGGTCAAAATTGGGTATGAAATCGGGTCAAAATTGATGGGTTTTTAGGGTTTGGGTCAAAATTCTGGATATTTAACAGAATTTTAAACAGTGTGGGGGAATAGGCTTAATTAAAAAACTTGAGGGGGGAATAGGATTAGGGGTGATAGATGAGGGGGGAATAGGATGCGTGTGATACATGAGGGGGGAATAAGCAAAGTAGGCAAAGTTTGGATGGAAATAGGAGTTTTACCCTGAATTTTAAGACTTTTTATGAATTATTTATTACATAATGAAAAAACAAAGAATAGACGAACAAGATTTTTGGTGGAGTTTTAAAACTCCAAAGGATTTTCTATTTAATTCAAACGGTTTTCCAAGTACATCTAAATACCGACTCAGACTCATTCTGAGACTCTACCTGTCTTGAATTTAAATTTCAAGTCTCGAACGTCACACACCCCATATGTGACCGCCTAAGACTATTCACACAATAGCCTTAGATTTTTGAATGACTCTACGAATCACTCACCCACAAATCCCTAAACACAATGTCTAAGATTTGTGTAAAAACACTTTTCAGTTTCTCCGTTTAAGCTCAGACTTCTCTCTTGACTTTTAGGCTCAATCTTTTCTGATGGAGAAGTCTTAATTTCGTTCATGGGACCAACACTCTTTTTATAGAGGTCTTTGATATGTTTGTTGCTAACAAATCTCCATAATTTTTGCTCCTTGATATTCTCTAACAATACTCTAACAATCTCCTCATTTTTTATCTTATAATTAAACAAACACAACATCACATCATCCATATCTTTGAAGGACCAAATGTAAAGGATATACATGTAAAAAGGGTATAAACGTAATTTTTGTAATTAGGTCTAATCTTGTAATTAGGTCTAATGTTCTCTTTTGTACATATAGCCGTTTAGGCTCATTCCAATGAAATTATTCAGAATTCAAATTATCATGGTATCAGAGCCGATTAGGTCTAACGACAACCCTAACCCTAATTTTTGAATTTCTCAGCCGACCCTCCTCTTCTTCAAACCGCCGCCGCTCCTCCTCCTCCTTCGCGGCCTCCGTTCACCTACCCTATTCTTCTCCGCCCGTTCACCCTCTTTTTCTCCTCCCTTTCCGTCGTCCCACCCCTCACAAAAAGCCTCCAACCCAGAATCCCTGGCCGTCGTCCTCGCCTCGTGCCTCCCTGGCCGTCGTTCTCGCTTCGCGGATCGCGTCTCACCTAGCCTCTCGCCGCTCGTCTCGCGCCGCGTCTCCTAACTTGTGCCTTGCCCCGCACCTTGCGTCTCCGTGTCACCTAACCCTAAGTCTTGCATACCTTGCTCAGCCGCCTCCATCCCCTCCTCCATGGCCAGCCAAACCAGTAATCCTAACGTCTGTCTCTCCGATGCGGCTCTAACTTTCGATCCACAACATGCGCTCAGCACTCTTCTCACGGTCAACATGACCAACATTACCAAGCTGACGCCGACCAACTTCCTCACATGGAATGTTCAGATTCGAACCCTCCTTGAAGGACACAATCTCTAATGCTTCATCGAGGACAATTCCATTGTTCCTCCGGCCAAGATCCACCGCGATGGTGTGTCCGTTGATAACCCTAATTTCCAACCATGGAAGCAACAAGATCGTCTCCTCTTCTCAGTCCTCTTTGGAGCCATATCGGCCTCCCTTCAGCCTCTCATTGCACGCGCCCCTTCCACTTACGAGGCGTGGAAGACGCTCGCCAACACCTATGGCAAAGCGTCTCGTGGCCATCTTCTTCAACTTCGTGACAGATCAAACGGTGCTCCAAGGGATCTCAATCCATTGATGAATACTTGCGTGCAATCACGACCACCGCTGATGAACTTGCCCTCTTGGGGAAACCGCTGGATCATGAAGATCTCCTCGATGCAATCCTTGACGGCCTTCCCGAGGAGTACAAGCGGATTGCGGATGTAATCCGCGCGAAGGACAGTGCTGCATCCGTTGAAGAAGTTCACGAAAAGCTTCTCAATCATGAGGCCAAATTGGCTACTGCTAAGCCGCATCCTCTCTTGGCCGTTGCTCCCATCACAACCAACCCCACGGCCGCACGCTCACAGAATTGGTCCCGCCCGAATTCTCGCTCGTCTGGCTCCTCCAATTGGTCTCGCCGTCCTCGTCAGCGTTCACTAACACGCCGTGGCTATCAAGGCCGGTGTCAAGCGTGAGAACCCGTCGATGCAACCATGGCAGAATTCTTCACCGAATTGGCAGCCACGCCCGCAAGCTCATCATGCTATTGCCTCTCCCTATGATGCAACCTCGTGGATCCTGGATAGTGGAGCGTCTCATCACATTACGTCGGACCTCTCCAACCTTGCCATTCAC
>CM071874.1:16568663-16614973 GCA_036759665.1 Gynandropsis gynandra
AAATAAAAGCCACAAATTGTCTTTTTCAACTTCCACTCTTATCACTTCTCATCCACTTGAAGTGATCTTTTCCGATGTTTGGACATCTCTTATTTATTCCATTGATGGTTTTAAATATTATGTCCTATTCGTAGATCACTTTACACGTTATTCATGGCTGTATCCACTCAAAACCAAGTCCCAAGTCCGTGACACATTTATTCAATTCAAATCACTTGTTGAAAACAAATTCGAAAAACACATTTCAAAACTTTACTCCGATAACGGAGGTGAATTCATTGCCTTGCGTTCTTTTCTATCCTCTAATGGCATTTCTCATTACACATCCCCACCACATACTCCCGAACACAATGGCATCTCTGAAAGACGGCATAGGCACATCGTAGAAACCGGTCTTTCCCTTCTCACGCATTCCTCCATGCCCTTATCCTATTGGTCTTATGCATTTTCAGCAGCGGTTTATCTCATTAACCGCCTCCCGACACCTACTCTTAGTATGTCCTCCCCTTACGAGTGTCTATTCCAACAACCACCAAACTACACTAAGCGTCGCATCTTTGGATGTCTATGTTACCCATGGTTACGTCCTTATACAGCAAAAAAATTAGAACCCAAGTCTGATCCATGTGTCTTTCTAGGGTACTCATCCACCCAAAGTGCGTACGTTTGTCTTGACCCTCTTAGGTCTCGCGTATATTTGTCTCACGTCATGTTCAATTCTTTGAGTCTATCTATCCCTTTGCCGACCCTACCAAATTCTTCCCACAAACCAAAATGCCAAACACCATTGTCAACCCTCAACCTAGCGTCAGTCCTACACCATCCTTCTCGCCGTCGCTCATTGCTCCATTGCCGTCTCAACCCCTAAGCTCGGATCCTTCGCCGTCGCAACCCTCAGATATTGTCTCTCAGTCTCCGACTCCTCTTGATGTTGCACCACCAACATCATCACATTCTCCTGAGCTCATCATCCTAGACGTGCCACCACAACGTCCTAGAACCAATTCTCACCCAATGGTTACTCGTTCAAAGAGTAATATTACTAAGAACAATAACCGATCTGCGTTTCGCATCACGAAAACAAGACGGATCTGTGGAAAGGTTCAAAGCTCAACTTGTTGCAAAGGGGTTTCATCAAAGACCGGACATCGACTATCATGAGACATTCAGCCCGGTTGTAAAGCCTACCACCATTCGTGTCATCTTGAGTATTGCTGTCTCCCGCGGATGGTCGCTACGAAAACTTGATGTCAATAATGCATTTCTTCAAGGCCGTCTTTCGGAGGAGGTATACATGTCTCAACCCCCGGGTTTCATTGATCAAATTCAACCTCATCATGTGTGCAGACTTCAACGAGCAATCTACGGGCTTAAACAAGCCCCTCGAGCATGGTATTCGGAGCTTCACACATTTCTCCTAGCTCGCGGTTTCACAAACTCTCTGGCGGACACCTCCTTGTTTATTCTCAACACAACCGCGCTACAATTGTATGTGCTGGTCTATGTAGATGATATTGTTGTTACAGGCAATTCCGCATCACGGGTACAACAGTTCATTGATGCCCTAGCCGCACGTTTCTCCATCAAAGACTTGGGCCACCTATAATTCTTTCTCGGGGTAGAAGCAACGCGAACATCTGATGGTCTACTTTTGACTCAACGAAAGTACATCAATGATCTTCTCCACCGCTGTCTCATGCATGAATCAAAGCCGGCTCCGACAACCATGCCGTCAACATCACGTATGACACTTGACACCGGTACTTCCCTCTCCAATCCAACGGAATACCGGTCCATTGTTGGAGGACTACAATACCTATCCCTCACACGACCGCACATAAGCTTCATCGTCAACAAGCTGTCCCAATTCATGCATGCTCCCACGGATGTTCATTGGCAAGCTGTTAAAAGAGTCTTACGCTATCTTGCTGGCACGAAGGATCGAGGTATCTTCTTATCCGCGCACAACACCCTCTCCTTACATGCCTTTACCGATGCAGATTGGGCTGGAGGCTCTCATGATCTCAAGTCCACCGGAGCGTATCTTCTCTTCCTTGGTGCGCATCCTATTTCCTGGTCGTCTAAGAAGCAATCCGGACTCTCCCGTTTGTCTACTGAGACTGAATACTGTTCTATTGCGTTCACAACCGCAGAGGTCCTCTGGGTCATTGCCTTACTATCTGATCTTGGAATCACGTCATCATCACCACCCACCATCTACTGCGACAACATTAGAGAAACATATATAAGTGCTTAGCCGGTTTTCCACTCTCGGATGAAACACTTGGCTCTCGACTATCTCTTCGTTTGCGGCCTGGTTGAGTCGAACACTATTCGGATCACTCATGTTCGCGCCGCTGATCAGCTTACAGACATTCTCACGAATCTGCTCCCGAGACTACCATTCGAGGTCTTATGTTCCAATATTGGACTCACCACGGGTGCTCCATCTTGAGGGGGCGTGTAAAGGACATGTAAAAAGGGTATAAACGTAATTTTTGTAATTAGGTCTAATCTTGTAATTAGGTCTAATGTTCTCTTTTGTACATATAGCCGTTTAGGCTCATTCCAATGAAATTATTTAGAATTCAAATTATCACCAAACACCAACTATCCACGATTATTATTATTATTCACTTATGCATGTCTTCAGGTTTGCTTGCATAAGTAACAATTACGTCTGCACTAGTACATTCTCCCTTTGTTTGTGTGAGTATAAGAACAAAAATTCTCCTTCTGCATGAGACTCACATAAAAATTAAAGCAAACTCGAAATTAGAAGGGAAAGATCGAGAAAACAATACTGCTTGTAGTCTTTACTGGCAACTTGAGTTCAACTTCTTAACATTCCTACAGAAGATTGATCTTTTCTCTTCGACGCCATTAGGTTAGAGTTTTGTTCGTACAAAGAATTTCAACTTCAAATGATAAATAATGCATGTAGTATCGAACTTAATTATCCTTTTAAACCCATCACATTTTTATTTCCTTTAATATTAAAAAACAATTTCTACTTGAAATGTGATATTTCACTTCAATTTAGCTGACATTTATCACAAAACCATTCAAGAACACTTTCACAAACATTTCTTTTTTATTTTTTTCTTTTTATATTTTGAAAAGAAGTAAATTTTATACCCTATCGAAAAGAAATAGTCAACACAAATATACTCAACACATGCACCAGGTACACCCGAAGTATATCAAAATAAAATCTATACCTGATAAGAACAAACATTTTGGACTTCTAGATCGTCGAAATTGACAGATTCTTCCACCACTTAGACTCAGGCTACCTTGTAGGTATATTCTTATGATCAAATCATAGCGGAGTATGCATGTTTTGTTTTTTTTACCTTTTTTTTATAAGACTAACCTTTTGCCCTTAAGACGTTGAAGTTGGATATCCGCCTCACCACTTAGACCGAAGCCGATTCCATTGCACTCTCAACTATTGTACATTTCAAGTACTTCATTGCTAGCGGAGTGTAGGAGTGTTGTTCTAATCTATGTACTAAAAGCTTTTTCCAATATACTAGGTGCACCTCAATATCGGCATAAACATACTCCTACTAACATATTTCTTAAACAATGAAGTACATTCTTTATCTTTTAAAAAACAAAAATTTAAAGCTCGCAAACACTAAGGGATTTTCTCAAATTCACAAAGCAATTCATGTCCAGAAGTTTGGTAAAAATATCAGCCAATTGTCGTTCCATAGGCACATATTCAATTAGTAATTGTTTTTCTCAACAAACTCTGTAAGAAAATGATGTCTAATTTCAATGTGCTTAGTTCTAGAATGTTGTATTGGGTTTTTTGAAATATTTATGGCACTTGTATTATCACAATGAGCAATGAAAGATTTAGATTCCATATCATAGTCTGACAGCATTTGATCCATCCAAATAAGTTGTGTGCTATAACTCCCTAGTGCAATATACTTAGCTTTTGTTGTGGATAAGGATGTAGAGTTTTGTTTCTTACTGTGCCACAAATTAAGATTATTTCCAAGAAAGAAACATCCTCCAGAAGTGCTTTTCCGATCGTCGGCATTTCCACCCAAATCTGCATCACAATAACCTACCAACTCACAATTAGTATCTTTAGTGTAGTAAATACAAAACTCTATGGTTCCCTTCACATATTTGATTATTCTTTTGACGGCTTGGAGGTTGGATAGTTTTGGGTTCGCATGATATCGTGCAAAAATTCCTAAACTTGCTGCTAGATCAGGTCCACTTACGGTTAAGTAAAGTAAACTTCCTATCATATTTCGATACACCTTCTGCTCTACATCCTCTCCTTAGGAATCCTTTATCAATTCGGTAGTTGTAGACATAGGCGTGTGAGCAGTTTTGCTATTGCTCATTTCAAATTTCTTCGCTAAATCACGAGCATACTTGCTTTCTGATATGAAATACCATCATCCAATTGTTTCACCTGCAAACCAAGGAAAAACTTTAGTTCTCTGAGCATACTCATCTCAAATTCATTTTTCATTGTTTGCATAATCAACTTTCTTTTGAGATGTTGAACCAAAAACGATATCATCAACATAAATTTGAACAATGACTAAGTGATTATCAGATTTATGAATAAATAAAGTTCGATCAACTCCCCCTCGCTTGTAACCCTGTATTAATGAGAAACGTGGCCAGCTTGTCATACCATGCTCTTGGCGCTTGTTTCAATCTATATAACGCCTTCTTAAGTCGATACACATGATTTGGATGTTTGTGATCCTCAAAACCATGAGGTTTTTCAACGTATACTTCCTCTTGAATGATTCCATTCAAAAATACGCTCTTCACATCCATTTGATATAACCTGAAACAAATAATACAAGAAACTCCAAGTCGCAACAGTATAGACTCTAGCCTTGTAACTGGTGCGAGGGTTTCATCAAAGTATATCCCTTCAGCCTGTGTATATCCCTGAGCTACAAGTCGTGCTTTATTCCTTATAATTTGACCATCTTCATTAGTTTTGTTTTTAAAGATCCATTTGGTTCCAATTACATTGGTTTCAGTAGGTCGAAGAACTAGATACCAAACATCATTACGTTCAAATTGCTCTAGTTTCTCTTGCATGGTATTAATCCAAAACTTATCATTCAATGCCTCTTTAACATTTTATGGTTCATGTTGAGATGTAAAGCAAACGAATCTCACCAAGTCATTGTAGTTTATACATGGTTTGTTCCTCAGTCTTCTTGTATCATGAACATTTCCAATGACATCTGATATGGAATGATTTTTGTGTACCTGAACTAGATTATTTCCTCCTTCTTTCCTATCTCCACTTGTTGAGTTGTCTCTACTTCTAGGTTGTCAGTTTGTTCCTTAGGTGAACCTTCGGCTTCGACATGTATCTGTGTTTGTATATGAGGTACACATATTTCTGTAATACGAGATGTTTCTTTATTTTGATTGTCTTCATCAAATAAAATGTTAGTAGACTTAATAACAGTTTTGGTACGAATGTTATAAATCGAAAAGATACTGAATTTGTACCATAACCTAAAACAATTCCCTCATCACTCTTTGAATCAAACTTACCAGATATTCACGATCATTCAGTATGTAGCACTTACACCCAAACACATGGAAATAATTGATGTTTGGTGTCTTTCCTTTTCATATTTCATAAGGTTTTTCTCATTACTTGTTCGAGCATAGACTCTGTTGATGATGTGACAAGCCGTATTTATGGCTTCTGCCCAGAATCGAGGTGCAACTTTCTTACTATGCAGCATTGCCCTAGCCATTCCTTGCAAGGTTTGATTTTTTCTTTCCACAACTCCATTATGTTGCAGGGTTTTAGGAGCAAAATATTCATGTGGAATACCAAGTTTGTTACACAAATTTTCAAATGACTCATTTCCAAATTCACGATCATGATCACTTCTAATCTTTTTAATTCTTCTTTTGGTATTTATCAAGTTTAAGCACAAGTAATGAAAGACTTCAAAAGTTTCACCTTTCTCTCGCAAAAATCTAACCCATGTATATCTTGAAAGATCATCAACACATACGAAAACATACCTTTTTTCACTTATGCTTTCAGTTTGCATAGGTCCCATCAAATCCATATGAAGAAATTCAAGTATGTGAGTGGTCTTAATTTGCAACATCTTCTTGTGTTTAATTCGAACTTGTTTACCTTGCTAACATGGTCTACATACAACATCATTTGTCTTTGTCATCTTGGACATACCTCGAATCAACTCACAATTAGAAAATTTAATAATAGTTTGATAATTAACATGTTCTAAGTGTTGATGCCAAAGATGATAGGATCTTTTGTAGTATGATAGCACTTCACTTCTTCTGACCAAGTATAGTAGTTGTTAGATTCTCTTTTTCCTACAAGAATATTCTTACCTTCCTCATTAGTAACAACACATTTCTCATGTGAGAAAGAGACAAGTAACCCTTGATCACACAACTGATTAATATTGATTAAATTTACTTGTCCAATTGCTATAGTGTCACATTTTCCTTGTATACTTCCTTTACGTCCGTCGCTGAAAGTTACACTTCCGCCTTTGATACTTTCTTTAAAGTTAGATAACAAGCTAAGATTATCTGTTATATGTCTTGAACAACCACTATCAAAGTACCAAATTGAATCTTGCTCATCTTGTATTGAGGTGAATGCAACATTACAATTAAGATTCGATTTCTTTACCCAAATTTGTTTAATCACAGGCTTCCTTAATGTCATATATCGTTCACCCTTTTTTAACTCATATTTGTCTAACGTTAGGTATTAACCAAAAAAGAAACTTACCTTGATGTTACCGTGACTTACCTTGTGGCCGTCGTGGTTAATGTTGATTCCATCCTCGTGACTTACCTTGAGGGCGTCGTGGTTTATGTTGATTCCATCCTCTTCTTGTTGTCCTTTTCTTTTTTATGATTGTATTTCGAGGTTTCCATTTGTAATAATTCATTTGATAACAATTTCTTTGTATGTGACCTTTCTCACGCAGTAGTAACATATTCTCTGCACTTTTTGATAATATTTAGATTTCATATGTGCTCGAGATATACTTCGTGATCTCTGAGGTGTTTCTGCCTTCGGCAGTTCTTCACTTTTAACAATTTTACCTTCATTAATCGAGCTTTCTCCTTTATAACAAAGTCCATAATGGTTTAAATCTTTTTTTCTAATATTAGAAGATAGTCCAGCTTCTCCATTCTATTTGATAACATCTTCAAGTTAAGTTGACTTGAGATTTGATTTACTTCATCCTCCTTCTTTATGAGTTGTTCGTGACAACTTTTAATTGTGACTTAGCAAAATTTTTCTCTTTGAAAATCTTTCATATTGATGATGCATATCAAAGTTAAACAAATATTTAACCTAAACTACCCGCAAGTGCACGGCACGTGTGTAGTACTTTAGGTGTCGATCCCACAGGGACTACGCAACACAACCTAAACTCAAACTATGAATCAAACTTGCAAACAACAAAGTATTGGTTTTAAGATTGAAATAACTAAAAAAAATAAACTAACGAGTTCTTAACAATGAGACAAACGTTCTAGGAATCCGGTTTCACCACAAGACTACCAAAAGCAACAATCAACCTATCTAATCATGCAATCCCAATTAAGTCATCTAAGGCAGACGTTCCTACTATGATATCTACCCTCTCTCAAGGTATAGACATGTGATCTAGTCAAGTTATCCCTTACTTTCGTGGCTGACACCTTGAACTAAACCCATAAGTTCATCCGTTTCACCCTCAACCGCTGCTACCCTACTTTCGTGGCCTAAACCTCGGTTGTTTTAAACATGATCTTCTAGGACTAGAATTCTCCTTTCGGTCCTTCTCCTAATCCCTAACACGTGCATCTACTTGGCCATCGTAAATGCAAGTCATTCAAGCTCTCAGACAAAGAATTGATGAACGAAAACGGGAAATTGCATTCAAAGATAAATCAAAGTGGTTCCGGGATAGCCATGGGCTAATCCCTTCTCCTAGAACAAAACAAACTACCCGCTCATGTGTTCAAAAGCAAACAACATAATTGAAGTAGAAAGTCTAAAGAACATGAAAACCAAACGAAACCGAAGTCTTGAATTGATCTCCAATGCTCCTTGAATGTCTCCTTCGCAAAAGTCTCCTTATTCTTCGATTCTCTCTCTACTCTCTCTCTGCGATTCAAAACTCCAAACTAACTCTCTAACTCCAGATCGCTCGACCCCTAGCTCCTCCTCTTCCTTTTCCTTTTTGTATAAGTCACCAACAAGTTCCTTTTCGTGTTTAGATAGATTAACTTTTCTAGTTGTTGCAGGTGACGGACGCGACCCGCGCGGGCTGAGTGTGTGCCCCGCACGGGCACGGCGCACATGATCACGATGAAAATAAGACCTCCCTGCGCGGGCTAGGGAGTGCCCCGCGCGGGCTGATGCTGCTGGTGAAGCCCGTGCGTGTTTATAGCTTGCCCGAACCGCGCTCAATTTGCTGGACCAATTGCTGAACTAAACGCCCCGCGTGGGCTAGGGAGTGCCCAGCGCGGGCTGAGCTTGTTCCTCGCCGATTCTCATCCGGTTTGTTCCGTGATGATACTCGATGTTGGTACTTTGTCTCGTGTACGTCCTTTAGCTTCAAAATGAACGAATACGCATTAAAACCTGTAAGGACACGAAAACACGAAAACGAGTGAAACAGATACAAAATCATATGTAATCACGTATCTATATCATAAACATCCTTTAAATCATGCGAGAAATACGTATAAAAATGACATGATCAAAATCTCCCAGACTTGAATGTTTGCTTGTCCCTAAGCAAACGTAAACGTGGAACATGTGGGGTACCGATCAACTAGCAAGTCGAGAGCAAATTCGGCCTAATTAAATTTTTAGTCTTAATCCTAGGTTCACCAAGGCTACCCACGAGAAAGTAAATCGAAGGTAAACTAAAAAAGCCACCATAACTCTCTCCACCAAACAAGACTTCAGAAAAATGCTAAACCTAGAACAATTGAGGATACTTGTTTCTTTTCCGAGCTTCTTTCTTTCCTTTTCTTCTTTTTTTTCTTTTTTTCTTTGTTTTTATGTCTTCTTTTTCTCTTTTTCTTCTTTTTTTATGTTATGCAGACACACTAGGCTTCTAGGACGTCGGATTTGAAGGGATCCAGTCTCTACTTAGACCCAGACTACCGATGACAGTATACTCATGCATCTCGTTCAAGAGTGCAGCGGAGTAGGCGACGTTTTTATTATGCCATGCCCTTAGGACGTAGAAAGATGGTCACCAACCCACCACTTAGACCCGAAGCATCGAAAGAGTATCAAGGTCGATGCACTCATATCGATTTTAGATCATGCTTTTAGGTATTATTTCTATCGACAGCGGAGTGTTAGTGTGCGCTCTTAATCTGCAAAATAAACTCGATTTCGTACAATCTTATAATCCTCATAATAAAAGAAGTAAATCATAGTCTATATGAAGTATGACCATCTGGATAGAGAGAATAAATGATAAACTAGCCTAGAAACCTCGTCTAAACCTCCCACAAGCAACACTAGGATTCCCAAAGAATTACGACCTATTGTTTTTCAGCCGACTAATAAGCTCTAACGCGTAGGAAAAACCTTGCTCAAACATGCAAAATCTCACGGAAAAGGCCAACTTCTTAAGTATCCTAGGTTCCGGGTTCATCTCAAAACGTGGCACCGGACAAGTGCTTGGGACGAATCTGACTCAAGAAAGCAACAACAAACTAAAAACTAAAAAATCAAAGAGAACATGAAAGAAAATGAAACAAAATCACCTGACAAACGTGAGCTGCTCCCCTAGACTTGAATTGCACGGTGTCCTCGACGTGAAGCTCCGATGGAGGGTAAGGGAAGTGAAGTCACGTTTGCGGTGTTTTTTTGTGTTTTTGTTTTTTTAATCGAGTCTTAAACTAAAAACTAAGAAAAATAAAAAACAAACAGTTGGGTTGCCTCCCAGAAAGCGCGTATTTAACGTCTTTAAGCTTTGACGTCTCCATTCCTCATGTGTGCGCAACGGGTGGATCGGAAAGGGAAATGGAGTTTCCACTTTCGATCGGTTGAGCGGCTTTGTAGAGCTTTAGCCGCTGTCCATTAGTTGTTAATGTTCCGCTCGTCTCGCTCCAAAGTTCTACTGCTCCATGCGGGAACACCTCTCGTATCTGAAAAGGACCAGGCCAACGGGACCCTAGTTTGCCCGAAAAAAGCTTAAGACGAGAATTAAATAGTAGAACTAAATCACTTGGCTGAAAGTCATGAGGTAGGATCTTCTTGTCATGCCATCTCTTAGCACGCTCCTTGTAGATCTTAGAATTCTCGTATGCATCAAGACGAAGCTCGCCGAGCTTGTTCACCTGCAAAAGTCGTTTCTCACCTGCACTCTTAAGATCAAAGTTAAGGAGCTTTGTCGCCCAATAGGCACGGTGCTCTAGCTCGACAGGTAGGTGGCAAGACTTGCCATAAACAAGCTGAAAAGGAGTCATGCCAATGGGAGTTTTAAACGCAGTCCTATAGGCCCATAACACATCATCTAATTTCATCGATCAATCTCTACGAGACCTAGACACGGTTTTCTCTAGTATACTCTTAATCTCCCTATTCGAAACCTCTACTTGTCCGCTAGTTTGTGGTGGTAAGGTGTCGTTATCCTATTTTTCACACCATAATGATTAAGGAGGGACTCGAATTGTCTTGCAATAAAGTGTGAACCTCCATCACTAATGACTAATCTAGGAACTCCAAAACGAGGGAATATGATCTTCTTAAAGAATTTCGTCACTACCCTAGAGCCATTAGTCGGCGTTGCTATGGCTTCTACCCACTTAGACACATAATCTACACCTACCAAAATATATTGGTTGCTACACGAAGAGGGAAAAGGTCCCATGAAATCTACACCCCAAACACCAAACAATTCTACCTCAAGGATGTAGTTCTGTGGCATCTCGTTCCTCTTCCCTATATTTCCCGTTCTTTGACATCTATCACAAGAGGAAACGTATCTATGGGTATCCTTGAAAAGGTTCGGCCAATAAAAACCCGCTTGTAGCACCTTTGAAGCGGTTTTGGGCTTACTGAAGTGACCTTTATAATCCGATCCATGACAATGGAAAAGGATGCTCTCTACCTCTTCCTCGGGGATGCATCTTCTAAAAACCCCGTCCGCGCATCTCTTGTAGAGAATTGGATCGTCCCAGTGGTAATGTTTGACATCCGCATAGAATTTCCTGCGCTCATGAAAAGATAGGTCGGGGCGTAGTACACCGCTCACAAGAAAATTAACAAAATCAGCATACTAAGGAGCGGGGTTACCTGATGTAAGTGCACATATAATGTCATCTCTCGAGGAATCGTCAATAGGTCTCTCATCCTCTACAATAATACGAGAGAGGTGATCTGCAACGACCTTCTCGGACCCCTTCCTATCTCTTATTTCGAGATCAAACTCTTGTAAGAGAAGGATCCATCAAATGAGGCGTGGTTTGGCGTCCTTCTTTCCTAGAAGATATTTCAGCGCTGCATGATCAGTATAAATAATTACCTTTGACCCTACAATATAGGATTTGAACTTGTCAAAGGCGAAGACGACGACAAGGAGCTCCTTCTCGATTGTGGCATAGTTGATTTGAGTGTCATCTAGTGTCTTGCTAGCGTAGGAGATGACATGAGATACCTTGTCTCTTTGCTGTCCTAAAACAGCACCAACGGCGTAGTCACTAGCGTCACACATAATCTCGAATGGTAGGCTCCAATCGGGTGGTTGAACCGGGAATGTGTTCCGTTCAGGTCTGGGGGGGTTTCTCTTACATTCATTGATATTCGGATGCACATATTTAGAGCGGCATGATTAGATACCAATGTTGTCTTGATGGTGTTGAAGGCGTGGTGGCACTCTTGAGAGAAGTCGAATGTAGCATCTTTGGCTAGCAACTCCGTCAATGGTTTTGTAATCTTTGAGAAGTCCTTGATGATCCTCCGATAAAAATCTATATACCCTAGGAAGCTACGAATTTCTTTAACTGAAACTGTTGGAGGAAGTTTTTCGATTACCTCAATTTTGGCTTTGTCGACTTCTATACCCCTCGATGAGATCATGTGTCCAAGTACAATACCTTCCTTGACCATAAAGTGGCACTTTTCCCAATTAAGAACAAGATTCGCTTCCTCACATCGTTGCAACACTCTAGAGAGGTTAACGAGGCAATCATTGAATGTAGAGCTATAAACAGAAAAATCATCCATAAACACTTCCATGTTTACTTCCTCACATCGCTGCAACACTCTAGAAAGGTTAACGAGGCAATCATCGAAATGTAGAGCCATAAACAGAAAAATCATCCATAAACACTTCCATAATATGCTCAATTAAATCGGAAATGATTGCCATCATGCAACGCTGGAAAGTTGCCGGAGCGTTGCAGAGGCCAAAAGACATACGACGGTAAGTGAATGTCCCATAAGGACACGTGAAAGTCGTCTTCTCTTGGTCTTGAGGATGAATGGGAATCTGAAAGAAACCAGAATATCCATCCAAATAAAAAAAATAGGAATGATTCGCTAACCGTTCTAACATTTGGTCGATGAATGGGAGAGGGAAGTGATCTTTCCTCGTCGCCTTGTTGAGCTTGCGGTAGTCTATACACATCCTCCATCCCGTGACGGTTCTTGTTGGAATCACCTCGTTGTTATCGTTGCGTACTACCGTCATTCCTCCTTTCTTTGGTACGACATGCATGGAGCTTACCGATTCGCTGTCCGAGATAGGATATATGATACATGCATCCAAAAGTTTTAGTATCTCTTTTTTCACTACCTCTTTTAAGTTGGGGTTCAGCCGCCTTTGCGCTTCGATGGATGGTTTATGCCCGTCCTCCATGAGTATTCGATGCATGCATAACGAAGAGCTTAGTCCCTTGATGTCCTCGATGGTGTATCCGATCACTCTCCTATGATTCCTTAAGCATTCAAGTAGCTTTTGCGTCTCGTCTGCACTCACGTCAGCATTAACAATAACGGGGTATGTACCATTATATCCAAGGTACTCATACCGAAGAGAAGAAGGAAGATGATTCAACTCGAGTTTGGGCGCCTTCTCCACTGCAAAGTCAGCGTCTGCTTCGTGTGGTATCTCCTCACATGGGGCGTCTCTTAGTGCTTCAATAGCACTCAAAAATTCTGCGTATGCCTCAGCTTCTTCATCAGTAAATCCTGCATCTTTGTAAACTTTAGTTAAGCATCTCACGAGGGGATCAGAAATACTTACTTGATCAAATGTATCGTTCGTTAACTCGTCCAGCAAGTCAATTTGAAAGCAAGACTCCTTGATAGAGGGTCCACTCATGGATTTGGACAAGTTGAATTCAATCTTTTCGTCTCCGACACGTAGGGAAAGTTTCCCTTGTTGTACATCTATCATCGCACCTGCAACCAAGAATAATAGGTATCCTAGCATCCTCTTCAATATCAAGTACAACAAAGTCAGCGGGTATACAAAGATTACCTACCTTGGTGGTAATGTTTTAAACAATCCCCACCGGATATCTTACCGAACGGTCAGCGAGTTGGAGAGACATCTTGGTAGGTTTGTCCTAGTTTAGCCACACATAGTCCCTAGAGATCGACCCTGGTACTACACGATCCGTATACTTGCGGTGAAGTGGTCTAGGTAATTATCACTCGTGTTTTCCACACGTCAAGCTTCTTGAGGATCTCTACAAACCGTCCATACCTTACCTCGTTCTTGCTGCTCACCAACCGTTGAGGAAACGGTATTGGAGGTTTGTACGCCGGTGGAGCGATGTAAGGTTTCTCCAATTCTGATTCAGCTCCTCCCTCATTCACAATACCCTTTCCTTTATCCACAGATTTTCCAGCAGCTTTCTCCTGCTCTTTCGGGGGTGGATTCTCAGTCACATTACCGCTGCGCAAGGTGATGGCGATCACGTGCTCTCTCGGGTTAAGATCGGGTTTATCGGGAAGCTGTCCGGGATTCTGAGACGATGAGGTAGCCTATTGTGCTATGGAATTTTCTAACATCTTCACATGTGTGCTCAAGGATTCCATATGAGTTTTAAGCTCGCTAATCGTTGTCCCCACATCTGCGTTAAATTTGGCTTGATTCGATTGTTGTTGCCTTTTCTCCTTAATAAATTCGAGCAACACTCCCTCAAGGTTTGACGAAGAGGCTTAAAGGAGGTTGAGGAGCTTGCGGGACTTGCTCAGCTTCCTGGAATTGCTGATTGTTTTGCTGGTACGTCTGTTGTCTTTGCTGAAATCCCGAATACTTCACCGGTTGAGTCGTTTGATACGAAAGATTCGGGTGATTCCTCCAATTTGGGTTGTAGGTATTCTGAAATTGAGTGTTTCCTTGCTGCTGGGCATAGTTTATCTACTCGAAATCTTCATGTATCGTGTATTGATACGCTACAAGCTCCGTATCTCCGCAATTCACACAGTACATGGCGTTTGCTGCGTTGCCTGTCGCTCTTCTCTGATTCGGCTCGTATAGGCAACGAGTGCTGTTAGGCATATCTCTCGGTGTTGACCACATAGTGTGGTTCATGGAAAGGTTATCGATCAGCTCGTATGCCTCCTCGACGCTCAGATCCATAAATGATCCTCTAGCAGCGTTATCCAACATCGTTCGGTGTTCATCTGAAATTCCGTTGTAAAAGGTTTGGATAACGTACAACTGCTCGAAACCATGGTGTGGACACATCTGTAGAAGATCCTTAAATCTTCCCCACGCTTCAGACAAAGTTTCTCCATCTCTGCATCTAAACGTTGTGATTTCCCCCTCATCTGAATTGTCTTGCTCGGAGGAAAGAAGCGTGATAAGAACAATATGCAGAGCTGGTCCCAAGTCGTGATTGAACCAGCGGGAAGCGATTGCAGCCATGTTTTTGCTCATCCCCCAATTGAGAAGGGGAATAGACGCAGTAAGATCGCGTCCTCCGAGACTCTGTGTATCTTGAATGTACCGGAAAGCTCTAGGAACTCTCTGAGGTGCTGATGGGGATCCTCGTGATTTCCACCCATGAATTGCTTCTGATAAAGCATGTTGATCATCCTCGGCTTAATTTCGAACTGTTCTCTAGCAACAGCAGGCATCCTTATGGTTGTTTGCACGTTATTCATGTTCGGCACCACGTAATCTCTTAGGCGACGTGGTGGAGGAGCCTGTAATTCTCGCGGTTGAGGCGCGAGTTGCTGTTGCTGCATATGCCCAAATTAGCGATAGGTAATAGGGTTGTTCGTGGCCATTCTAATTATCCATATCTCGTTGATCTGACGGTTCTGTGTTAGCTTCTTCCTTGCCCTTTCTCAGTTGTCTGCAAGTTCGCTCGATCTCGGGGTCAATTTGGAGTAGATTTGAAGCGCCTTGAGATCTGGTCATAAACCAACAAAGGACAAATAAACGGAATTAGGTAGAAAGAAACGAAAGAAAAGAAAACAAAAACAAAAACAAACAAGAAAGACTCTAGCCTCGAATCTAAGACGTGTTAACAATAGTCCCCGGCAACAACGCCAAAAACTTAATGCGTATCAAAGTTAAACAAATATTTAACTTAAACTACCCGCAAGTGCACGACACGTATGTAGTACTTTAGGTGTCGATCCCAAAGGGACTACGCAACATAACCTAAACTCAAACTATGAATCAAACTTGCAACGAACGAATATGGGATTTGAGAATGAAATACTAAAAACAAATAAACAAACGAGTTCTTAATAATGAGATAAACTTCTAGGAATCCGGTTTCACCACAAGACTACAGAAACCAACAATCAACCTATCTAATCATGCAATCTCGATCAAGTTATCTAAGGCAGACGATCCTAATATGATATCTACCCTCTCTCAAGGCATAGACACGTGATCTAGTCAATTTATCCCCTACTTTCATGGCTGACACCTTAAGCTAAACCCATAAGTTCTATGATTCATCCGTGTCACCCTCAACCGCTGCTACCCTACTTTCGTGGCCTAACCTCGGTTGTTTTAAACATGATCTTCTAGGACTAGAATTCTCCTTTCGGTCCTTCTCCTAATCCCTAACACATGCATCTACTTGGCCTTCGTAAATACAAGTCATTCAAGCTCTCAGATAAAGAATAGATGAACGAAAACGGGAAATTGAATTCAAAAATAAATCAAAGTGGTTCCGGGATAGCCATGTGATAATCCCTTCTCCTAGAACAAAACAAACTACTCGCTTATGCGTTCAAAAGAAAACAACATAATTGAAGTAGAAAGTTTAAAGAACATGAAAACCAAACGAAACCGAAGTCTTGAATTGATCTCCAATGCTCCTTGAATATCTCCTTCGCAAAAGTCTCCTTCTTCTTCGATTCTCTCACTACTCTCTCTCTACGATTCAAAACTCGAAACTAACTCTCTAACTCCAGCTGGCTCGACCCCTAGCTCATCCTCTTCCTTTTCCTTCTTGTATAAGTCACCAAAAAGTTCCTTTTCGTGTTTAGATAAATTAACTTTTCTAGTTGTTGCAGGTGACGGACACGACCCGCGTGGGCTGAGTGTGTGCCCCACGCGGGCACAGCGCATGATCACGATGAAAATAAGACCTCCCCGCACGGGCTAGTGCCCTGTGCGGGCTGATGCTGCTGGTGAAGCCCGTGCGTGTTGATAGCTTGCCCGAACCATGCTCAATTTGCTGGACCAATTGTCGAACTAAACGCCCCGTGCGGGCTAGGGAGTGCCCCGCGCGGGCTGAGTTTGTTCCTCACTGATTCTCGTCCCGTTTGTTCCGTGATGATCCTCGATGTTGGTACTTTGTCTCGTGTACGTCCTTTAGCTCCAAAATGAACCGAATACGCATTAAAACCTGTAAAGACATGAAAACACGAAAACGAGTGAAACAAATACAAAATGATACGTAATCATCGTATGTATATCATAAACATCCTTTAAATTATGCGAGAAATATATATAAAAATGAAACGATCAATTGAGTTGACTCATTTTAATACTTTTCTCGTATAGTTCTCTCATGGTTAGCTCATCATCATCACTTTTTTCATTCGATTGTTTATCTTCACTTGTTATGACACCGTAGAATGTAACATAACTAGTCATGTCCTCTTCTTCACTTTCTTCCTTCGATTCAATTGAATCTTCTTGAGTAAGAAGAGTCTTGTTCGTCTTTTTCATATCATGGTACTCATTCTTTGTGAGTCCAAAACCTTGAAAATTGAAGCATTTTGTTGCATTCAAAGATGTCAAGGTTGCTTCTCATTTTTGAACACTCGGACAATCGTTTTTTATGTGACCATATCTCTTACACTCATGATATTGAACTTTCGATTTACCTTCTTTCTCTTGGATGCCTTACGTGTCTTGGGGTATCCTCCTGGTCCTATTTTCAGGAATTTGTTGAACTTTTTGCTAACAAGGATATTTCTCTTTTAAGTCCATCAACCTCCGTTGTATTTCTTCTACTTTGAGAGCTATACCTTGTGATAAATCTTTGCTAGTTAATCCTTGTTCCAGCTTCAGCTCCATTTCATAGGCAGACAATATTCCCACGATTTCCTTGAAGCTCGTCTTGTCGGTATTGAATGACATTTTCATCGCTACTTTTTGTGCCGATAACTTCTTAGGTAAGCATCAAAAGAGTTTCTTGAAAAGCTTCTGTAAGGAAACCGAGAGGAAAGAATACGCAGCGAAAACATAGAGTTTTTTCGATTTTTCCTTAGTGAGATCTGATTCGGAGATAGATCTGATTACGGTTTCTTAGGACATAACTTGCTGTATTATAACGTAAAGCCCGAATCTGTGAGTCACGAGTAGCAGTAATCGCTCTTGCCTCTATCGGTATCTAGACGGATGTAGGAGGTTGCTAGATTAGGGTTTCGGCCTCTAGGTTATTTTGGGCGAAGTGCCTTTTCTTTTGTGTATCGAGAATATAGCTTAAGCATTCTATTTATAGGAAAAAGGTCTAACCCTAACTTAAAACCCTAATTAGGGTTTTGCCCAATTAATCCAAATGGGCCGAATTAGGCCAAATTGAATTGAATCAACAATTCTATTAGAATTGACCCTAATAACTCGAATTATTCTCAATCTTTTTCATAATAGGATTGGCCCATTTACATGTCCAACTCCATTCATCTTTGTGTGTGACCCAATAGGTTCTCATTGCGTTGATCACAAATAATGAGCAGTATCTAGCAACACATCATTATTACCTAAGCAATGAAAATGTATGTGACTCGAAATTACCAATCTCGTGATTATGTATATTAATCCTTTTGTCCTTGATGTCTACATTGAACATGAGTCATGGAACGTATCATACTCATCTAGTTCAATCTGTGAGCTCATGACATCACTCTTGTTATATAGGAGGGACAAATCCTTATCTCGATTAACCAACATCATACTACATAAGCAAATTGCATACCCAATCACTATCTTGTTTTTCCACCCATTTACAAGTGACATTTGATAGTGTCAAAGCATGCAATTGCTTATGTCATTTACGAGTGACATTTGATAGTGTCAAAGCATGCAATTGCTTATGTTAAGATCTCTGGCAATCTCAAGTCATAGGATTACATATACCATAATCACTATGAGAATTGATATGGTACTCATATAACAATCCATGCAACAATCTCATGGCGGATTGATCCAGTACATTGTTCTCTAACATGTACATGTGTGTTAAATTGATGTCTCATATCAATTTACACATACTAGTCTTAATGCAACATTGATATCCTTATTCTCAATGAAGTTCGACTAGGGATGTTTTATGACTATCTTAAATTATATTTCTAACAATATCATTTCATATATTTATATATGCAGACAGTAAATCAAATGAAATAATAGAATGTCATTTTATACAAAATATCATGATACATCAGAAATACTCAAATATGAATCATCCAAATGATTGGTCTGTAGAGCATACTCCAACAGCTTCTTGTCTTCATAAGGTTAACCAAGAACATGTGCTTCATTGGCCAAGGCATTTAGTCTTCCACTAAACTCTTTCATATTTTCATTCTCTCCCATTTCAATTTTTTCAAATTGATGTTCGAGAATATCCAATCTTGTTCTCTTCACACTTGGAGTTTCTTCATGAATGTTTCAAGAGTATCCCAAGCATTTTTCACTGATTCACATCCTTGTATTTGTTTGAATTCATCCATGTCCACAGAAGCAAAAATTGCAGCTATTGCCTTTGCATTGTATGTAAATGATCTCTTCTCGACCGGTGTCCATCAATCAAGCGGTTCCTCCTTTTCATTGCCTTTTTTATCCATCACCATTGGAGGATTCCATCCATACATCACGGCCCCCACGCATCTTTGTTTATGTCACAAATGTTAGCTCTCATCTTAACCTTCCAATATCCATAATTGGAGGAGTTCAGTGTTATGGGTTCTCATACGAGTATAGATCTTGTGAACCTTCCATCTCTCTCTTTAACTGGATCTCAAATGGCTATTAAACTCTTTGATCTGTTTCCAACTCTGATATCAATTGAAAAAATAAATTGTAGATTGACTAGACGTTTGGTAGAATTTTAAAACTCCAAAGGACTTCCTATTTAATTCAAACGATTTTTCAGGTACACCTGAATACAGACTTTGACTCACCGTGAGACTCTACCCGTCTTGAATTGAATTCCAAACCTCAAACATCACACACCCCGTATGTGGCCACCTAAGACTATTCACACAATAGCCTTAGATTTTTGAATGACTCTACGAATCACTCACCCACAAATCTCTAAACACAATGTCTAAGATTTGTGTAAAAACACTCTCACAATGTAAATGAAACACTTTTCGGTCTCTCGGTTTAAGCTCACACTTCTCTCTTGACTTTTAGGCTCAATCTTTTCTGATGGAGAAGTCTTAATTTCGTTCATGAGATCAACACTCTTTTTATAGAAGTCTTTGATGTGTTTATTGCTAACAAATCTCCATAATTTTGCTCCTTGATATTCTCTAACAAATCTCCATATTTTTAGCTCCATTGACTTGTTCAACTTTGACCTATTCAAAACATAAGACTCAATAAAAGATTAAGATCAAAATAATACTCTAACATGTAATTATAAAAAGTTCAATATGTGGTCGCTCCATATAACTCGCAAGTTTTGTAGGCTCGACTTATTCAAAAAAATCAAATCCATATAAAATATGGACTAGATTCGATCCACCAACACAAATATAACTTCCAACCCTTGTTATTTTGGGAGAACCTTGAGAAAATCCATAAAAAATATTTCCCAAATATAATTTGGAATTGCTAATGGTTGTAAACATTTCCAAGCACTACATATCTCTCGATATTCATCATCATTCCAATCCTATAAAGACCGAGAATATACGGGTTTTTAGTCTTCTACCCCCAAAATGTCCCCCAATTTACTGTTATGAAACTCTTAAAATGATGCTAACAAACTTTGTGTTTCTAGACCAAACATGTTTGTCTTTGTAAAGCAATATGTTTTGCACAAGTGATATCTAGGTCGAGAATACAACTTCTACGAGATATCCGTGATAATCTCTTGAAGCTCCTCACCGTTCTTGCATATGTTTTCAATATTCAAGGGGTAGTTAATGACATCGAAACAAAAATGCCACCTACACGAGATAGAACATCTGTTAAGAAATAATTCTACATATACGAGATTAATCATATATGGATAGATTAGTTCTTAATAATCTCCTAAGGATTAAATAAAACACACACAACTATATTTGGTAGTCAAAGGTGGTCGTTGGAAAGAAGGAAAGGGATGTTGCTATTTTTGAGTAATTAGAATCATATGTGCAACTCAAGAAACCAAGCAACAAGGAGCCGTCCCTTTCTCCTCTTTAACCGTGAAAGATGAGGACAAATTCATTAATTATGTTATACTTGTTTACTTCTAATTGTAGTTTAAATTCAGCTCATGGTCTCTATATATAGAACCACTTATGTAATGCTTAAACTCATGGAATGAATTCAAGGTTATTCCTAATTCTTCTTTCTATTCTCTTAGTTCTACAAACATCTTATTCTCTTCTTAAACACTCAAATTCTAACATGGTATCAGTGCGGTTTTAATTTATTCTCTCATCATTCTCTTGTGTTTCTAAGCTGAAACTCTCAATCTCTCTTCTTCTTCTTCATATCACTAAAATCTCTTTACAAGCAAAATGGATATGGAAGGCACAAAAATGGCTGTTCCCATAATCCTCAAAGGTCCAAACTACCTATTATGGTCAAGATTAATCAAATCAGCCCTAGGAGGCAAAGGACTTTGGAAGCATATTGAAGAAAATGAAGCTCCAAAGGTAACATCTCACGGTGAAGATGGAAAAGAAATTATCACCATGGACTCGGAAAAGTGGACACAAGAAGATCAAGCCGTCCTATCTTTCCTTCAAAACTCCCTTGAGCCATCAATCCTTGAAGCCTATTCCTATTGTGAAAGTGTAAAGGAATTATGGGACATCGTCAAGAAGGTTTTCGGCAACATCTCCAATATAAGCCGGATTTATGAAGTGAAAAGAAAAATCAACAATCTCACACAAGAAGGGATGACCTTCAACAAACATTTTGGGAGGTTTAGGTCCTCATGGGCGGAGCTAGACATCTTAAGGCCGAGCTCCATTGATCCAAAAGTTCTCAATGAGAGGAAAGAACAAGATAAAGTCTTTAGTCTCCTCTTCACCCTAAGTCCCGCCTATAATGATGTTATCAAACACATCCTTAGGTCTGGCTTATTTGGAGGCAAAGGCGAGATGATTCAACTAGCAAACAAGGGACATTTTCAACAAGGAGGTGTTGGAAGCTTTGGCGGCAAACAAGGATTCAAAAAATGTGTGTATTGAAAAAAGGAAGGACACACTAAAGAGGAATGTTGGATCCTTCATCCCCACCTCAAGCCACCAAGGAACAATAATTTCAAGAACCAAAGAGCTCACTTTTCCATCAAAACACAAGGAGAGCCGACCGGTGCATCTTCTTCTCAAAATCATGGGGATGAATTCAAGACTATGGCCGCCTACATGATGAATTCTCAAGCTGAGATAGTAAAGAAGTCCAACCTTGAAGCACTCATCAAAGCCTTGAAGGAGAATTCCGGTAATAAAGAGGGTAAAGGTTTTCTTGCATCTAAAAATACTAAACCATTATTAATTGATTCCGGAGCTTCTCATCATATGATTAGTGATGCTAATCTCTTAAGAAATATTAAACCGGCCTTAGGTAGTGTCATAGTAGCAAATGGTTACAAGGTTCCAATAGAAGGTGAAGGAATTCTTAATTTATTTGAAAAAGATACAAAAGCATTATACTTGCCTAAGTTTACATCAAATTTGTTATCGGTTAAAAGAACCACAAATGATTTAAATTGTAATGTGATTTTTAGTCCTAATGAGGTTTCTTTTCAGGATATTAAGACAAGGAAAATATTTGGCAAAGGAGTCACCAAGGATGATTTATACATGCTTGAAGACACCAACTCTTTTTCGGATGTTTTTAAAATTTCGGATGTTTCTAATGCTTCTAATATTTTCAAAACTTTTTCAGTCTCTTATGATGATGTTATTTGGCATGCTAGATTAGGACATCCACATGTTCGTGCCTTAAGCTTAATGTTGCCTAATGTTTCTTTTAAATCGGATGAATGTGAGGCTTGTATCCTAGGAAAACATTGTCGAACTGTTTTTTCTAAATCTCTCACAAACTATGAAAATTGTTTTGATCTTGTGCATTCGGATGTGTGGACAGCCCCATGCCTATCTAGAGAAAACCATAAATATTTTGTCACTTTTATAGATGAAAAATCAAAGTATACATGGATTACTTTGTTACAATCTAAGGATAGGGTGCTAGAAGCATTTATAAATTTTCAAAACTATGTTACTAACCATTTTAATGCCAAGATTAAAATTTTTAGATCGGATAATGGTGGAGAATATATGAGCACAACCTTCAAATTACATCTATCTAAGCATGGCATAATCCACCAAACAAGCTGTCCATATACTCCCCAACAAAATGGTGTAGCCGAGAGGAAAAATAGACATCTAATGGAGGTGGCAAGGTCTATGATGTTCCATACAAGTGTACCAAAAAGGTTTTGGGGAGATGCGGTTTTAACCGCATGCTATCTTATAAACCGAACCCCTACAAAAGTCCTACAAGATCTCTCCCCATTTGAGGTATTAAACAAAACTAAACCTCTTATTAACCACTTACGAGTTTTTGGTTGTGTATGTTTTGTATTAGTACCCGGGGAACAAAGAAACAAACTAGAGGCGAGAAGCACAAAGGCTATGTTCATTGGATATTCTACTACCCAAAAGGGGTATAAGTGTTATGATCCCTCTACACGGCGAGTTCTAGTATCCAAAGATGTCAAGTTCATGGAAGACAAAGGGTTCTATGATGAGAAAAATTGGGAAAGTATAAAGGACTTGGCTAGTTCACCTTCGGACCGAGCTAACAACCTCAAGAAAATTTTGGAGACACTTGGGTTAGGAACCGTTGAACTACCAAGAAGGAACGCAACCATCCATCTAACACCAAGAAGCGCCGGACTTGAGGAAGAAAGAGCCAGACTTGAGGAAGAAAGATCACAAGAACGCAATACCGTTGATCATGAAGGGGGAAATGAAAATGGACAGTCCGAGGCTGACATAAATGCCATGGATGAGATGAAATTTCAAGAGGAAGAACATCAAGCTCATGATCAAGGAATTGCCGAGGTACAAGAAGTACAAGATGTAAATGAGGCCGAGGTACAAGAGGAGCCGAGGGTTGAAACACAAGAAGTGGTACAAGGATTGAGAAGAAGCGCAAGGCTAAGGAAGGTAAAAAGAGTGTATTACAATTGTGAAGCGGTAGCTCATCCAATTCAAGCAACATGCTCTCTAGCCGTGTACCCTCATGAACATCAAGTCTTCATGGCCAACTTGGATGAGGAGTACATCCCGAAGACATATGAAGAAGCCAAAGAGCATAAAGTGTGGAGAGATGCCGTGGGGAATGAGCACAAAGCAATGGAGATAAATGGAACTTGGTTTGAGTCGGAATTACCTAAGGGAAAGAAAGCCGTCTCAAGCAAATGGGTGTTCACGATCAAATACAATAGTGATGGGTCCATAGAAAGGCACAAAGCAAGACTCGTGGCAAGAGGATTCACACAAGTGTATGGAGAAGACTATGTAGATACATTTGCTCCCGTTGCAAAGCTCCATACTATTCGGATCATACTCTCCCTTGCCGTGAACCTTGAGTGGAATCTTTGGCAAATGGATGTCAAAAATGCATTTCTACAAGGGGAATTAGAAGATGAGGTCTACATGTATCCACCTCCGGGGCTAGAACACATAGTGAAACCGGGAAATGTTTTAAGACTTAGAAAGGCGATCTATGGTCTTAAACAATCCCCAAGGGCGTGGTACCACAAGCTTAGCACAACACTAAATGGACATGGCTTTAGAAGATCCGAGGCCGATCATACTCTATTCACATTGCCAAGCTCAAAGGGAAGGGTGGTGGTGCTTGTCTATGTTGATGATATAATCATCACGGGAAGTGACATAGAAGGCGTGGAAGCCACTAAGGTATATCTTAAAACTATGTTTGATATTAAGGATTTAGGAGAACTAAAGTACTTTCTAGGAATAGAAATATGTCGTTCTAAGGAAGGACTATTTCTATCCCAAAGAAAGTACACCCTTGATATGTTGAATGAGCTAGGTACAATGGAAGGAAGAATAGCAAGAACTCCACTAGAAGATGGATACAAAGTGATGCGTAAGGGGGAGATAGATGATGAGCCGTTTGAAGACCCTAAACTCTATAGGAGAATGGTTGGGAAATTGATCTATCTCACCATAACAAGGCCGGACATTTGTTTTGTGGTGAACCAAGTGAGCCAATATATGCAAGCTCCAACAACTTATCATTGGAAGATGGTTGAACGGATCCTAAGCTATTTAAGTGGAACAAAGGATCAAGGAGTATTGATGGGACGCAACAAGAACACGGAGATTGTAGGATATTGTGATGCGGATTGGGCCGGGGATCGAGTGGATAGGAAGTCAACCACGGGCTATTGCACATTTATAGGAGGAAATCTAGTTACTTGGAAGAGCAAGAAGCAAAAGGTGGTCTCATGTTCAAGTGCGGAAGCCGAGTACCGAGCAATGAGGAAGTTAACCAATGAGTTAGTATGGATTAGAAATGTTCTCACGGACTTTGGCATTGAGACATCATCTCCCATTACAATGCATTGGGATAACCAAGCCGTCATCCACATTGCGTCCAATTCGGTGTTTCATGAGAGGACAAAGCACATTGAAGTGGATTCTCACAAGGTTAGACAAATGATTGAACAAGGAGTAATTCTACCGTGCTATACAAGAAGTGAAGATCAATTGGCCAACATTTTCACCAAGGCTACAAGCAAAAACATTGTGAGTCCATATTCCCTCGGCTTGGACTCACAAACATTCGGACATGATATGTCTAACATGGCAATGAATTGTACTCTTTCTCCTAAGTGTGATTTTGTCCCATTGGGTTTTCCCACTTAGGTTTTAATGAGGCAAGGAGCCATGGGTCAAGCTTATCAATAGTAGTACACTATAGTTAAGCTTGAGGGGGAGTGTTAAGAATTAATTCTACATATATGAGATTAATCATATATTGATAGATTAGTTTTTAATAATCTCCTAAGGATTAAATAAAACACACACAACTATATTTGGTAGTCAAAGGTGGTCGTTGGAAGGAAGGAAAGGGATGTTGCTATTTTTGAGTAATTAGAATCACATGTGCAATTCAAGAAACCAAGCAACAAGGAGGTGTCCCTTTCTCCTCTTTAACCATGAAAGATGATGACAAATTCATTAATTATGTTGTACTTGTTTACTTCTAATTATAGTTTAAATTCAGCTCGTGGTCCCTATATATAGAACCACTTATGTAATGCTTAAACTCATGGAAATGAACTAAAGTTTATTCCTAATTCTTCTTTCTATTCTCTTAGTTCTACAAACATCTTATTCTCTTCTTAAACACTCAAATTCTAACAACATCCACGACTTTGTTTTCCATTTCGGGTTGTATCAAAATCAAAATCAAATCCCAATATCATAGTAAACCAATGTTGATATTCCATATTGGCGTATCTTTGTTCTAGCAGAAACATGAGGCTACTATAAACATATGAACAACAAGTTGGCGTCCCAAAACGTAATGACAACATTTTTGGATTGCTAAAACAATGTCATGAGTTCTCATTCATAAATTGACTGGAAGTGCTCATTTTTTTATTAAGTTTTGCTGAAATATGCGATATATTATTATTTATGCATACATATTTCATCCAAACCCAATCTAGAATCATTTAATTCAACAATAAAGGTCTCATTAAAATCAATAAGTGCTAAACTCTTCACGTAATATGGTTCTCTTGAATGTTCAAAAATAATATTTGGGCTCTTTTGTTCATTCAAAAATGTCATTTTAGTAGTTTCGTTAAATGCCGAGCAATAACACCATGATCCTTGACAAAATGAAGGTAATATCACATTAAACCATGGAATTCTCCGACGGGTCTATGCATAAGTTTCGGATGGCCCGAGATTCATCCAAAAACCATGTGTATATTTGGACGATTTACAGATGAAATACATACAATATGGTTACATCGTCCATAACCCGCCCGGATTTGGTCTAAAATTTACAAACGAATGATCCCTCTGGAAAATCCATCCATAAATATGATATTAGTGTATGGAGTGGGATTAGAATGCTAGTGTAGAAGCAAATATCAATTATATGCCAAGTTCATTGTTTTGGACAACTTATAAAAAACACTATAGAGTGCAAGTTAAATTGCAACAATGGGTTTGATGGTGACTACAACAGAGTACCAGAGTCATGTAGTAGACTCAACAAGATAGAGTACCACGGGTTTCGGGAATACCGGGACATGCAATGGATGTTTCTATAGAACATGATATCGGTTTATATCAATCGATGGGAACTAAAATCTAAGTCCACTACCTAGGTAATCAACGACACTCATCTCTCGATGCAACGCGGAACGTCTAGATGCATGAAGAACGAGTGGGGAGTTCTACCTCAACTATCGAAATGACTCTCTCGATGCCTAAATCCTCTACCTAGGGAATCAACGTCACTCATCTCTCGATGTAGCGCGGAATGTCTAGATGCATGAAGTACAATGGGGAACTCTAACCTCTACTATCGATAACAATAGGAACTCGACCACTATTGATGGAAGTGACTCTCTCGATGCCTAAATCCACTATCTAGGATATAAACGTACTCATCTCTCGTTGCAGTAAACCTAAATCCTAAATGCATGATGAAAAATGGGAGTTCTACCGTTCCTAAATAGATTAATCAATCGCTACATTCTCATTAATCTAATTCATTTTCGAAAGCTAATTCCGAGACTGAAGTCTGACTCTCTCGATGCCTAGACGAATCTCTAATTTCATTCAAACGTGTCTAATTTCACCGAATGGATCTAGTCTCATTCAATCATGAAATAAACATGGTAAAAACGCATTACGAAAACTACAAACCTATCGAACCATACAATTGAACAAACCAAAATCAAGCATTAAGTATCAACAATCCATTACAATGGCATCCCTAACCCATGATAAGAGAACTACTCAGAATACATAGAGAAATAAACATAAACAGAGTAAATGTTCATCTTCCCTATCATCCCGAGCTTTGTTTGGAACGAATGATTCCGGTTCCCCGAAATCTCCTCTTCAACCGTGCTATACCCTGTCTCCTATCTTCTCTCTCGTCTGGTCCCTATTCTTTTCTCCTTTCCAGTCTGTTTTTGGATTCTCTCTTCTGGTTCCTTTTAAATCCATGCCCATTCAAATGATGTCCGTGTAATTCGCTTTGGTTGTTGGCATGCAAGCCCGACCGTGCTCCTATGAATGCCCGACTGTGCTATGTCTTCTCTTGAGTGCCCGACCGTGCATGGAGCAAGCCTTGACCGTGCATAAGCTACGGGGTTGATTCTGGATAAAAGCCTCGGTCGTGCTTTGGTGAAAGCCCGGTCGTGCGCCTTGATGTTCTCCTTAGCCCGATCGTGCACAAGATGATGCCTGGCCGTGCGTGTTTAGTTGCTTCATTCTCCACCCGATCGTGCATATGTCTAAGCCCGACCGTGCTTCTTCTTTGTGTCCTCAGCTCGGTCGTGCAGGTGATGGTGCTTGGCCGTGCATGTGTAGCTGCCGATCGTGCTGCTTGTGCTTGCCTCCTGCCCGATCGTGCTTGTGATGTAGCTCGGTCGTGCAGCATGGTTGCCTCTTCAGCTCGGTCGTGCACAAGGTGATGCCCAACCGTTCTGCATGTGTTCCATCTTGATCACTTGGTCATGTTTTCGGGTGGATTCGCCGTAATCACTCGTGTTTGCTTAGCATGTCTTCGTTTCTTGCAAAAGGCACGAAGTGATAGAAGAAGTACTTAAATATACTCCTTAAGTCGAAAGTCCAAGAATCGGAATAAAAACTAAACCCTATGAATCATGAAAATACTGCGCCGGATTAGGTGTTATCAACTCCCCCACTTGCCCTCTGCTCGTCCTCGAGCAAACCTAGATTCGAGTACAAGAAGAGTTAGACAACCATGGATACTAGCAAAAATAATTCAAAGGATTAGCCATCATGTAAAACAACGCGTCACATGAAAATAAGCCTAAGCGTATCTAGTTCAAATCAACCGAAAGTCACGAGCCATGCAATCCTACCAATAACCTAAGTCTATTTCATACCCCTAGACAACGTCCAAGCAATCTCCATACCAATTCTCCTAAGCTTACGAGATATCATTAGACTCGTATTCTCGTTCTTATTCTCTTTTTTTCTTTCGGTTTCCACATTTTTATTCTTTGAAGATGTGCGCTTGGTTTCTAGGATGTCGAAGTTGAAGAGGGATGACTTTCTACTTAGAACCAGGCTACCTATGGTATATTAATAAGATCTTGTAACCATAGCGGAGTGAAGAGGTGCATCATTGAAGAGCTTTTTTTTACCAAAGATTACGCATCAACTCTAATCCTTAGGACACATAATAGCGTCTCAACCCACCACATAGACCCGAACCATCGATCTCGATGTACTCATGTCAATGTAAATCTAAAAATGTTAGAAACTTATCCATATCGACAGCGGAGTATAAGTGCATGGAATCTAATAATCTATAGAGAACGAACGGTAAAATATATCTAACAAAGTAAGGAATGAACGATATACACGGAGATATGTATACTTGGTACTGAAACCTAGGAGGTGAAATGCAACTATAGATCATGGTTTCATGCACAACTACTAGACTAATCGATATACAAAAGACTTCTTAAAAAATCTAGACTATTGTTCATGATTCGACAAAGTCATACAATAATGACTAAAGCTCAAAAATTCGTACTAGGTATCCATCCGTTTATTCCTAAAAAACAAAAATCAACATCTAATCCTAATCATCTAATCCTAATCACATGTATGTTACTCGCCGAGTACTCCCCCAGACTTGAATGAAACACCGTCTCGGTGTTCAAGACCTAAGAGAAAATCTCACACACCAAAACACGTGAAAAGAAGGATAGAACGTGTACACCTTGTGTCCTTGCTGTGTCGAGTTGGTGATGTGGCTGGACGTTGTACGCATGTCCTCCATAATGGATGATATCGAAGTCAGAAAACCTGTGAAAAAGCGTCACACAATCCAAAGGATAAAACACAACGTGATACCTGATCGAGTACATGAATGTGAAAAGAATAAGAATAAATTCTGAAAATGAAATGAAATAAAAAGAAAATGCAAAAGTCGGGTTGCCTCCCAAAAAGCGCTTGTTTAACGTCCCGAGCTTGATTGGATCTCGACTCAATAAAATCCTAATTCTAATACCGTAACTAGTTCCCGGCCACGGCTCCAAAAACTTGATGTGCAGAAATCAGGTTTCAAATTTTCTAGACCACTCTACCACAAGTATACGTCTCGTGTAGTACCAAGGTCGAACTCTGGGAACTGAGTGCACGTTAGAATCAAGAAATCACGAGAAGAAGATCGATCAATAGGTGGATATTAAACTGGAAAATAAATGATAAATCAATGAAGGGACTAGACTCAAGAGTACCACGGGTTTCGGGAATACCAGGATATGCAATGGATGTTTCTATAGAACATGATATCGGTTTATTTCAATCGATGGGGAACTAAATCTAAGTCTACTACCTAGGTAATTAACGAAACTCATCTCTCGATGCAGCACAGAACGTCTAGATGCATGAAGAATGAATGATGAGTTCTACCTCAACTATCGGAAATGACTCTCTCGATGCCTAAATCCTCTACCTAGGGAATCAACGTCACTCATCTCTCGATTTAGTGCGGAACGTCTAGATGCATGAAGTACAATGGGGAACTCTAACCTCTACTATCGGAAACAATGAGAACTCGACCTCTATTGACGGAAGTGACTCTCTCGATGCCTAAATCCTCTATCTAGAATATAAACGTACTCATCTCTCGATGCAGTAAACCTAAATCCTAAACGCATGACCAACAATGGAAGTTCTACCGTTCCTAAATAGATTAACCGATCACTAGATTCTCATTAATCTAATTCATTCGAAAGCTAATTCCGAGACTGAAGTCTGACTCTCTCGATGCCTAGCGAATCTCTAATTTCATTCAAACGTGTCTAATTTCACCAGATGGATCTAGTCTCATTCAATCATGAAATAAACATGGTAAGAACGCATTACACACACTACAAACCTATCGAACCATACGATTGAACAAACCAAAATCAAGCATTAAGAATCAACAATCCATTACAATGGCATCCCTAACCCATAATAAGAGAACTACTCAGAATACATAAAGAAATGAACATAAACAAAGTAAATATTCATCTTCCCTATCATCCCGAGCTTGACTTCGGACGAATAATTCTGGTTCCCCGAAATCTCCTCTTCAACCGTGTTATACCTTGTCTCCTCATTTCTCTCTCGCCTGGTCCCTGTTTTGTTCTCCTTTCCAGTCTGTTTTTGGCTGGTTCCTTTTAAATCCACGCCCGTTCAAATGATGTCCGTGTGGTTCGCTTTGGTTGTTGGCATGCAAGTCCGACCGTGCTCCTATGAATGTCCGACCGTGCTATGTCTTCTCTTGAGTGCCCAATCGTGCATGGAGCAAGCCCTTGCCGTGCATAAGCTACGGGGTGGATTCTGTATAAAAGGCCCGATCGTGCTTTGGTTGAAGCCCGGTCGTGCGCCTTGATGTTCTCCTTAGCCCGATCGTGCACAAGATGATGCCCAGCCGTGCGTGTTTAGTTGCTTCATTCTCCATCCAACCGTGCATATGTCTAAGCCCGACCGTGCTTCTTCTTTGTGTCCTCAGCTCGATCGTACAGGTGATGGTGCTCGGCCGTGCATGTGTAGGAGAGCTCCAACCCGATCGTGCATGTATAGCTGCCCGATTGTGCGGCTTGTGCTTTCCTCCTGCCCGGTCGTGCTTATGATGTAGCTCGGCCGTGCAGCATGGTTGCCTCTTCAGCTCGGTCGTGCACAAGGTGATGCCCTGCCGTGTTGCATGTTTTCATCACATCTTGATCACTTGGTCATGTTTTCGGGTGGATTCGCCGTAATCACTCGTGTTTGCTTAACATGTCTTCGTTTCCTGCAAAACACATGAAGTGATAGAAGTACTTAAATATACTCAATAAGTCGGCAAAGTCCAAGAATCGGAATACAAACTAAACCCTATAAATCATGAAAATACTACGACGGATTAGGTGTTATCACCTTTACAACGAAAACACCAAGAATGTCATCGATGGTCCCTCCGATAATGAAAAGGAGGGATCAGTTCCATATCAAACGATTCTAGAGAACTATGAAAAAACCAAGGTGATACATGAAAGAGTTGTTCATGGTGGAGGCCGAAGAATCAACCACTGTGATACTATTTGTAATGCCATCAGCAATCCAATAACATATGTAATGTTTTTAAAATAACTTAGTGTTAAAGAAACTTAGAACAAAAATATGTATTATAAATTAACGCAATGTTGCTTACGTAGTATTTCTTTTCTTATATTTTCCAAGACATATAATTATTATGATGAGCGTATTCTAAATTCCTTTTTTGGAATCTTATAGATTCCATTATTAATCTTTTCAACCATTATATTTTGCACAAAATAGATAAGGAGATTATTGTTGGTTAATTTGTATGGCATAATATGTTCGTATTGTTTTTTATTGTTTCGAATTTTTATCAATGACCAATTTTTTTCCTTGTATGCTTATTAGAAAATAGTTAAATACAATATCTCGGTACCATGGAATTTTTATTAAAACTACAAACATGTAGAATATAAACTAAAATTCTACCAAGTATGTTTTCTTGAATCTATTTATTGTTGTTCCGAAGAGTCATTCTATCTAGAAGTTGAAGTAAGGGTTATAACAATTTTTTTCTTTCGCAGTTTTCCTTCCTTCCGAGACTTGACCTTTTTTAGTTCCCTTATTTTATTTATCTGTTTATATTTGATTTTCAAGAATATAGACTTTTTGGCATTTTCCATCTCTTTTTTTTTTTGCTTTCTGGGTATGAGATGTCATGGTGATATGAAAAGACAAAAAGACAGATAACTAGTTATGGCATTCACCAGTGATGAAAACCATCACATCTGGATGAGATACATAGCTCTTGTTCAAGTGAAATGAATAGATATGTAAGAACGGTAAACTCAAACAAGATGAGAAAGGGTATGATACTCCAATGAATGGGAATCATAAACGTCTATTCTTGGAGACTAGGAGTCTAGGACAATCCTAAGATGACTAAGTGTTAGTCTTCTCTATGGAACAATAAAATCAATTCTAACTCGAACCCTCCAAGTCAGCTAAGTTTGACAATACGTTCGATAAATTTAGTTAATACTAAGTTCAGTGTATATAGTTGTTAGGCGAAGCTAAATTTCTCTATTTTCCTAACATCATCATGGATCGATTTTCTTGTGGCTAAGTGTATACGTAATCGTGCCTATCGCATTCTCAAAAAATTTAACGAAAACTAAATAATGCACCTATATGATCCTATATACATACTAAATGATCTTGAGTAGTAGTTATGATGTCCATCCCGACTCCCCCAGACTTAGTTATTACACCCTTCTTGGTGCTAAACTAGTCTGAGATCAATGACCTTGCAAGATATAGAGAAATGTGATAGAATATATAACCTTGACATCACTAGAAATAGTGAATTGTTTATGCATGTGTTCGGGCTGTGAACAATCTTCAAAGAATTGCAGAAAATAAGAAAGAAAAACATGAGAGAATTCTGTAAAAATATTTGATTAACATTGCTCAATCTGAATTCATGATCATCCACCCTTATTTATACAAACGTTGCTACCCAATATATGAGCTAATTAACTAACTCTTCAGCTAAGCAACTGACTCTCCAAGCACAGAGAATCTGTTGCTGAACAAACACAAAATAGAATTCCCCTTCTCCTTCTTCAGGTTTTACACGCGCCAAAGGGTGAAGATGATGAGCGTGTGTGCTTGACTTGAGTAAAACCTTCTGAGTCAATGAGAGACTCATTTTTTATTAAATTCTTGGACTCAATAGAAGGTTTGTCCTTCTCATTCTTGCCTGAATGTTCAATACTCTCCCGCAAACTTATGTTGGGTGGCAAACCAACATAAAGTTTGGATCGAAGCTCTTTGAACTGATGTTTGGGCAGTGACTTTGTTAGAATGTCAGCAACCTGCAAATAAGCTGGAACATGTTTGATTATAATAGATCCCAAAAGCCACCTTCTCCCTAATATAATGGTAGTCTAACTCAATGTGTTTAGACTTGCTGTGAAAAACTGGATTGGCAGCAAGATGAACTGCAGACAAATTATCACAATGTATTACAGCAGGATTTGATTGAATTATTCCCAAGTCTCTGAGCAAGAATGATAACCAAGTAAGTTCAGCAGCAGTGGTGGCTAGTACCCTATACTCAGCTTCAGTGGATGATCGTGATATAGTCGCTTGTCGTTTTGCAGACCAAGAAATGATATTTGATCCCAAGAATGTACTGAAACCTGTTGTTGATCTCCTTGTCTCCTTGCAACCAGCCCAATCACTGTCACAAAAAGCATGAAGTTGCAGATTGCTGTGAGCATGAATCTGCAAACCCAATGTATATGTTCCTTTGATGTATCTGAGAACCCTTTTCAGCAATTTAAAATCATCAACCGTAGGATCATGCATCCTTTGAAAAAGAACATTGACAGCAAAATTTATGTGTGGTCGAGTTATGGTGAGGTATTGTAATGCTCCTGCAAGGCTTCTAAAGTATGTAGGATCCTCAAACTTTTCCGAAATTTCTGTTTTCTTTGGTGATTTCAAAGGTAAAGGTGTTGAGATTGGACTGCAATCTAACATTCCTGCCTTTAGCAATAGATCTCTTTATCAATAGATCTTGAGCATATTTTGACTGATGAATGAACAACCCTGCTTCATGAAACTGTGCTTGTATACAGAGGAAATAGTGAAGTAGACCCATATCCTTCATAGAAAATTTGGTTCCAAGAATAGAAATAAGCTGAGTTATTAGTGTTGTTGAACTGCCTGTCAAAATCATATCATCAACATAGAGCAATAGGATGAGTATGTCTGTTCCATCTCTGTAAATAAACAATGATGGATCTGCTGAACTGCATGTGAAACCAAAGTCCAAAAGGAAAGAGCTGAACTTATCAAACCAACTTCCAAAAACTCTCAGTGAAGTATACTCAGGCTCTTTTCCAAACAATTTTGCATAAGGACTTTGATGATCTAAAACAGCTGTTGGTAAAAGATTACTCAAAAAATTTGCAGAGAAAGCTTCTAACCAATACTTGAATGGTACCTTAGAGTGAAATAGCATTGAGAGACCAAGCTCTATAATTGTCATGTGTCGTCTCTTAGCCAATCCATTTTGTTGAGGGGTTGCTGGACAAGACATTTGATGGTGGGTTCCTGAGTCACTTAGATGTTGCTGAAATAATCTGCTAGTGAATTCTCCACCTCCATCACTTTGAAAGATTTTTATCTTAGCTGAGAGTTGATTTTCAACTAGTTTCTGAAAGGCAATAAACACAGATTGAAATTCTGATTTTCTTCTCAAAGGATAGAACCAACAGAACCTTGAATAATGATCAACAAAGATTGCATAATAGCGAAACCCTTGAACTGATAAAATGGGTGCTGGTCCCCATAGATCACAATGCATCTTTTCCAATGGTGAATAAGCTAAATATTCAGAGTCAACAAAAGGCAGTGTGGTAGATTTGCTCATTTGACAATATTCACATATCAAAGAAGAGACATGTTTAGTAATAGCTATTGACTTATTATTCTTCAACTGTTGTAGAATCTAATTGTTGGGATGACCAAGTCTCTTGTGTCAAATTTCATCTGTTGTTGCTTGTTGTCTGGTAGAAAATAGAGCCTGAGTACCAACATTTTGCAAGAGATATATTCCATCACGCTTGCTTCTCTTTGCTAGAACCATCTGAGTTTGCTGATCCTTAATTGTGACACCATCATTGTCAAATACAAAGTAACAAGGATTATCTGATGTAAACTTTGAAACAGATAATAAGGACTTCTTTATTGAAGGAACAACCAAGACATCCTTAAGTGGAATCATACCTGCAGATGTTGAAACTGAGCTTGATCCAATGTGAGAAATATGTAAGAAAGTACCATCACCAATCATAATTCCATCTGATCCAGTGTAAGGAGTTGCAGATTGTAATTGATGTGTTGAAGCAGTGATGTGTGCAGAAGCTCCTGAGTCAGGGAACCACTCATCACCAGATTGATTTGAAATTTGAAGAGCTGCAAGTGCCTGTGGAATATCACCACTTTGAAAAGAATTATCAAATCTATGCCAGCAACGAAGAGCATCATGACCAACTTTTCCACAAATCTGACAAGTTGGCCTATTAGAGTTGTTTTGTTGCTGCATATTTTGATTCTTTGACAGATTTTGAGAGAAAACCTGCTGATTAAAGCCTTTACTCGAGTTGAATAAGAACCATTTTCTCTACCTCTATTATAACCTGATCTGCCTCCTCTTCCATAATATCCATTTCCTCTACCATAATTGCCATTTTGTTCATTATATCCATAGCTAGATTTCTAAGCAGAGTATGCTAAATGTGGTGAAACTTCTGGGATGTATGATGATGGAGTATTCACAATTAAACTGGTTAATTGAGAAACAACATCATCATAGGTAGGAAATGGTGGTTTGTGCATGGATGTTTGTATACAGGTAGAGAATGCTTCATATTCTTTTCCAAGACCATGTAATAGACGAAATATTTTCAGTGGTTCTGCAACTGGTTTTCCAATGGAATTCAGTTTGTCACAGATACTCTTAAATTCCCTTAAATATTCTGACATAGTTTTTCCATCTTTAGTCAGCAATTGAAGTGATGCTAGAAGATCAAATTCTCTTGCAATAGATCTCTTGTTAAAATGTGAAATGAGAGAATTCCATACCTCAAGAGTGGAGTCTAAACCTATCACATAGCTGAATACCTGTTCTGACAGTGTGCCAATGATCCAGGACTTTATTAACTAATCAGTTTGTAACCATGCTTCATAACTTGTATTTGACACAAAAACGTTTGTATCATCTTGTTGAACTCTGATTGTTTCAGGTGGACGAGCCGTTGTTCCATCAACAAACCCTAGCAATTTTTGACTGCAAAGGAGTGACTCAACTTGTGTTTTCCAGAATAGAAAATTTGAATTGGTGAGTTTGAGTGTAACAAAATTTGATATGTTTATATGAATTGGAAATGGGAAACTGGATTCTGCAATTGCCATGATCATAGGTATGTGTTACCTAGATCTAAACTCTGATACCATGTGAACAATCTTCAAAGAATTGCAGAAAATAAGAAAGAAAAACATGAGAGAATTCTGTAAAAATATTTGATTAACATTGCTCAATCTGAATTCATAATCATCCACCCTTATTTATACAAACGTTGCTACCCAATATATGAGCTAATTAACTAACTCTTCAGCTAAGCAACTGACTCTCTAAGCACAGAGAATCTGTTGCTGAACAAACACAAAACATAATTCCCCTTCTCCTTCTTCAGGTTGTTACACGTGCCAAAGGGTGAAGATGATGAGCGTGTGTGTGCTTGACTTGAGTAAAACCTTCTGAGTCAATGAGAGACTCATTTTTGATTAAATTCTTGGACTCAATAGAAGGTTTGTCCTTCTCATTCTTGCCTGAATGTTCAATACGGGCTACACGTTGATTCGCTTTAATCCATTTCAATTTCATCTAGTTTAGGTCATGGGCATCTGTTGTTGCATTTACTCAAGTCGGTGAATCTTGAAAACATAATAATCATGAAAGATAATGAGTCCTCATTACAAAACAAGAAATGAATGAAAAAACACATATCATGGAACCTAATACAGTTTTTGAAAAACTAAAAACTAACAAGAAAGCATAAATAAAAAGAAAAGAAAAAGGAATGAAGATTTTTCACTGTCTAAACCACCATTGTTCCATCGCACAGAGCATCACAGTGTGCCGGCGTAATGTCTCCATGATCTACTATTGAGTCTGAATGATCCAATTCTGAGTGTCTCGCATTTGCTCCTGATTGATTCACATTTAATGCATATCTGAACATAGCTCTGTCTACATATCGCGTCCCTGCTCTTGATATTGAGTGTAGTTGAGAGGAGGTTCATACAATGATCTCGATTCATGGAAAAAGGATGGTGGTGATGACGGTGTGTGATAAAGCACGATTTCTCTTGACTGCACTTCTTATGGGTTAGCAATTTGGTTTCTCTAGCTTTGCTAGCTCGTCTCTCCTATGAGATTCTGTTTGTCCAAGTTGCATACCCTCTTAAGTGAGGGGAAGAAGATATCGGTCACGATCTCTTTTCTCGAAATAGATCTAGTACGTGAGTATTCCTTCAATTTTTATATGCATCTTTTGATTGAGAGAAGAATAGTCTAGCTTGTATGATCCCTCCACAACTTCGTCACTTAGTGCTGGATGCTTGATCCAAGTAGCTTTGGTTCGGTTACTCGCATAGTCATGTACCCTTATCATGTGCCAGAAGTTTTTCACTTGGTTCATTCGCATATGCGAAAATTTTTTCGAGCTAACATTTTCCATTCCAAAAATTTGCCCGAAGTCTTCCATGTTGATGTTGTATTCTTGGTTCTGATGAAAAAGTCCATGAAGACTCTGTCTATGTTCCCGTCCTCTAGAAAGTGACTTTGGAACAAGGAGAGGAACTCCAATGTAAGACGTCGATATGTCTTTATCCCGATGTTCATTAGATGCCTCCATCCAAGTTGTTCAATTAAGTGCCCTACATGGCCTTGAATTCCAAAACTCCTTATGGTGAAGTCATGTGGGAACTTGGATGGCTGAAGTCCTTGTTGTTGAAACCTTCAGTATCTTTGTTTATGTTCTTCATCTCTAAATATCAAAGATCCAGGTTTCTAATGCGATTCTATTATTCTCTACGGAGTTGTGATTGTCTGTACTACATCAAACTTTAAAGGCGGAGGAAGATGTATGTGTGGTGTGCTAGATGAAGACGCTTCCAATCTTGATTGTTTCGACATTTATTGCAAAATTTCATCAAAGAATACGTCTTAGAACTCAAGAATGTCGAAAAAACAGGTCGAGTGAATTGGCGAACCCTAACAGCCCAAGCATTTTTTTTCGAACTTGTCATCTTCTTCCTTATAGAGTTGGCTCGGATCACTGCACGACAAGCCCAAAAAATCGAGTTGATTTTGATCTAAATCGAACAGTTTTTTCTAGATCTAACACCCCAATCACTAAAACTCTCTTCCTATGAATCAAATGCTTAAAAAAAGAAGGATTAGACTTATCTCAACTAATTTAAGATTTTTGAACGTGAGAAAGTTTCTAGAGAGAGAAGAAGTTATCTGGTGAATCTCTTGGTTATCGTCATTCGTTTCCTTATCGTTAGTTATGTAGTATCTATAGGTTGGATTTTTTGGTGGTGAAGTTGGTTTTGGCTCGCCGATGATTTTGCTCGGGTTTTAGGGTTTATTAGCCCAGGTAGAAACGTGTGGTTGAGATAATTCGACAGACCTTACCTTATATACTCCTTTTCAAAGTACAACACTCACTCGAGCGTTATAAAAAAGGAATTTTAAAAATACCCTAAAGTGCTTCAAAAATATTATTCCTTAAAAAAAATTTCAATTTCAAATCTACTCTTAAAATATTGATATTTCCATGTTACCCTTGTCGACAATATTTCTCTCTCATCCATTGTACCTCTATTTCTCTCTCCTGTGGTGCGAAAATTATTGTTCTCCCACACCACAATAGATTCGGCGAGAGTAGCTTGAATCGGCATCAGATTCGCTGCCAATAGATTGAAATAGTTTGTTGTCAACAAAGAAGCTTGAAATTAAGCACGTACCGCAGAAAAACCAGGTATGTATAGTGAGTTTTTCGTGTTTCTCTTGTGTTTTTCTTGTTTCTTTTGTGAGTTATGAAGCACTGGGTCAATATAAGACTCGTTTATTGAAACGAGTCTTAACGAGTCATATTTATTGAAATATCAAATAATCGCAATTAGTGACTGGGTCACAGAGTCGTACTGTCGCACTGGATCACAGAGTCTCATTGAGGGGTCAAAGGGATCAATGATCGTTGCAGGGGTCCAAGGGTCGCAGAGGTAAAGGGATCACAAAGGGGTCAAAGGGTCGTAGGGGTCCAAGGGTCGCATGGAAAAGGGTCGCAAAGGGTTCAAAGGGTTGTAGGGATCCAAGGGTCGCATGGGTACAAGGGTCGCAGAGGTACAAGGGTCGGAAAGGGGTGCAAGGGTTGCAGAGGTACAAGGGTGACATAGGGGTACAATGGGTCGCGGAGGGGTCAAAGGGTCGCAGGGGTACAAGGGTCACAGAGGTACAAGGGTCGTAGAGGGTTCAAAGGGTCGCAGAGGTACAAGGGTTGAAGAGATACAAGGGTCGCAGAGGTACAAGGGTCGCACGGTAGCACTGGGTCACAGAGTCTCATCGAGTCGCACGGTCGCAGTGGATCACAGAATTTACCCCTCTTTTTATGTTTTGTTAGAGGTGTAATGGACACAGTGGATGAGAAAACCACACTGATTTATTTTTTGTATGATGGTAAACGGGAAAAAAACCCAAATGGAGAATCTGAATGGGTTGATAGAGTTCAGGAAAACTAGAGAGTATTTTTCTTATGTCCTACGGTTAGTCTGACATACCAGCAACTGATTGATGAGTTATACGCAGAGATGATGGTGGGAAATAATACAACGAAGTTGAAGTTAAGCTATTTGTCCAATATTTGTGAAAATAGGAAGCCGACATATATAATGAATGACGTGCATCTTATTTGTTATTTGTTCGATCGCATAAGAGGAATTTGACCACTACTGTATGTGGAGATAGAATCGGAAAGTGTGAGGTGTGAATCGAAATTGAGAGGCAAATTGAGCCTCTAATTCCTGCTTTTGGAAGCATTACTAAAGAAGGTGAGGATCGAGGTGTTGTAGATTATGATGACTGTGTTATTGTAGGTCCAGATAACAAAAGTAGAGTTGAGAGTAATCCGGAGCCAATAGATATTTTGGATTCGAATGATTCTGATAGTGAACATACAAGCGGGTTAAGAGAAGATGGTGGGTGTGCCATGAATGTGGTAGTTGATGGAGTTGTTTGTGGCAGTAATAAAGTTTACCGATTTATTGAGGTTATTCGAGGATTTCATCTACCATTTCTTGTTTCGTATAGGAAACGAAGACATGAAGGAAAACACGAGTGATTACGGCAATTCCATCCCGAAAACGTGATTGAATGACAAGATACAACATGTGCACGGTCACGGATCCAAATGGAACACTCAAGCATCGAGCGAAAGGAGCGGAAACAGCAAAATAGAGACTACATGCTCGGGCATGGAGAGGACCCGCTCATTCTACACTTCTGCAATTATGATTGAAAATCCCCGAAACCATGCCCGACTCGAGCTGGTAGACCACATGATCGGGTAAGCAAGCCCGATCGGGCTGAGTATTGTGCACGCTCGGGCTGCCTTCTGCACGACCGGGTGCATGTTGTGCCCGCGCGGGCCGCCTAATCCGCAACAACCTAGTTTGAATTTTTGAACGAGCAATTAAAGAGGAAATAAGCCATCTAGGGCTAAGGGACGAACCAGAGACTAGAGAGGACACTCAGAGACACACAGAGAGAGAGAAGGACAGAGCGAGGAAGCCGGAGCATGGAGGAGCTATTGAAGACGTCGATAATAGAATAGGGAGGGATCTCATTCTTTATCCATGTTGAATATAGTTATCTTTTGTATTTCGTTTTCTGAGTTCATGTCTATGTAAGTCCACAGCCATGGGTTAGAGAGCTTTGCCGATGTGTAATGAAGTTTTGTTCTTAATGCTTGGTTATAATATTTATTCGTTTCGGATTTATTGGTTGTTCGTAATGCTTTTGTTCTTGTTGGCCACTTGAATGAATGTCTATAAAAATCTAATTGCATTGGGAGATGAATTGGATTTTGGATCACAGCCATGATATGAAGTCTCAATTGATTTAGAACCTTGACCGGTCAATTGATTGAACTTAGGAATTAGGATAGCGATCTTAATGTATCTAGTAGGTGAGATTACACAATTGGGAGATTTATAGTACGTATGCTAGATAGTGGGTTTAGGCATCGGGAGAGTCATTCCCTATGAAAGAGCTTGAATTCCCCGAAAATACGTAATGATATCTATAACCATGACCTTGTTAGAACTTCGTTGTATCATCGTGCATCTCTCGAAACCTGTGGTGTTTAGTCATTGAGTTTATCCCGTTAATCAGTTTAGTTTAGTTGCATTCGCATTCCCATCACTTATCGAATTCACACGTCTTATTCATTAGTTTACTAGCTTTAGAGTTGCATCCATTCCTCGTGTTCGACCCTGGTATTATACGATCCGTATTCTTGCGGAAGCGTTAGTCTAGGTAAATTATTACTTGAGATTAACCACATCAATTGTGTTATTGTAGATCCAAATAACAAAAGTAGAGTTGAGAGTAATCCGGACCCTTGTACCCTTGTACCCTTTGCGACCCTTGCACCTCTGCCACCCTTGTACCCTTTCCGACCCTTTGACCCCTGCGACCCTTGTACCCCTGCGACCCTCGTACCCATGTGATCCTCGTACCCCTGTGACCCTTGTAACCCTGCGACCATTGTACCCCTGCGACCCTTGTACCCCTGCAACCCTTTCACCCCCTACGACCCTTTTATCTCTGTGACCCTTGTATCTCTGCGACCCTTGTTCTTCTGCCACCCTTGTAACTGTTGTGACCTTTGTGGTCATTTTTTACCTTTGTGACCTTTGTGCAGGTATCCTAATGTTGCAAAGTATTTGGAGAAAGAGGAACTTGATCTCGTTAAGTGGGCAAGATGCAAATTTAAGGGGGAAAGGTACAACTTTTATTAACCACTAATGGCGCCGAGTCAATAAATTCAACATTGAAGAAGTCAAAAAAATTTACGATCCTAGGGCTATTAGATATTTGTTTGGGAAAGACAGTGGAATGGTTCAATAGGTATAGATTGGAAGCAGCTACCGATGATGATTCTCAAAAGTTAACACCATACATTGAGAAAATGTTACATGAACGGTTTGGACAGGCATCCAAGTCTGATGTTATTGAATTGAACAGTCTGAATGATGAGTATGAGGTGAGAAATGAGATGGATAGAAGATTTGTAGTGAGTCTTCAAAAAATAACGTGCGAATGCAAAATGTTTAATGTGGATAAGTATCCATGCAGTCACGCAATTGCGGCAGCACATAAGGTTGGTAAAGGTCACAAGCTACCATATCTATGTTCAAACTACTACCTTCGGGAGACATGCCATTCGGCTTACCAAGAAACCATGTATCCGGTTCTTGATTGCAGTGATTGGGACATTCCTCCTCAATTTACTGAAGTTACGGTTCTACTTCCTATGTTTTCTAAGAAAAGACAAAGCGGGAGGCCTAAAGAAAATTGTTATCCTGGACCCGGTGAGGCTCGAAGAAGTTTGTCGAGACAAACCCTGTCTGCTTCATCGAGACAAACCCATCTTTGTCGAGACAAACCCCATCTTCTTTGTTGATACAAACCCCATTTTTTTCGAGACAAACCCCGTCTTCTTCGACGATACAAACCCCATTTTTGTTGAGATAAACCCCGTCTTCTTCGTCGAGACAAACCTTATCTTCAAAAGCCAGCATCACTGACAGTGTTTGGAACGTGACAACCGAGACAACGCCACTTCAAAAAAAAGAAAGGTTTGTTAGTTAGTGATTGTGTAATACTATATTATTTGTACTATTTTGATTAAACCTTTTATGACTTTCATCATTATAATTCCATAAATTATTCTTATAATTCGACCCATACGACCTTTAATTGGATTAAATTAGAACCCATCCGACTCATTCGACCTCATGCGAACAAATATGACTCATGCGACCAATGCGACCCTTCTAACCCATGTGACCCTTCCGACCCGTGTCTAATTGAGAATCATTGTAATTCGATAAATTCTTCATTATAATTCGACCCATGCGACCCTCAATTGGATTAAATTAGAACCCATCCGACTCATGCGACCAATGCGACCCATGCAACCCTCAATTGGCATTAATTAGTTAGACGTTGTACATTTATTGTTTTGATTGGTTTTTGACATTTTATCATTGTTAACCCGTAAATTCATCGATTTTGTATGTATTGATCCTTATATGCGACCATGCGACCCATGCCATTATCAGTATGCCATTATCAATATATTTGAGTTGTATACGTATAATTTAGAATCAATATAGACAATAATATAAATAATATCGACTTTTGAAAAAAACTGTAGAATGTATTTTTTGAAAATTTGTCAAACTCATCCCACGAGTTCTTAAAACACTACTATCGCTTTTGAAGTATAGGCATTGGTTATCCGTTTCGTCGTCGCCTGAGACTACGCCAGCGACTTCTCTTCTATCCCAATCTCTCGCCCCTCCTCCCGTCTCGTCGTCGCCCCTGCTCCCGTCTCGTCGTCGCCCCTTCATCGGCGCACAATCAGAACGGAGGTAATCTATGTTCTGTAAATTGTTCTGTAAATTAGGGTTTCGAATTCAATCGATTGGGGTTTCTGTAAATCTGTTTTGATTGGGGTTGGGTAACTTGTTCTGTAAATTAGGGTTTCGAATTCGATCGATTGGGGTTTCTGTAAATTGTAAATTATGTTTTCGAATTTGATCGAACGAACCCGAACGAATCCAAAGAACCCGAGGAACCCGAAGAACCCGAACGAACCCGAATACAATTCGAGTTTTTATGGGTTCAATATTTCAGAACCCGAACAACCCGAACCCAACCCAAAACCCGAGGAACCCGTCCCGAAAACCAAATGGGTTTTTATGGGTTCAATTTTTTAGAACCCGAGGAACCCGAACCCGACCCGAACCCGAGGAACCCGTCCCGAAACCCGAAACGCCCACCCCTAAATATAAATAATATTGACATTTGAAAAAAATGTTGGATGTATTTTTTGAAATTTTGTCAAACTCATCCGACGAGTTCTTAAAACACTACTATCACTTTTGAAGAACATACATTGGTTATACACAACTCAACTAGGGACACATGGGTCATAATGTGTTTTAACCATTGATTGACGTTGAAAATGTATAGTTTTGATTGGTTTTTTACATTTTATCATTATAAACCCGTAAATTCGTCGATTTCGTATTTATTGATCCTTATATGTGACGGTGCGACCCATGCGACCCTCAATTGGCATTAATTAGTTTGACGTTTTAAATGTATTATTTTTATTGGTTTTTGACATTTTATCATTATAAACCCGTAAATTCGTCGATTTCGCATTTATTAATCTTTTATATGACCGTGCAACCTATGCGACCCATGCGACCCATGCGATCCTAATTGGCATTAATTAGTTTGACGTTGTAAATGTATTGTTTTGATTAGTTTTTGACATTTTATTATTATAAACCCATAAATTTGTCGATTTCGCATTTATTTATCCTTATATGTGACTGTGCGACCATGCGACCCTTAGTTGGCATTAATTAGTTTGACGTTGTAAATGTCTTGTTTTGATTGGTTTTTGACATTTTATCATTCTTAACCCGTAAATCCGTCAAGTTCACATATATGCGACCCATGCGACCCGCCGAAAATTCCGTCACCAAAATTCCCGCCGAACTTTTCATCAAATTTGAAAAATTTTGAAAAAACGTAATGTCTGCGACCCTTGTACTTTTCGAATTCCATTTGACAACTATTCGATATCAGGGTCACCATCTCTTTCTTCATCAGCTTCAGTAACACCTACCCTTCCTTCATCTTCTGAGTCTTCAATCTCTATCATTTTTTTGCCCACGCTCTTTTTCCTCTTAGTCCCGTTCCCTTACGCGGATGTCCTCCCGACAAATACCCTTCGGATTTCTACGAATATGTTCCATCCATATCTGAACATCGGGATCGTGGCATCCCTCATAATCGTCTTGATCAAATAGTAAACCTTCCTCTTCGTGTTCAGCACGAAGAATACTTCGAATATCCTGAAAAACAAAAAATAACCATTATTACCCTCTGTGACCCTTGTTTTCCTTGTGACCCTTGTGTAATTGTTACCTTAGAATCTCCAATCAGCCTTATCACATCTACATACTTCATGTTAATATTAAATTTAATCATCTTCTTGCACATTCTTGGGCATGATGGATCCACATTCATAACATCAACATACCATCCCTTTTTGCCCAAACTAATGATGGTTTCAAATGGAAGTAACTAAAACATTAAAACAAAATGATAAGAATACAAAAAGTACGAAAATATTCAAGTTATTCGAATAATATATACAACTTACCATTAGTGGGATCATGAAACCGCCACAATACCATTTTGGTTTCGGTGGTTCCCCGCTAACGTGCTTACGGCAAGTATCCACAATCTTCTCGAATGTAACGCCCCCATGGAAAGCCTTCAGAAAATTTCAAGTCATCAACCATGTCAATGAGATCATGGCTGGTAGAGTTGTCTGATGAAGGCTTCTGAGCCATAACTTACGCAAAAAACATCAAAGTTGCCAACCTT
>CM071874.1:16617731-16635885 GCA_036759665.1 Gynandropsis gynandra
CAACGGGCATCCGTTAGTATTTGTAACGGATGCCCGTTGGGAATCTGAAAAACGGTTAAGAAAAGCTGCAAATTCGGCAGTAATGATTACTTTTTCCAACGGGCATCCGTTACAAGCATTAACGGACGTCCGTTGGAAAGTAACACGTGGCTTCAATGTGGCGGAAATTTACCATTACAACTTTCCAACGGATATCCGTTACACATTCTAACGGATATCCGTTGGGAACTGTGAAAATCGAGAAATTTTTCTAAGTGTCGGGTGCGAATTTACCCTTGCAACGGGCCAACGGTTATCTGTTACCATTTGCAACGGATATCCGTTGGGACTGTTGGGAATCCTTAAATTTTTTCTAAGTGTCGGGTGCGAATTCAACAACCGTTAATAGTTTCAACGGGCGAACGTCAACATTGTTTATATAACATCGTTCATTGACATTTTACGTCATTTACATTAATTACAAATCATATACATGTATTGCACATAAACATAATAAACATTATTGTATTTACATTTCTTCTTCAGTAGATTCTTCGATGGGCGAGTCGTCTTTCGCTTGTTCATTGAATTCATCGCCGTTTTCATCTTCAGCATCTTCCGGTTCAACGTCTTCATAATCGCGTATGAGTTCTCCGTCTATGTCATTCCTCGCAAGAATCTCCTCGCGATTTGTATCAATTAAACGAATCGGCTGCGGATGATCGGGTTGCAACGGATCTTCTTTGTCATCAGAGCTTATGATCCCTCGTGGCTTGATCTTTACTACGGACCACCACTCCTCTCTTCGACGTTTCAATGTTGTTGGATATTGCACGTAACATACTTGATCTGCTTGATCTATTGTGATGAAGGGATCATACTTACCATATTGTCGTGCCGGGTTGACGTCAATTCCTCCCCAACGGTTTTTTCGTATTCCGCGTCCTACGGTTGGGTCAAACCACTGACATTTAAAAAGCATAACCTTCAACCCAACGAGACCGGCATATTCCAGTTGTATGATTTGGTGCAAAATACCGTAGAAGTTATCACCCTCTATATCACTATTAACGCAAACTCCATAGTTGTATGTGCTTCTATGTTTTCCGTGTTCGTACGTGTGGAACGTGTAGCCGCGAGTAAACAAGATTGGCCAACACATGACATTTCGTGCGGGACCATTAGCCAAATCTTTTATCCACGTAGGATGTCTTTCATCAGAACATTTCACCTGTATGTATAAAAAAAACAAATTAATACTCTTATATGCAATTAATTTACATAAATGTGTGTACGAGTACTTACGTAGTCTCTAAACCACGATCCATAATGTTGAACTTTCATGTCTGTGAGTTCATTTGCATTTAGATGAGGATATGTACCAAGCACTTCTTCGTCAAATATCCTGAATAATGAAAATACGTTATATTTTCATATATATATATAAATATAAAGATTGAAATTATAATATGTACCATGTACATACCTTTCGAACGGTAATAACTCTTGACAATTAAGTAGTATATATGTGTGGACATGATTATACTCCTCAGGTGTTAACCAATATTCATCGGATTTTCCTCCTGTACGTCCAATCGGTGTAAACATGTCAGGAATTGTGCCAAACTGCGGATTATATTGATACAGATAATTTGTGTGATCATCCGCTGCACGTCGCTCTTTCGTCTGAATATGCGACTCGAAATAAAATGTGCTGAAATATGTGATTTCTTCCAGCAAGTATTGTTTAACAATAGAGCCTTCGACCGCTGCTTTGTTTTTTGCTTTTTTCTTTAAATGAAAGAAGAACCTTTCGAAAGGATACATCCATCTGAATTGAACTGGCCCACCGAGTATTGCCTCATCTGGTAAATGTATTGGCAAATGTTCCATGACATCGAAGAATGAAGGCGGAAAAACCTTTTCCAATGCACATAATACTTCAGAGATATTGTTTTTCATTACTTCCAAGTCATCACCTTTTAAATTTCTCGAACATATATCTCTGAAAAATATGCTGATTCCGCATAACACATCGTGAACATTACGTGGTAAGAGCTCAGCAAATGCGATTGGAATGAGCCGCTGCATGAAAACGTGACAATCGTGACTTTTTAAACCGATCAGCCTCGAACCGACAATATCCACACACCGAGCAATGTTCGATGCATATCCATCGGGAAACTTAACGTCCTCTTTTAACCACTTTAATAATGCTGTTTTGGCCGGACTAGACAATCTGAATACTGGGATAGGTGACCTTCCATCCCGTAATTCCAACTCTGGTCGTCGGCATATTGACTTCAAATCTTTCCTCGATTGTATATTATCTTTCGTTTTACCCGTCACATTCAAAACAGTATTTATGATGTTATCGAAAAAGTTCTTCTCGATATGCATAACATCTAAATTATGACGTAATATCAATGATTTCCAGTATGGTAGTTCCCAAAAGATACTACGTTTATACCAGTTATGCCATTCACCTTGACCTTTTGGTTTACGATGCCCACGATCTCCACCGCATTCTACTGATTCTTGTAAATCCTCCATTGTGTTCAATCTTTCGTAAAGGATTTGTGTTCCGGTTTGCATGCACGGTGCCTCTTTTTTTTGAACCACGTTCTTCCGAAAATGTTTTTTATCTCTCCTGAAAACATGACCACGAGGAAGAAATCTTCTATGACAATCAAACCAACATGGTTTCTTACCATGTACTAGTCGAAATGAATCTGTATCCTCCATACAATAAGGACATGCTAATCTTCCGTGCGTGCTCCATCCTGATAACATTCCATACGCAGGAAAATCGCTAATTGTCCACAACAAGACCGCTTTCAATCTGAAATTTTGCTTAGTACTGACGTCATAAGCAATGATTCCTTCATTCCATAACTGTCGTAATTCATGAATTAAGGGCTGCAAAAATACATCGAAACTTTTCTTCGGATGTTCTGGTCCTGGAATAAGCAACGTCAGAAACATTACCTCTCTTTTCAAACACATCTCGGGAGGTAAATTATAAGGAGACAAAATCACCGGCCAGAGGGAATATTGACTTCCCGATTGTCCATAGGGACTAAAACCATCCGTGCACAGGCAAAGATAAACATTTCTCGTTTCACGTGCAAACTCGGGAAATATTACATTGAAATCTTTCCAAGCCTGACCATCCGATGGATGTTGCATTACACCTTCGGTCGTGGAGTGTTCGGCGTGCCATCTCATTGCTGCAGCGGTTTTTTTTATTCATATAACCTTCTCAACCTGTTTGCTACAGGCATATAAAACATTTTCTTGTATGGTACGTATTTCCGTGAAGATGGTTTTTTAGGCCGAAATCTGCTTGCACCGCAAAACTTGCATTCCAACAAGTCTTTATCATTTCCCCAAAACAACATGCAACTGTTTCTACAAACATCAATTTTCTCATGTGGCATTCCCAAGTCTTTTAACACATTCTTCGTTTCGTAGTATGTCTCGGGAGCTTGGTTATTTTCCGGTAAATATTCCCGCATTGTTTTACAAAATGAATCCATGCAATTTTCAGCCACATTGTAGTCTGTTTTAATACTCATCAATCTTGAAGATAAAGATAAACGAGACTGACCTTCACGACAACCTTCATATATAGGTTGTTTCGCCGAATCCAATAGGTTGAAGAATCGACGTGCATCGATGTTCGGCATCTCTTCATGCGTTTGTTCATTAACAACTCCAGGAAAAGCATCTGACACCATTTCCACATATGGATTGGTCGTTGATTCTTCATAAATAACTTCTTCATTTCGTTGTACTTGTGCATCTTGCACACTATCTCTAACACCGCAATCTTCGCCGTGAAAAAACCAAATTTCGTAATTTTCAACGAAACCCACCTTATACAGATGTTTGCAAACAATTTCTTGACTTCGAAACTTCATGTTTTTGCATCTTTTGCATGGACATAACATTGTCCCCCGTTCTTGACACAAAGGCTGCATCGATGCAAAACTCATGAATTGCTCTAATCCGTGTAAGAATTCTTGCGTAATCTCTTCGGTTACAGGATCTTTTCTTCTATACATCCAGTCCCTTGATCTATATATATTTCGATTCGAAGACGACGACATTTTTTCGAAAATTTTTTTGTTGTTGATGGTTTGACGCACTTGTTGGTAAGATCTAAATAACTAACGTTCCAACGGATGTCCGTTGGAAATTGCAACGGATAGCCGTTGCAGGTTCACGGGTACTTATTTCGACCCGTGAACCTCGAAATTCAAAATATCAACGGTAATCCGTTGCTATTTCTAACGGATGGCCGTTGGAACGCTTTTCCCCGGTTTTTTACGATCTATAACGATCAATATCCTTTCGTTATTCGTTATAATTCGTTATTTTTTTACGATCTATAATTCGTTATATTTGTAAATGCTTACAAATTCGTTATAATTCGTTATTTTTTGGATATTACAATAGTTTAAGTTTTGATAATTATGATATTAATGATGTAAGTGGAACTTATTTCATATCGAACTCAATCAATACGCAAAAAACCGAAATATAGAGTCTAAAATTTCATTTATATCTCTTTTTACATGATTAACATACGATAACAATAATAATTACATAAAAAAATAACTTTAACATAGAATTCTATCGATCCGACAGCTACCTCCGTCACCAAAACCAGTCATAATTGAATCCAAAACTACCTTAATAAACTTCCTCACCACCAGGTGAGAAAGTTTATAAAAGTAGTTTTAGATTCAACCATGAATACAACAGATACTGCATATCCGTCATCAAAACTAGTACCTTATCTCAATGATCTAATGCAAAACAACCTTAATAAACTTACTCTTACCACCGGTAAAAAAATTTATCAAAGCTGTTTTGGATTCAACCATTGAGAAGAAAGATACTTGATTTTGGTGGTGAATATATCATATCGGTTGATATTGATATTGTTTTAGATTCAACCATATATATAGTGAAATTTTCAACGGACATCCGTTGGCATATGTAACGGATGTCCGTTGCAAGGCCTCACGAATTTATTTCGACGGTTGAACCTCGAAATTAACTATATCAACGGCGATCCGTTACAAATGGTAACGGATGCCCGTTACAAGGTCTCACGAATTCATTTCGACGGTTGGATCTCGAAATTAACAATATCAACGGTCATCCGTTGCAATTTGTAACGGATGTCCGTTACAATGGGTAACGGATGACCGTCAGAATATTTTACCCCGGTTTCTAACGGTCTTGCAACGGATATGTCCAACGGATATTATCCGTTACAATCCGTCGCAAATTGTTAACGGATTTTTAACGGATTTTGTAACAGCAATTTTCCGTTAAAATTCGTTAAAAATTCCAACGGAATTGCAACGGATTCTCTCCCGTTGAAAGCATTAACATATCCGTTGCTATCCGTTAGAATTTGTTTCCAACGGACGGATCCATTGCCCCGTCCGTTGGAATTAGCGTGTTTTTTTGTAGTGTTAGACCCCCTGCGATGCTCAAGCGACCATTGCGACCCAAATCGACTCACTGAGACAACCGACTCGAACGAACCTTAGACCCCCTGCGATGCTCAAGCGACCATTGCGACCCAAACCGACTTACTGAGACAACCAACTCAAATGACACTTAGAACCCCTGTAATGCTCAAGCGACCATTGCGACCCAAACTAACTCACTGAAACAACAGACTCTTGCGACTCATACGACTCACTCAGATTCAACAGACTCACTGACACTCACACCATTTCAAATCAATAAACCATTTTGCGACTTGACAACCTGCAAAACCCTAGAAATCGATCTACTTACACTTATTGATGCCATTGAAGATTCGTGTTCTCTTCTTCACTGCTGTGACTGATTCTAGTCATTTTCTTCTTGCCAACTTCGAATCGATCCCTCTCAAGTTCGAAATCACTTATTTTTTCTTGCTTTTGACACGGTTTGACAGTTTTTCACATCGAAAAACTGCAGAACATGGGTTTTTTCACTTTCAAAAATTAAGGAAAAATTTGTTTTTTCTCCAATTTTTTCGATTAAATAATTATTTTAGGGAAGGGTATTTTTGAAGCGGTTTAGCCCTATGAGGGTATATCTGATATTGCTTAGCTTTAGCATTCTCCATATTTATGCACTCATTTTCTTAAAATTGCATGTTCCTTTGGATAATTCCTTTGATAATCACATTTGAAGAATGATTGAGTATGGTGACTTTATTTCCTAAAAGTTTTCCCAATCGAAACAAAAAAGAAGAAAAAATAAACTCAAAATAATAATTACAAAAACAAGGTCCTAAGTAAGGATGGATTATTTAATCCGTTTGAAATTAGGGACGGATTATTTAATCCGTTTGGAATTAGAAACGGAATATTTGAATCCATCCGGAAATCTAATCTTATAAATTCATTCGCAAGGAATAAGAAGAAAAATAAAAATAGAATGAAGAAAGAAAAAGGGAAATAGAGAAGAAGGCATGTGAGAGGACGACAGTGGAGGTGGAGACGATGGCGGTGGTGGAGGCAATGGTGGAGGTGAGGTGGCGATGGCGGCGGCGACGGAGACGGAGACAACGACGACGATTGATTAGGAGGCGACGATGAAGACGGAAGAAGAAGAGGTGATGATGGAGGCGATAGAGGATAAATGTTTTTATTTTTAATTATTTTTAATTTTTTATTTTTTTTTTCTAATTTTCAGAAAACATTTCCGGACGGAAAAATATATCTGTCCGGAAATTTTTTAAAATTTTTTTATTTTTTTAATTTTTTTATTTTTTTCCGGACTGATTTTTTTTCCAAAAAAATTAAGGACGGTTTAGGGACGACTAAATCCGTCCGGAATTTAGGACGAATTCCAAACGGAAATTAATTAGCGACGTTCATTTATCGACCGATAAAATCCGTCCGGAAAACGTTTGGAAACCACTTTCCAGACGAATTAGGGACGGATTTTGCTGTCTGGAAATTTAATTTTTCTTGTAGTGTTTATTTTGCTAGGGTTGCCACCCGATGTGCCCTCGTTTTAAGTTATGAGCTCAATACATCTTCTCTACTAAGGGTTTGTTTGGCATTGAGAGTGGTAATGTCTCGTTCCCTATGGTTGGCATTTTATGATTGTATAATTTGATCCTTTGCGTGTTTAAAATAAGTTTCTTCACGTTCGTTGCTCCATTCAACTTCCATTAGATAGAATCGTATTAATACGGAAAGGATCTGACCTCTTAGATCTGAGCTTACCAGGAATCAAATTCACTTGGAATTGAAATGTGGGACAAGGTCATTCTTTTTGAAAAGGCGGTGTAATTTGCGTTAATCATGCCATTTCTTCGCTGGTTCGTTGTAGATCCTTGCATTCTCGTAGGCATCCAAGCAATTTCTTAAGGTGATGAAGATGCAGCAGATGCTTTTCTGCTGCTATTTTCCAGTCATAATTCAGGGCCTTGGTTGCACATAATGCCTTGTTTTCAAGTTTGACGTGGAGGTGCAAGATTTTCCATTCATTAATTGAAATGGTATCATTCCGATCAGTGTTTGGAATGTTTTTATGTATGCTTAATGTGCATCATCTAACTTCAGCACCGAGTCCTTAATTTTCTTTGACACTGTCTTCTCCAATATTATCTTTATTTCCTTATTGAAGACTTTAAGTTACCCGCTTGTTTAAGGATCATACAGGGTTGCGGTTTGATGGTGCACCACATACTTCCTCAATAGAATCTCGATGATTCTGTTCACCAAACGTGACCCTCCATCACATATCACGATCTGTGGGACTCCCAACTTTTGAAAAATGACCCGCTTGAAAAACAACCACCAAAATGTAAATGTTTCTAAATGACGATGTAAACTGTCACATGAAATCGATTCCCCACATACCAAATCATCGACTTCTAAGATGTACATATGAGACATTTCATGAAGTTGAGAAATATTTCTCATTCTTTGACACTTTTCGCAAGGTGAGAAAAATTTGTAAACATCATTGAATAATGTTGGCCAATAAAAACCCGCTTGCGAAATTCTCAAAGAAGTCTTCGAGGATGCAAAGTGTCCAACAGAATCGAAAGAGTAGAAATGAAATATGATGCTTTGGATCTCTGATAACGTCTAAATTGTTCTAGTATATTCTTCTATTTACATAGTTAGTTTTATCATTTATTTGGACTTTACCGAGCGTTAAGTACAATTTAGTCTTCTTCTAGCGTTTTCTCGTGTTTTGCAGAAAATGAGATATCGGGTTACGAACACGAGAAAATTTCGAGAAATGTTGGAACAAATACTTCAAGCTTAGCTGTACACACTTAATACTCAAGCCTCCTTCGGTCACACAAAATGGAAATAGTGATTGTGACTCACAAAAATGGAAACATAGTTGAACCGAAATGGAAATTTCTGGCTGCTGGAATAACACTTGGAAGAGCACGGTTGAAACATGAAAAGGAAACCTGGCTGGAGCAAGAATAGGCAACACATTAACAAACATATCGGGCCGCAAAATCTGCCCGCCTCGGGGTGGTTATCGAACTCGCGACTTTTCGGGTCGTGTACGAAACAAACTTCCTAGAAGCTCTCAAACTTCCTAGAGGCTCCAGTTAAGTAGGAACGGTAGAGAACCCCAGGGAGGACCATAAAGAGGCGGACATAACTCACAAAAGAGGGCAGCGCACGAGAGAGAGAAAATAGAGCAGGACATAAGAACATGATAGAGATGGGGCACTGAACTCGGAATAGAGAGGATTTATTGAACACAACATACGGTATAAGAATATGGAGAAATCTCGTTATGTATCTATGTATAAGATAGACTTCTTTTTGCATTTTGTTTTCTAAGTCCATGTTCGAGTAGATGCATAGCCACGGGTTAGAGAGTTTTACCAATATGTAATGAAGTTTTTTGCTTAATGCTTGGTGGTTCTTAATGTTTTTATTCCTGTACGCAACTTGAATAAATGATTATGGTATTTGATCATTTTCAGAATGATTGAATGTTCTTGATGCTTTCGTTCTTGTACCCAACCTGAATGAATGATTGTAGAAGTCTAATGAATCTACGCTAAGGGATTAGACTTTGGAACTTAGCCATGCTTTAGGGTCTTAATCAATTTAGAATCTACGTCAGGTCGGTCGATTGAACCTAGGGATTAGGATAGTGGTATTAATTTATCTAGTAGGTGAGATTACGTAGTCGGAAGATTGGTACTACACATGCTACGTAGTAAACAAGTCTACGTCAGTCAGTTCCTACAATAGAGCTTGAATTCCCAGAATTCTTGATAATATCTAAGACCAATGATCTTTGTTAGCACTTTATTGCATTATTATGCATCTCTCGAAACCTGTGGTATTTAGTTTATTGAGTTTATCCCGTTAATTAATTTAGTATTTACTTCCATTCACTAATTTGATTTGTTACTCGTCCTATTCATTAGTTTAATTATTTTATTGTTGCATCGGTTCCCTATATTCAATCCTGGTACTACACGATCCGTATTCTTGTAGAGACATTAGTCTAGGTATTTATTATTTGAGATTAACCACATCTATCTCTTCCTTGGGGATGCATCTTCTGAAAACCCATCTTGTCCCTGTTAAAGAGGAAAGGCTCGTCCTAATAGTAGTGTCAGATGTCATCGAGGAACTTCTTTCTCATGTAATAGTTCAGCTCTGACAACACCTTCCCTACCAAATAATTAACAATGTCTGCAAACTATAAGGTGACTACAGCAGAGACAATGAGAAATTTTTTATCCCTCATTGTGTCATGTATACATTCTCAAAGATCTCGAGACAATACAAATGATCAGCAACTCCATCATCTGCTCCTTTCTTGTCTCCAATCTCTAAATCAAAATCTTTAATCAGTAAAACCCATCGTATGAGTCTAGGTTTTGCATCTTTCTTTTTTAGCAGATATCGCAATGCAACGTGATCGGTGTAGACAATGACCATCGATCCCACGAGATATGATCTGAATTTTTCAAAGGCGAAGACTAACGTGAGCAACTCTTTTCTTGTTGTAAAGTAGTTCACTTGCACATCCTTAAGAATGCAGCTCACAAAATAAATTGCGTGTAAAACTCGGTCTTTTCGTTGTCCCAAAACTACTCCCACTACGAAGTTATTATCGTCACATATAAGATCAAATAGTAACTCCCAATCCAGTAGTTCAATGATCAGAGGTGATATCGGCACTTTCTTTAGCGTCTGAAATACAATCATCCATTCTACATTGAAATAAAATTGAGTGTCCTTGCTCAACAGTTTGGTGAATGACGTTAATATCTTTGAGAAATCCCAAACAAATCGGTGATATAATCTTGCATGCCCCAGGAAACTCCTCCTGCCTTTGACATTTTTTGGCGGTAGTGACTTCTAAATAACCTCGACATCTTGTGTCCAAGCACTATTCCTTAGTATACCATAAAATGGAACTTCTCCCAATTGAGCACAAGGTTGGTTTGAAGACACTTGTCTAACACTTCACAAAGATTTGTTAGAAAAGCATCAAAGGAAGTTCCATCGACTAAAAATTCTTCCATAAAGACCTCTGTAATAGCCTCTATAATGTATGTGAAGAAGGACATCATGCACCGCTGAGAAGTTGTGGGTGCATTGAAAAGGCCAAATGACATTGGACTATAAATAAAATGGCCATAAGGACATGTGAGTGTCCTATTCTCTTAGTCGTTGGGATGTATCAGGATTTGAAAGAATCCCGAATAGCCGTCTAGAAAACGGAAATGAGAATGCAATGCAAGACGTTCAAGTATTTGATCAATGAAAGGTAACGAAAAATTATCGTTTCTAGTGTTCATATTTTTTGGTAGTCTATACACATTATCCAACCCGTTACGGTCTTCATCGGTATAATTCATTTTTCTTTCATTGGGGGTTACCGTGCTTCGTTACTTCTTTTACATGGCTAGGACATTGCTAACCCATTCTCTAAGAAGATGGCTAACCCATCCTCTAAGTAAACGGAAATGAGAATGCAATGCAAGACGTTCATGTACAAGTGGACATGGCTAACCCATCCTCTAAGTAGATTTGATGCATGCATAACGAGGAATTCAAACCCTTTAAGTCCTCTAGTACATACCTTAATGAATTTTGATATTTCCAAAGGATTTTCACAAATGCATCTATCTGGATGTCATCTAATCAGTCGTTCACATTGATAGGATAAGTTGTGGGCGGTGAGGCGCTCCAATTTGGTTGTACGCTTGTTCCTTCCTTTCGAGATGCCATCAATGTGGTGTTGACCTTGATATCATGGGTATGCATGGCTTCGATGGGTACGGATCCTCCCCCATCTGAATTTGATGAAGTATTGTCGTCTAGAGGATTCGCTTAGCCCGAGCGGTTGAATTGTTCGGCTGGGCAGACAATAAAATCGACCATTAAGTTATCTAGAGCGATCGAGCAGACTAGTTTTTGGTCTTCCAGTGAATTAGCATGACCCGAGCGGTTTGTTGTGCTCGGTCGAGCGTTGTGCTTGATCACTTGCTCATTCATGATCTTGGAACAATTGTTGTCTATATGCATATGCTTTTGTATGGCTTGCATATATTCCCTCATTTGAAGCCAAGAGGACCATCTCCAAGGGATCCACATCCCTTATCTCTCCAACAATATCGAACAAGAGAGCTTAAAATATGTCGATGAAAACATATAGAGTATACCGTTGTTAGTTGGTTACAATTTTATTCTAGGGTAAATTCCACAGTTCTATCACTGATTTTTTATCGTTAATCTTCTAGACTTCACATGGATGACAACATCCACTGTATTCAGAAACATATGTTCAAGGATGATTGGTACTTTTGCATCTTTGTCCCTATCAAGTACTATGAAGTCCACCGGAACATAGTAGTCTCCAATCTTCAAAGGCACATCTTCAAGGATGCCTAACTGATATTAGATTGAATGATCCACTAAATGCAATGCCATTTTCATCAATTTAAGCTCGCCTATTTTGAGCTTCTTGTAGACTGATAATGAGAGTTAACTCATGCTAGCATCTAAATCAGAAAGAGCGTGATCAATAGAAACATTGTGCAATTTAAATGGGATCGAGAAGTTATCTTGGTCTTCCCACTTAGGGGGCATTTTATGTTGCATGATGGTGCTACCTTTCGGATTAAGGGTCACTGTCTTGTTCTTGATAATACGCTTCTTGGATAGTATATTTTTCAAGAATTTTTCATAGAACGGTATTTGCGTGATGGCCTCGTGAAATGCCATTGTGATTTCCAGCTTCTTTATCATCCCCACATATCTGGCCAATTGACTTCAGCATTCTTCTTTCTTTGTCGAGATGGAAAAGGTAGCAGGGCATTTTTGGTGGTGGTGAAACATATGCCCTCTCGTTTTCTTTTTCTGATGTCACCATGAGGGTAATTGTTTCTATGGACCTAGGAACATTAGTAGGAGTAGACTTGATAGCTTCTTTCCTTTCGACTCGATGGTGAACATGTTTTGCAAGCTCCTTCCTGCTTCTCAATAAAATAGTGTTACAATGCTCTCGGGGCTTAGATCAAGTTTCATTGAGAGTACTCCGCTTGTTTGAGATGGAGTGTATTCAAGCTGAGCGACTTGGGTATACAAAATCTTTAAATGAATTTGGATTTCCTCCATTTGTTGGCCCATTGTTTGCTTGAACTAATCGTATTCAGCCTTCATCTCACGCAACTTTGCATTATGAGATTTATGTTTCTGCAACAACTGGGAGAACATAGATTTGATCTCGTAGTCCCCTTCATGTTGCTATTGTGCAATCGGATTTCCCCTTGGGAGTACATGAGGTTGAAATATCCCTTTTTGTTGATTCTACATATTGGCAATATACATGTTTGAAAAGAGGTTGTTCGACACGTATTTCTCATCTTCGTTCATCTGCTCCGCTAAACATATACCGAATGATCGTCTTGCTGTTCTTGGAGTTCTTTAGAAGAAGTCACTTTTGTCTGCTTTATGGTGGCTATTGAAATTTCACCTCAGGTACTTCATCTTGGAAGGTTAAAACCTCAATTGATAACTCTCTCATTGGAACTTTCCTTACACAGACAATAGGAAAAATCCTCTCGCTAGCCATCTTCTTAATTTGTCCTTCTAGCTGACTGAGATGGAGATCATATAGTGAATATTCACATGTTTAATTTATCCAAACACGGACGTCCTCTCGGAGTCCCTCGATAAACGTTGATATGAGGTACTTTTAATCTATTTCGTGATGTAGACAAGCATGTTGATAGCCCTTGAATCATTCCTAAGCCTCATACAATGTCTCATCATCTTCTTAAGTAAAGGTTTTGATTTGGTTCTTCATAGCTTGTGTCTTGTGAGGTGGAAAGAATTTTACCATAGATCGTTTTTCAAATTAACTCCATGTATGGATAGAGTGCGAAGCTAATGTGTATGACCATTCTTGCGCTCTGTCCTAAAGAGAAAATGGAAAAGATAATAGCATGACACCCTCTTCTATTACTCGTTGGACTAGCTTGACTAGACCACATAACATTGTAAACATCGTAAAATGAAGATTTAGTTCCTCATATAATCACCCTTTGAATGAAATTTGATTCAACATCTGCAGAAACGATGGCTGAAGTTCAAACTGATTTCGATCAATATTCGGTCATCGAATACATGACAAGAGTTCGGTGTGCTTAGAAGCGGTATATGCTCCAAATGTTTCCTCATTTGAAATCATGTATTCCACGTTTTTCCCATGGACAATCTTCCTATTTTCTCTCGATTTTTTCCTCTGAATTTGTAGCGTACCTACAAATAAAACACAAACAAGAAAGAACGCCAAAAGTGGGCTAAAAACAATTATAAAAAATGACCTAGATTTGTAAAACTAATAAATAAACCATCTAAAGTCCTCGACAATGGTGTCAAAATTTTGATGCATTGTCTAGGTGTGACTTAATTCTAATAAATTTTTAATATTTATATATAGACTAAATATTACACAAGGATAAGAGTGAGCTAGATTATTAATCCTACAAAAACTACAACCATGAACAACGTAAGATGTATTATGTACTTAGAATCTATCCTTAATGTATGATAAATATTTACACTGAGACAATGCTTCTAGATTAGAGTGTTGCTTTTATGTACGTGGATTTATTAAAAATATCAAATACTACCGCTTTGATTCTATCGGGAAATTTGCACATCTAAAGGTGGATCTACCCTATTCTCGCAGTGCAAATTCGGATCTACCTGCTCTCGCAGTGCAAACCCTTTTCTAGTATATATCTTACTAATGTCATGAGTTTAATAACCTATATTTCAACACATTAGTAATCCTATCTACTCTCACAATGCAGATTTCTATTCAATGTCTAAGTCACTGATATCTATGACCTATGCATCAAATGCAGTACAACGGAATATCCTAATTCCTAGACCGATTAACCCACTCGTAGATGAGATCAATCATATCTATCCAAATACATGCGATATAACTCAATGTATCTGTCTATAGCTATACCATATGACATTCAATTCTAGTGTCCATACAAGAATTAAAAGAATTAGGACATGCAATAGACCCTAAAATCCGAATGATAGTCAATTTGATCATTAAGCGCGATAAATTATAAACACACAACACTTCTAGCGTAAAACATGGATCTTCTAGGTGATTATAAATTTGAGGATAAAATTAAGACAAGAAATAAAGAAGAATGAAGGTTAAGAAGGCTCAATCGATCTATCTTGATCAGTCACAATCATAGTCTCACCTTCTCTTCGTCTCTACTGGTAGTTCGATTCGTCGATTTCGATCTTCTTGTGTTTCCTCCTTTTTGCACAGTCCAAAAGTTCATTTTTTCTTACTTTATGTCTTCGTCCATTCATTCGTAGTTCGTCATGATAACACGTAATCCGTTGTAGTTTTTATATCATTCTTAGGTCTAGTTTCAAGTAGATTTATTAGATTTCATTCATTTATCGAGTTTATTCGAGGATTTCATCTACATTTTGTGTTTTGGGTAGGAAACGAAGACATGAGGAGAAACACGAGAGAATATGGCAATTTAACCCCGAAAACGTAGTCGAGTGACAAGGTTCAACTTGTGCAAGGCCATGGATTGAAGTGAACATTCAAACATCGAGCGAAGTGAGCGGAAACAACATCTTAAGATATGCACGCTCGGGCATTGGAAGTGTGCCCGCTCGGGTGATTGTTTCCAAGACAACCCCGTAGCTTTGCACGACTCGGGTGCTCAAGGAACATGTTCGGGCATGTGTGCCCGATCGGGTGGAATTGGAGTGCCCGCTCGGGTTAATTATCACCAAACACCCCCGTAGGTTTACACGACTCGGGCTGAAAAGGAGCATGCTCGGGCATGAGTGCCCGTTCGGGCTAAAATGGGTGTACACGGTCGGGCACAAGGCCTGCACGAGCGGGTAGATGCTGTGCCCGCTCGGGCCCTTGTTTTTCTCAACCATCTCCTAAGATTTAGAACGGCCTTTTAGATCGGCCAAACTAGGAGAGATCTGATCTATAAAAGGGAGTTTTCAAACCAGAAAGAAGGGGGGACGACTCAGAGATGATTCAGAGACATAGAAGACAGATTTGGAGAGATCGAGAAGGACGGAACGAGGGATCCGAAGCATGGAGGATCTATTGATGACATCGGTTGATGAATAGGGAGCATTCTTATTCTCTTTCTATGTTGAATTTAGATTTCTTTTATGGTTCGTTTTCTGAGTTCATGTCCAAGTAGATCTATTGCCATAGGATAGAGAGTATTGCCAACATGTAATGAGGTCTTGTGCTTAATGAATGGTGGATCTTAATGCTTTCATACTTGTACGCCACTCGATATGAATGAATTTGGTATTTGATCATGTTTTCAGATTGATTGGTTGATCTTAATGCTTCAATACTTGTACGCCACTTGATTGATGATGTTAGAAGTCTAATAAATATACGCCAGGGCATTAGACTTTGGACTTTATCCATGATTTAGGTTTAATCGGTTTAGAATCTACGCCAGGTCAATCGATTGAATCTAGGGATTAGGATAGCGGTCGTAATGCGTCTATGTATGTAAGATGCGCAATAGATATATTGGTATATGCATGCTAGATAGTGGACAAGTCTACGCCAGTCAGTTCCTATAGGAGAGCTTGAATTCCCTAAACTCGTGATAGTATCTAAGACCAATTACTTGCGGAAGCGTTAGATCTAGGTAATTTATTACTTGAGAAAACGCACATCAATTTTTTGGCGCCGTTGCCGGGGAATTGATTACGGTTTTAGAGTTAGGAAACTTTAGAGTTAGAGTCAGATCCGCGTGGAATTGGTTACAATTTTAGAGTTAGGATACTTTTGGATTAAGACATAGTCTTTTCCGGAGTCTTCATTTGTTTTTCGTTTTTGTTTTCTTTCTTATAGAGTAAAAAAAATAAAAAAATTTTGTATATCTTGTTTACCTCTCGGAGCTTAATCGAATTTTGTATTGTTTCTTTTGCGAGGTAACATGTATGACGTGAACTCTTTGTATGCCGAAATAGCTAGAACAAAAAATCGGATTGACGAACTTCATCATATGCTATCTAACTCATACCGTCCACATTACTCGGAACAATCATGGAAACAATAAGTATGGGGGTATGACGAAGAGATCTACGAGAGTTACAATCAGCCTTTCGGGAATACATACAATCATGGATGGAGCGATCACGCGAATTTCCCGTATAGGAACACCGATAGTATGCTCAATGCACAACATCAATTGGGGAACTTTCAGCAATGGACGGAACCCCAAACCAAGAATTATCAGCCATGTGAGCATCCCCTTCCACAACAAGAGACTAACTCCGATATTATGTCTATGTTAGCTCAAATCTTACAAGTACAAAAAGATCAAACCAACGAGATTAGAGAGATGCGAGCGAGTTATAGAGACATGAATAATGGGGTTGTAGAGACGACAATGCAAACCTACGGCGATTTCTTGGCACAGCTCGCTGCAAGTTCCCCTGGACCACAAGAGGGTCTAACGGGAAGTTTAGAAACGGATCTTCGTGAACATGTCAACGAAATTCGCCCAAGTCTTCGTGAGATGTCAATGAAATTTGCCCAAGGGATTATTTGACGGTGGATCAGCCTACTGCAATATTTGAAAGGGGTGAAGCAACTATCACAGTAGCGGAATTGGATGTCGATGAGCTTAAGGAAATGCTTGAGGAGGAAGAGGAGCCAAAGTATATAAAACCGGAACCTAGACCACCTCCTTTGCCATTCCCGCAGCGTCAACGCACGAAAAAAGTAGATCAGCCAAATCCCTCAATAAGTGAAAAAGGAGATGAATCTAACATGGGAGAGGATAAGGCTATGAACATTGATAAGCATATGATGAAACCCGAGATGGAAGAAGAGTTCAGCTTGGTGGACACACTTGAGCAACCATGTGTTATCGATTTTGTGTTCCCCAAAGGCATCTTTGAGAGTTTAGCCGAGGAAGTTTGTGACGAAATTCAGAATACGGATTCCCTAGATATGACACACCAAAAATTTCTGGAGACGTTGGAGGAAACAAGCGATGAATGCCTAACCGGTTTCATGGAGTACACAACCGGAACTATGGACAGCTCGACCAGAATTTTTGGACAGCACGATCTAGCCCCCAACTTAGAGAACATCATGATCAAACTTAGGGAAGACATGATTGATCGTGCAAGGAACTCCACTAATCCGCGTGCCATGCCCTATCGAACACACTATGCACGTGAGATGCTACGCACGCGACAACGTCGAGGACGTCCACCTAATGGATAGCATTTGGTCAGGCTCGCGACCTTAAACAAGCGCTTCTCGGGAGGCAACCCGAGCATATCCTTTAGTGTTTTTATTTTTGAATTTTCGGACTCATTTTCATATTTTAGTGTTAGATAATTTTAGGATTTAGGGACTTAGAGATCTATGACTTTTGCTGCGTATTGTTTTCCTCGTCTAATTTTTTTTAGAATTTGCAGCACTACCCGATCGGGCATGATTTCACCACCCGATCGGGTATATTTTAGGAATTGGAGAAATCAGTCGGGCGACCTTGCATGTCACCCGACCGGGTAGGTCAAAATGGAAGCACCCGATCGAGCGTCTTCAGTGTGCCCGATCGGGCATCGTAACTTTTACA